>OX637357.1:9182690-9653161 GCA_951799405.1 Agapetus fuscipes | reverse complement strand
CCATATTTTATTTACTTTCGTTCCCTCCTCTTTTCGGTTAAATTTTTTTATTTTTGTAAATTTCTATGGCCTCTCTATTTAGACGAGCATAATAACCACCGGTTTTTGCAAGTACTTTTGTATCCTTGAAATTAATGTCGTGGTTATCGAGCAACGCGTGTTCAGCCACCGCTGACTTATCAGTTTGGCCTAGTCTGCAGTAACGGTTATGTTCCTTGAGCCTTGTATTAATAAACCTTTTTGTGGTTCCAATGTATGACAAGCCACAGCTGCAAGGAATTTTATAAACCCCAGGGCAGTCCAATCTGTCCAGACTGTCAAAATACAACACAGCCTACGTTCCGCCAAGGACAGTCTGGACAGATTGGACTGCCCTGGGGTTTATAAAATTCCTTGCAGCTCTGGCTTGTCATACATTGGAACCACAAAAAGGTTTATTAATACAAGGCTCAAGGAACATAACCGTTACTGCAGACTAGGCCAAACTGATAAGTCAGCGGTGGCTGAACACGCGTTGCTCGATAACCACAACATTAATTTCAAGGATACAAAAGTACTTGCAAAAACCGGTGGTTATTATGCTCGTCTAAATAGAGAGGCCATAGAAATTTACAAAAATAAAAATTTTAACCGAAAAGAGGAGGGAACGAAAGTAAATAAAATATGGCGTCCAGCTCTGGAAAGTTTAAAATTTCAAACACTGCCTTTCCCGCCAAATTTACAAGCCCCGCCCACTCCACATAGACACATAAATACCGCATGCTCAAATCAAAGCGATCAGTCGAAGAAGAAGCCCTGAAGAAGTCAGTCGCACGTCACTGACGAAACGTTGCAAAAAGAGAAAAAAGAATAAGCAGCCTACAATATTGAACATGGCCTACAAGCCCGGAAGGATGGAGACATCATCATCATCAACATCATATGATTTAGAATTTGTGTATTTACACAGTGAAAATTCATTTTTATGAGTAAGTATAAAATTAAAAAAACACAGCATTTTACTTTCACAAATTGACGTTTAAGTAAGTCGAAAATACTTTAAATAAATGCTCAATTTGTGAAAATAAAACGCTGTATACTTCCTCATAAAACTGTCTTTCTCTGAGCCCTTTCAGCAGACTTTTGTCATGATATTGTTAATATTTTTATTACAATGTGTTCTAGGCTTTATGAGGAACAAATGGAATCTATGAAGGAGAAGAGGATTGAACAGATTTCATCACGCATTGACATGATAATAGCCGGGAAACTCAAAAAGATGAAACAACAGGGAATACAGACAGGTTACTTTACTTAATTTTTTTTTTTTTTTCTAGAGTTAGTGCATTCACAGAGTGAAAATTCATTCTAATTTTAATTAAAAAACTTTTTTAAAACATAGTTTTATTTTCACTTATTTTTACTTTATAGCAGTCCGAAGGACTGTTATAAAGTATTGTATTCGTCCGAAAAAAAAAAAATGAGGTTTCAACGGAAATGGGTTGTCCTGCACCAGGACATGCAAAAAAACCTAATTTGTCGAACCTGTCCGTCCGTCCGTCCGTCCGTCCGTCCGTATGAGTGTATGTCCCAGCCGAAACTACTGATCGTAGAGACACCAATTTTTGGATTTGGAGAATTGACAACCACAGATTTTGATGGGCCGACTGGCATGGCACCACCCTGAAAATTAAAGATGGCTGCCATACAAAAAAAACATAAAATTGCACATTTCTCAAAAACGGCTCTAACGATTTTCTTTAAAATTTCAGTGTGGTCGTTGCTTAAATTGTCGCGAAGAAAATTTGTTATGGCAACACTCTTCTCAACTTGCGTCTATGAGTTGCCATATGAAAGAAAAAAACGATTGTGATTATCTCGGAAATGGCTGGGTTGACAAAAAAAAAATGTTCTACAATATTACGCGCAATATTAATTTCTACAAAAAACTAAAGAATACTATAATTTTTTTTTTACTTAAAGTACCGTTTACACGATCTCAAAATTTTCATCTAAAATATTAAAAAGACCCACAAAAACGCAATGTTGTAAAACTTTTTTTAGGTTCACAAGAAAGAAAAATTTAAAAACTTTTTTGCACCATAATTTGTTTTTCACTATTTTGAGAATTCAAGATGGCTTCCAAAGAGGAGAAAACTTCAAATGCCATTTTCTCAAAAACGGCTCTAACGATTTTTTTTAAATTTTCAGTAAAGTAGTTGCTTGATACATTCTTATCAAATTTAGTTATGGCAACATTTTTGCTAATCTGCGTCTATGAGTTGCCATATGAAAAAAAAAAACAATTGTGATTTTCTCAGAAGTGACAGCATTGACAAAAAAGATATGTTCTACAATATTATACGTTACATCAAATTCTATATAAAAATTAAATAAAAATTTTGAAAATAAAAACATAAAGGGCCGTTTACATGATATCAAAAATTTAAATTAAAAGGCTACAAAAACCCATCAGAACGCAATTTTTTTTTATGTTTCTTAACTTTATCAGAAAGAACTTTGTAATGACTATAACTCATAGTGAAACATTTTTCAAATTTTAGAAAATTCAAGATGGCTTCCGAACAGCTGAAAATTTCAAATGAGATTTTCTCAAAAACGGCTCCTACGATTGTCTTTATTTTTTCTGCATAATCCTCATTATAATACTGCTATGTAACAACAATAACCATTGCCTCATAATTTTCTTTGTTTTGGGGGTTGCCATACTAGAGAAAAAAAAATTGTTAAATTTCTCGGCAGAGAAAGGGTTAACTAAAAAATAGTGTTCTACAATTGAAAAGCGTTTATATATACCTACATATATGAATCATTACTTTTTTCAAAAAAAGATTATAAAGTATAGCCACCATACTAAGTGACAAATTTTCATACAAAAAATTATTGTAATATTTTTGGTAGCAAAACGTCTAATACCCATAAATAAAGCTACATAACAATTCTCTCAATCAATTGCTATAAAACGACTATAAGCATTGCCTCTTAATACTCTTTGTTTTGGGGGTTGCCATACAAGAGAAAACAATATTTTAAATTTTCCCGGCAGAGAACGGGTTAACTAAAAAATAATGATCTACAATTGGAAAGCTCTTAAATATACCTACATACATTAATCATTACTTTTCAAATAAATAAATTCAAATAAATATTATAAGGTGTAGCCACCATACAAAGTGACAAATTTTAATACAAAAATAATTGTAATATTCTTGGTACTAAAACGCCTAATATAAAATACTAGGCTACGAGTCTTAAAATCTAGTAAGTTGTACCCATATAATAATCAATCATAACTTTCCAAAATATCAATGAAAAGTATAGGTACCCACCAAACAAAGTTTTAGTTTTGATACAAACGGGATAAATGATAATACTGCAAAAAGACGATTGCTTAAAATGATTAGCTTCATTACTTACACACAACTAAATGTTTTGTTATGAAAATTGGCTATGACCTAAACATGACCGTATTTTGTGCTATAAAGTCCTGTGCAGTCCACTGTACAATTTATTTAGTTAACAAGGCCTGTTAAAAACTCAAGTGTATTTTCCGCTTTTCATTATTATTTTAAATTAAATATTTAAAACATAATGTTACATAGTTTTGGAGAGATCTCCATCCTCAGGTGTGAGTTTGATTGTGCTTGCATTCCATACTAAGAGCTAGGGTTCATATCCCACCGAGGGTGTCAGAAATGATTTCCCATTGCGGTGTTTATTTCAAACCAAAAATAAGATACTGGAAAGGTTTACTCAGCCTTGCAAACAACTTAGAAATCAAATTTGAAATTAAAATTAAAATTAATGTTAAACTTAAAATTAAATGCCCTAGCCGCCAGCATTGCAAATCGGCCGCCATTTCTTTCGGTCCTTACATCTTGGACCGGTCCGTAGTCCAGTGGCAACACTTTGGACTCGTAAATGGAAGGTTGTGGATTCGGATCCCGGCGGAGCACAAAAAATATACCATTTATATTTCGAATGTGCTCTTCGCTGAGTTGAAAAATTCATAAACCCTTACCAAAGACCAGTCACTCAAAGGTCCATCCTACCTTACAACAACTGGGTCTTGCTTGAGAATTTGCGCTTTCGACAGCGACGACCAAGCTCGCAGAGGGCTCTTGAGGGCTCTTGAGCAAAAACAGCGCTCAAAAATAAATCATCCTAATATTATTATTATATTATTATTCACAAGAAATTAATACCAGCTTCCTTGGGAGCCGGGAAATCCCCACTTCAACTGAAGTGGTCGGCGTATGGCCAGCCCCTTTACCTGTAAAAATAAATAGGTTCCACCTGCCACATGCGACTCCTTCAGGGAAAACGTGACAAGAAGTTACACTATATACATATATGTGGCTTAGTATCATTTAGTAGCGTAGCGTCAGCCCATACACTTGGTGAATCCCATACTGTGAACTTTGATGATTTGTTAAACTACCCACCATATGCTGTGTTGAAATTATGGCCCTCTGTTCTGTCTTTATCCCGGGCAAGTGGCATCACAAACATTCCTCAAATTTCAATTCTCATTCCAAAACTGTGAATTCTCTTCTAATTTATGTCCTGTATCTTGTCTTCATTTAGAATGCAGCCGGGAAACCCTGCTACAGGAAGAAATAAACAAAGTTCCAGTTTTGAGTTCAGCGAACACCTTAGTGCAGACACCTACAGAGCATCCTTGGCCCTCGGAGACTAGAAGTGTAGAAGTGGGGGAGCTGAGTCCCAGCATCACCACGGGCCTCGGGAAACTGAGATACGCCGTGTTTTGTGACATGTGGAAGAAGGGGCATCACATCACGGCGGGAACCAAGTTTGGCGGAGACTTTCTAATCTACCCAGGTAAATAAACGACTTCTCTATTATTACGATTTCATTTTTAATTCAACTTTTCCATACAAAAAAAGGTTTATACCTGGGTCAAAAGTCTCACAGTATCTACCAATCATATAGGTACGAAAAAAATGAAATAACATGGCCGCTCGTGAACAGCTGATCAGGCTTTCAAATGTTTCTTTGGGAGACATTTAGTGTAGTAAGAAGTTGCACTTTATTTGCAGCTTTGTTGCATTTGAGTTATATATCCTAAAATCCGACAAAAATATCTCTGTCGCCAATGTCACCCCTATTTCAGCTAAAGGCGGTAGGAGTTGCAAGATTTATGAGAAGTTTGGTTTACTTTGTAAATCGACTTTCAGCGTGTGTAAGTTCAAACTTACACAACCCTGCTAGGGTGGCTGAAAGATATTATCTTTGTAACATAGATTTTAGATTATAGATCCAGCCACCCTAGCAGGGTTTAAACCAGTTCTGTTTTATTTCAAACATATGTTAAGACTATTGTTATTATTTTTTTTGTACAAAAATTTCAATCCTCCAGATATCCATAAATTTAGATATCATAATGACTGTTTTTTACTTACAATCTTAAGAATAATTGAAATGTTTCAGGGGATCCTGCGAAATTTCACGCCATGTACATTGTGAGGTGTGTAAAAGACGCTGAAGACGAGTTCAAGCCGTACAGCATTGTCTCCTTTGGCCGCCTGGGTGTTTCTGTAAACAAACTGACTGTGTACGCTTATTTCAATTCCGCAGGCAGCCTCACATATCAAACCCTACAATGGCATGAAACATTATACTGAAACAAAATATTGAACTCATTAAAAGAATAACAAAGTACTTTTTATTTTCAAAAAGTGAAAAATATATTTGTATTGACATGACGTCTCAGGCTGAGGTTGAGAGGATAAAGTGAAAAGGAATGCAGTACAGCATCTCCAGGTGGGGAGATGGAAGTCAGAGACTGGGGACAGGAGGAGATGGAGGCATATTGTCGCCTCAGCGCTTGTTTGGCTTATCTACCATTTGATTCAAAGAAGACCTTTCAATGAAATTGTCTTCAAAATCACATTCTACACAATCTGAGCTAAGAAAAAAATGTAGGGTCAGTGTGGCAACAGTGGATCATTTTTTTTCAAACGCACAGAATTATTGTTGTATAAATGCAATCAATGTACAACTTTTATCAAACTGTTAATAAATTAAGTACCTACCACTTGTTCTAAGAGCTCCATCTTTTTTATCCAATAAATACAAAGATATTTTGCATTAAGTGAAAAATGGAAAATGATCCACTGTGTACCCTATGGTGTACACAGTGGATCAAACAATAAAAACCAGATTATTTTTATTTAAAAAAAACGTATTTATAAGACAAAAATATTTTTTTCTGTTTATACACCAATTTTAATCAAACAGAACAAAATAACACTAAATAAGTGGATGATAATACAGGAAAAATCCACATTGAAGAAGTAACAAGAATATTGACGGGCATTGCTGCGTCTTCCGAGGTAAACGCAACTATGCTACACATATAGTGTAACTTCTTTCTGCGTTCTTCCCAAAGAGTCTCATGTGGCGAGTGGAATCTATTTATTTTTACTGGTAAGATGATCCACTACGTATCCTATGATGTTGATCCACTGTGTACCCTTCCGACAAATTTCTTTTGGGGCAGCAATTTATGTATTTCACTTTGAACAAAGTAATGAAGTAATGTTATAATGGAAGCAGAATTATTGTTAATTAGGATAAATAAATAATTTCTAGCCGAACTTCAGTACTTTAAAAATAAGAAGACAACAAAGCGAAGCTTAATTTTTACTTTTGACTGTCAGAAACACATTTTGTTACTCAGCACAACCAAGCTGCATTGAAGTAGGACTCTGATTAGTCCAGACATGTTCAGACATGAGCACCATGCCAGGGTGTAAGCAATAGCCCTGTATAACTACTCATCTGGAAGAAACTGCCCTGATCCACTGTACCCACATGATCCACCGTTGCCACATTGACCCTAAACAATAATAATTTGGGAGTTATCTTAAATATTTTTAAATCAATTTCCAATTTTCATAAGACACATTGGTCCAGTACACTTACAAACATTGCTCATGCAAAATTACCTCTGATGGTCATAAGACAAACAAGCACTAAGGGGACAATATGCTTATAATATTTGACTGAATTGACTACAGCATTGTCAAATAAACAAAAATAATACACAAATATTTCAACAATTTGCAGAAGAGGAGTTGTGTACGATGGTCAAGTAGAGCCGTTTCAAGTATACTTGCTAAGTGTGCAGGATTAGAGACCACAGTATTCTGCCTCAGTCCAAAAATAAAGCGCAATCAACCCAAATACTACAGACATATTTTCTAACTAATAACAGATGGTGTACTTTTTCTGTAAAACTCTATTTTCTTTTTAATTTGGTTCCGCTTTATTTTTTTTTTTGTTTTTTTTTTTATTTTCCTTGACTAATAAGTGGGTATGAGGCTAACCAAGCCAAGAGGCTCACCACCCCTGTTTCAATAAAGGTTTGCATGAGTTGCAGGTTTTATGTTCATTGGAGGCTTGGGCTTAATTTTTTAAATACACATACAGCAATTTCAATGTTCACATGTTTTTGTAACTTAGATTATAGATATAAAATACACAAGACAAAACAACATTTAAGTTTAAGCTAGAGTTACATATTCTTTTCATAGTTTGTTAGACATATTACTTACAAATTACAATTATTTTAAATTTTTTCGGATATTAAACAAACATTATTCTCAACGTTTTGTTGGTGACGTAGCCAATATCTTCAGAAGGCACCCTATCTGCATTACAATTGACGATGAACTGATTTGTTAATAACACAAATTATTGCTTGCCCTCTTATGCTTATTAGAAAATCATTTCATTCTCAATCGTCGTGTAGATAGGATGCCTTCTGAAGGCATTAGCTACGTCGCTAACGAAACATCAAAAATATTTCTCCCATAACGGTTTGTCTAATATCCAAAAAAAGTGTAATTAACTTTGAAATTAAGTGTGATATCCATCCATCGTCTATTTCCCCTTCATGTTGAGCTCCTCGGCCGCCTTCCTCATCTCCTCCTCCAGCTCCGCGGCCTTGGTCTTCTTCTTGCCCAGCGGAGTCTTCCACCACCACTGCTCCGCGGCCTCGTCCTCCTCCTTGTACACGGGCTCGTGGTGGCTCAGCGCCACGATCAGCTCGGAGTGTGTCAGCGGGTGCACGCGCAGCTGCAGCATGCGCTTTGTTGTTATCACGCTCTTTATCACCTTCAGTATTTCTCCTGCAAAATTAATAATGAATTGGCATAGACTAAACTGTGAAACACGGCTGGACTGCTACGAAAAAGGCAAGCAAATATTATGCATTATTTTATTTTTTTGTAAGCACCGTAGCGCCATACAAGTGTGACGTTTGCGCGCTGAAAAAATGGTCTGAATTAAAATTTGTGCTGAGTCCATTCCATGTTGAGAATAAAATAACACAATACAGACCAGTACTCCGAGTATAAAGCATTGCGTAAATTCCTCATCATCATGAAACATGAAAAAAGCATATGGAAAGTACATCACTCACTAGGAGTGCTATTGTATTTTCCATGATTTTCCATTGGTAAAACGTCAAAACAAAGATTTACGCTTGGTGCACAGTAACAATTGCATGACAACCACATTAAAATACTTATCCCAAAGTCAAACTTTCTGAAAACTGATCAGAAAGTTACATAGGATTTACATTTCAAACTTTTCACCGACAGAGGGAAATGTGACACAATGAAGGTTTCATTAAAATATTGCCATTTCGAGTCCCTATGCTGGCGCGAGAATAACTAGGATGCGTAAATCTTAAGATGTCATATGGTTCTTTCTCAAAGTATTTTGCCTGGTCCACAGCTCAGTTGGTACAGGGCTTTTTGCTTGTTGGATTCCCAACAAGAATATCAGACTGGATTAGCATTTGATAACTCCTTAGGGAACAGAGAAACCCAAAATTAAGATAAATGATTGGCGTAATGATTTTTGACAGAACGGATGAAAATGAAGAATGCACGTTAATGTTGAATGGTACGAAAGTTGAAATTGTGGATGAATTTAGATACCTGGGAAGTATGTTTGAGAAGAATGGAAAGATGACAAGAGAACTTGAGAATAGGGTGTGCAAGGGAAAGCAAGTGGTCGGTGCAATAGGAAGAATAGCAAAGAACAAGCGACTGACGATGGATCTGAGAATGGCGGTACACAATGGCATATTGTTACCGACTTTGATGTATGGAAGTGAAGCATGGACAGTGAATGATAGTGAAATGAGTAAAGTAAGAAGCATTTGAAGCATTTGAGAAGTATGACAGGAAAAACTTTGAGGGATAGAGTTAGGAATGAATGGGTAAAAAAAGAATGTAACTTGAAAGAGGATGTGAAAGTAAAAGTACAAAAGAATGTGATAAGATAGTTTGGGCATGTGGAAAGAATGAATGATGATAGACTGACAAAGTATGTATACAAAGAAAGTGTGAAAGGAAAAAGAGGGAAGGGACGACCGAGAAAAGTATGGAGTGATCAGATTGAGGAGATTGTGAAAGAATGGGATATACAAAGTGAGCGTAAAAGAAGAAAATGCATGAAAAAGGTGATGGATATGAAGGAATTGAAAGAGGTATGTCAGGATAGGAAAAAATGGAGGCAACTCTGCAGAGGCTCTGGCCACCCCTAGCGGAATGGCGACAGAGTTACAGTTACAGTACAGTAATGCTGGCCCTCTAATAAATAAATAGGTTCCACTCATTCAGCACTTAAAAGTTTCTGGCAAAGAAAACACATGTTTAAACTGAAAAGGTGCTTTACCGACTGTGTATCCATCTGACATTTTAGCAATGGCGGACACATCAAAGTAAGGCCCTATGCCGCTGTATTGCTTGAGCTGGTTCTTCCACAGAAATGAGATGGTTCCATAATCAGGACGAGGAACCTGAATGAACTTTTGGAAAGCTTGCTGCAGCAGCTTCTGATCAGCGTCCCAGGGGCAGTTGGAGGTGCCAACAAACAGCACTTTATCTTCAAAGGTTATTCCTGTGGAAAAATTATGATAAATATAAAAAAAATCATAATAAAACTGAAATCAAATGAAAACGAAAATTAAAGTTGGCAATGATCTATCTAAGGAAATTGTAGCAAACAATGGAGTAAGACTTGGAGATTGCCTAAGCCCTTTTATATTCAATTTGATAACCAACAGAATCATAGAAGAGGTCTCTCGCCTCTAAGAAAGTAGAAGATTGTAATGGAGTTGTGACAAAAAAAATGAGAAAAGAATAAGGACGTCTGCCTGCCAGATATGTAAACAAGAAAGAAGCCATGAACTAAATTTAAGACCCAGCGTCAAAGCATTGTCAAGCAACCAACCGAATGTTTTCTGATTATCAGGAGTAATGTTTTTGATTTACATGACAACCTATGAACTATTATGTAGCATATGTTAGCTTATGTACTATTTTTACATGCAATGCTGTGCCCACGAAAAGTTCTCTAATGTATGGAATGTAAGCTATTCCGTCATTATAACATGTACATTTTCAGGGTCCATTTTATTCTGTTTGTTTATTTATACATACAAGATTTTTGAACTCACCTTTTATGAGCTTTGGTAAGTCTTTTTTTAGTCTCTTTGGATCAGTCTTGTCTGTCTTTGGGATCTTCTTGACAAACGGCTTTTCTGCTCCATCCATGAATATGACAGACGGC
Organism: Agapetus fuscipes; assembly: GCA_951799405.1. Classification (NCBI taxonomy): domain Eukaryota; kingdom Metazoa; phylum Arthropoda; class Insecta; order Trichoptera; family Glossosomatidae; genus Agapetus; species Agapetus fuscipes. Next base: position 9,642,550 of record OX637357.1, on the reverse strand, counting down.
TGCAGTAACCTTGAAACCTTGTTGATAAGGTGCACAAGCATTATCAATCCAGTTTTTCCGGGATATTTTCCTACTATATTAGCTGGCGTCAAATCAAATAGAGTTGCGCCTAATTCAGTGCAAATTGCATTCACAAGCATTTTCTTCCCACTGCCTTGAGGGCCAGCTATTAAAACAGATCTTATCAGAGGTGCGTACTGATGCACCTCATCTGAAGCCATTGGTATAATACAATATTCTTTAATCACTTGCCGAATATCACCCAACGACGGCAATGGATTTTTGCCTTCTTGCCTTAATTCAAACGCTGCAAACGACTTTTCTCCGACGAATGATTCAATAGATGTTTCAGGATATTTCTTGATTATACCATTCGTCACAAGTTCTTCAAACAATGATTCTGTTGTTCTATCTGGTGTGAGATCCTTTTCTTTTTTCTTCTTGCTCTTCTTCCCACCTTTCCTCACTTTCTTGCTCGCCTTCTTTCCCTTCTTACCTTTGTGCGCTCTGTCTTTGTCCAACGCTGCCTGCAGCAACTCTAGCTCCGCCCTCATTATTTCATCTACCACCTTTCTTACTTCGGATTCCACTTTCACATATTTCTCCGTATAAATCATATCCTCGCTGTGTTTTTGATGGGGATTATTGGATTCATCTTTATATTTCCATACATCTTCATATCTGCAACAACACAAATATACATTTTTTCAAGTCAAAAATATTCTTGTTTATTCACTATTTTTTTTTCTTACTCGTCATTTGCAGTCAAAATATTTGGTAAGAAATTTGCCGACGGCCCGATCTTGTATCCGCTGAATTCCGAGTCTTCAGTTTCTTTCGCTTTACTTCCCTCTGCAGATTTTGTTTTCTTTCCTTTGTCTTTTTCTTTCTCTTTGCTCTTCTTTGATTCTTTTGAAGATATTGCTGTTGATTTGCTGACTTCACTTTCTGTGCCTGTCCGTACATGTAACAAATTAGTTAAGGAATATTTTTTTGGAATATTTGTTAAATTCAAAGCAAATTTGTCAACATTGTCGTGTGTAGTTTCTTTACCACAACATAGTCTAGGCTTAAACCACCTTTTTGACTTAAAACTGAATTAACAATTATAAGTACCTCTAACTTTTTGATGAATTTAGTGGTAAGATTTTTAAAAGCAGATTCTACGTACAATTTGTGTTCTGATACAACCTTGTCTGCTATACATCAATCTTGATCCTCCACTTTCTTCCGTCGGGAACTCGGGGAACTTTCCGGATTGCTCCTTGTAATCTCTGAACCAGTTCCTCACTTCTTCAGTAATCTCCTCCATCATCACCGCTCCCTTCTTGTCCTTTATTTCGTTCTCGATGCTCTCCAGAGCCATCTGGTATTTCCTTTCATTTTCTGCTTGCAGTCGGTGTCTGTAACTTACTATCTGAAATACAATATAAAATAATGTTATTGAAAACCAAGCTCATATTTTAAATAAACAGATCTTATAAATCAACCTAAATAATCCAAAATCATTATTAAATTGTATTGCAATTACTGAAATGACCATTTTTCGACCATGGCTTGCCCCCCCCTCGAGATGTGCGACACATGAATGCTATTTTTTTGCGACATTATAAATTTCTATAGGGAGTATCAGAATAATCTTGCAATTTGTGTGTACGTGCCTAACCCCTGCCTGCCCCTAGATTTGATCCTGGGTACGCCCTTGACCGAGGGACTCGTTAAGTTTGGGAGTTGTTGATGTTACCGCGCACAATATGTACCTCTTCAGCCTTGGTATATATCTCTGACTCAGTGGCGGGCTGTGGCATCATCCCAATGAGCAGCATTTCATCCAGCTTTCTCTTCTTGATCTTCCTCCGTGTGATGTAACCCCGCCACATCCTCTGTATCATCAGGGCAGAGGCCGCGTTTATCTCGTCCTTCTCCTTTACAGAGTCCGGCTTACCTTTTTCTTTCAAAAGACGGATCTCTTTCATGAACTGACCCCTACAAAACAATAATTTTAACAACCTACAATAGACTCGAAACTTTTTTGGAAGAGATATAAATAAATATTAGGATGATTTTTGGATGGATACTGTTTTTATGTAGATCACACTTCAAGAGCCATCTACAATCTTGTTTGTCCATGTAGAAAGCATTAAATCTCAAGGAAGACCCATTTACTGGAAGGCTGGATTGGCGTTTGTGACATTCTTTGCTAAAGAAATATAAATATTTCAATCCAGGGAAGAGCATATTTGAAAAAAATTTGATACTTTTTTTGTTCTCCTTCGGCCCACACAACTTTCTGGTGAGAGTTTGTGTATTATGAAAAAATATACGGTCAGATAAATTAGCAAAAAACACAGGAGATCATTTTATTTTCTTATCTCTTCTTACCTTAGTCTTCCCTGTCTCGCCCTCTCATGTATTTGTATAATTTTAATTGCTTCAACTTCAGTCAGCTGTATTTTATGCTCTTCTTCCTCTACAAACCCCAAACTCCTCAGAGTGACCTCAATAAACTGCTTCCTCTGCCAAATCTCGTCTTCTCGCTCCCGGCGGAAGTATTTGGGAATATTTATCTCAGCTTCCATGGGAGATATCCCAAGCTTTATCAAAACATCATCGTTATAACTAAATTCAGAAATATCCACATTGACCAGATCGTTTTTTAATTCTAGTATACGGCCAAGACAACCATCTAGCAATCTCCGAACTAATAATCTCTTTTGCGGGTGAACCATTTGGTCGTAGCATTCATCTAGCTTGTTGGCTGCTATGATGTATTTATAGTAAACTTCGCTGATGCATTGTTGGAATATGTTTTTGTCTGGTTGGCTGACTTCTTTTTGTATGAAAGTGTCTATATTGGCAGCTTCTGTCAAGACTTCCCGAGCTTCTGCCCACATATTGTTGTAAGTTGCATTTGACATGATTTAATAATTTAAAACAACAAGAATTTGAAACAAAAAAAAAACACAAAAGACACCTGTCAAATATCTGATAAATAAGTTTGTTTATCTTAGTTACCAAGGAAACTGTGTGACTAGTGGGTAGGTAATATTTTGTTGCTATGTTAGCCATGGAGCTATACAGCTTATTTTCTTTATTAGGCATATTTTCTCCATGACAACACATTTGTATGTATAATCATAGTTGCAGAGATACTCGTACATCAACGTTGTAAAAACCAGGTCGTAAGAGACACTATTCAATTTCTGTCATTTAAATGTTTATAATTTCTTACCTGATTTGAAAACACTCATCTTTCTCAGTATTTCTGCCTCATTATTGAGAATATGAGATAAGATATGGGTGAAACTTACGAAAGCTCCAGCTCCCACGGAGCACAGCAACGAATCTGAAAAGCAATTCACCAGTGTCAACCACTGGCATAAAACTTCTTTACCTTTCATATGCTTTTCTAATGAATCTAGTGCAAGAGACTCCTCTGATTTCAGATAACCGTGGCACTTGTTGAAGCGCCACGGAGGTGTTGGTGTCAGTGTGTTGGCAGTTAATATCCTGATCCATTGTATCTGGGTAATGCTGCATTTGTTTTGAGACACTGAAAGGAAGTGGTGATTGATGTTGGTTTGAATAAGCCCGGAATCGATTGGGTTGGAAACACAAATACCATTCCATTATTCCATAAATGGGCTGTTTGACAAAGGAATGAGTTGAGTAAACTCCAAGTTCTCGACTGCAAAGAGGTGAGTGAGGGTCGTTCTATAAGTCACCCTCGCGTAACGAGATATACCGAGGAATAAGTGATGATTTTTCATTAAAATAAGCTCTTTTGTTGACTGAAAATTCCACCATTTCTTCTATGCTCTTGAGACTGGAGAATATCTATCAGAGTAGCAATTACAAACGGCACATTTGTATATTTTTTATACACTTTATTTCTGAACCGTCAAATAAAAGACTGTGTAATTATTGTGTTATCTTATGAGTCACATAGCATCAATGACGGCGTTGTAGGATTAAAATAAAGAAATAACCATAAGAAAATGATTTCTTGAGTTTCCATTATTTATTTCATTTTTGAAAAAAAAATACATGGCCGTCTTTGGTTTCATACTTCTCATATCATGGTTTTAATTGATTTCACAAGCAGGATTATGATTCACTTATTTAAATAGGTACATTTTTTTACAAGTAAAAGTATCTAAAAGAAACATTTTTACATGAATAGAAGATCTCCTAGCAAGTCACACATTCAGAAATACTCTCACCTCTGAAATTTGTTAATTAACAAAATAAAATTAATAATCAGATACCTAGCTACCTAAAGCTATTGACTACATAATAATAATGGGAAAACTGTATTCCTGCTAAATTAAAAGCTTGATTACCTTTGTCAGTCCATCTATAATATTTGGTAACGTAAACGATGAAATCTTCAATCAAGAGATAGACGTAACTTATCAAATTAAACATTTTTAAAACTAATACATCACAATACTTAATTATGTTTGAGTCTTATAGAGCCAAAGGTGGCAATAAGATCAGAACATTTTTGAATCTGGATCTCTCTTTCTATACCAGCGGTTCTTAAACTTTCTTGGTGACGGAGCACTTTTGGGAAACAAGATATTTGACGGAGCCGTAAAATAAACAAACTCAGACAAGTAGCGTCTGTCTGCGTTGAACTGTCCACCAGATATATTATAGGAGAGGTATATTTGTTTTTTTTTCAGTATTCTCGTGGAGCACCTACAGAGGCTTTGTACAGCACACCTTTGAGTGTCAATTCACATGCGGACCTCATCTAGGGTTTATCTCATTTCCGCCTTTGGTTTTATACAACTCAGTTACAGTTACAGTTATACCGTCAGATATTTGAGGCTACTTAAAAAAAAATCAATTGCCATAACAAATAAACAATAATTAAAAAATACCTAGCTTACTTTTTATCTAACTTGCAGCACATACTTTCTTAAAGAATAAATTAATACCTTAAACGTAAAACTGAATAAGTGACATATTAAGCTAACAAGGGTTTCTCAGATAAATGCACTTTTTTACTATTTCCTACAAGAGAAAACACTAAAATGTTTTTCATGAGTACTTCTTTATATTAGTTCACTTACTACATATGAGAAGTTATTAAAAAAAAGTGTTTTATCCACAATTTCTCAAATCAGTGAATCAGTACTAATTCAGTTTTACCTTTAAGGTGGCGATATAGAAATAGGGGATCATTTAATATTAAAAACTCCTTGATATTAATGTAGATCATAACGATATAACGAAAATACTGATTAACCTTACTATGGTATGGATTAACGCTATGACATAAATAAAAAAATAATGCTTAACGATGCTAATTAGGTACAATAATGATTAAAAATATTCAACAGCACATTTTTTCATACTCAACTTACGATATAATACATTTTCTGTGTTCACTATTCATTACAGAATTGAGACTATAATAATTAAAGTGGTAAAAATATATACAATAGATTGGCTGTGTTCACAATGTGGTCAGAATGGAGTTACAATATTTTTTTCTCAGTGGACAGACATAACTGGTCTGTGTGACTAGGCTTCTTGGCAACTGATAACAAAATTTAAGCTAGCTTTCTTCCTAGCAGTGTGACCAATTGAGCAATTTATTTGTTTATGCTTTCCTTGACTATTTGGTTGGTATGAGGCTGACCACCCAAGCCGTAAAAACTTGATTTATTTTGCCAATGCCACCACGGTTTCAGGGAAAGGGGGCAAGAGCTGCAAAGTTTATGTTCATGTGAGGTTTGGTTTATATTATATGTACCTACACATGCAGCATGGGTAAGGGCGAACTTGCATGTGCCTGCTTGTGGGCGTGCATTAAATATAGGGTCAATGTGGCATCAGTGGATCATGTGGGTACAGTGGATCAGGGCAGTTTCTTCCAGATGAGTAGTTATACAGGGCTATTGCTTTCACCCTGGCATGGTGCTCATGTCTGAACATGTCTGAACCAAACAGAGTCCTACTTCAATGCAGCTTGGTTGTGCTGAGTAACAAAATGTGTTTCTGACAGTCAAAAGTAAAAATTAAGCTTCGCTTTGTTGTCGTCTTGTATTTAAAGTACTGAAGTTAGGCTAGAAGTGATTAATTTATCCTCATTAACAATAATCCTGCTTCCATTTTAACATTACCTCATTACTTTTTTCAAAATGAAGTACATAAATTGCTGCCCCAAAAGAAATTTGTCGAAAGGGTACACAGTGGATCAACATCATAGGATACATAGTGGATCATCTTACCTGTAAAAATAAATAGATTCTACTCGCCACATGAGACCCTTTGGGAAGAACGCAGAAAGAAGTTACACCATACGTGTAGCATAGTTGCGTTTACCTCGGAAGGCGCAGCAATGACCGTCAATATTCTTGTAACTTCTTCAATGTGGATTTTTCCTGTATTATCATCCACTTATTTAATGTTATTTTGTTCTATTTGATTAAAATTGGTGTATAAACAGAAAAAAATATTATTGTCTTATAAATACGTTTTTTTGAAATACAAATAATTTGGTTTTTATTGTTTGATCCACTGTGTACACCATAGGGTACACAGTGGATCATTTTTCACTAAATGCAAAATATCTCTGTATTTATTGGATAAAAAAGATGGAGCTCTTAGAACAAGTGGTAGGTACTTAATTTATTAACCGTTTGATAAAAGTTGTGCATTGATTGCATTTATACAACAATAATTCTGTGCGTTTGAAAAAAAATGATCCACTGTTGCCACACTGACCCTACGCCTGAAATGTCAATATACTTTGTAACTTGGATTATAGATGCATTGTGTCGACTCCACCTCACAGCATAACCATAGCATATAAAAAAACAAATATTTTGAAGAGTAGCAATGGTTTTCTATGATTCTAACAATACCTTAAACTTAATTGAGATTTATACATTGTCACATTCAGTTTATCTTACAATTATAAGTACAAAATAGTGTAGTATTTAACGTATGCCATTTATATGTAAGGGTTTACGCTAAGCTTTTGTAGGATGTGCGAAAGAGATAAAAGGTTTTGACGCCATCAAAGTCACAACCGTAAAAACAACTGCGTCAGAAAGATGTCAACAATTATCACCATCATCATCAAAAATAGTAATCATAGATATGTGGAATGTTGTAAGAAGTCAACTTGAGACAAAATGAAATTATATTTCAGCTAACCTAACAAAATTTACAAATATCTATTAATATCAAGATGATTTATTCGGTGAGCACTGTTTTTGTGTAAATCACACCACAAGAGCTGTCTGCAAGCTTGGTGGTTGCTATAGTAAGCACCGTTTCCTGAAAAAAGACAGTGCTGTGAGGCAGAATGCCCCTTTTGTGACCGATATTTGATAAAAGGCAGATTAATTTTTCAACACGGCGAGAATTTTAAATATTTAATAATATTTTTTTGCTCTGCTGGGAATCAAACCTACTACCGTCCAATAACGAGTATGAAGTGCTAAAAACTAGACTATGACCGGTCGAACATAACAAAAAATCACAAAAATAAATCATCCTTAATCATAAACTTGAGATCTCTAGGCCATCTTGGGAAACTCACACATGTATTCATAATTTTCTCAAGCATCCAAAATCTGATAGATACAAAAGTATGTTTTGTAATGTGTTGTTTTGTCATAGTGATGTACTGTCATTGCGATGTTCTGTCATGTGCTGTTCTGACATGTATTGTTCTGTCATGTGTCGGTTTGTTACTGTGCCGGTCTGTTACTGTGCCGTTCTATCCTGTCACCGAATTTTCAACAATAAATGACTTAAAAAATACATTTTATTAATTAAGGGCCGGTCTTATAAACGAGAGACCAAATATCCGTAAGTATCTCGGCAAGTTACTAACGGATGGACGTTTACGGACTGATCTTACCGATGGTCGTCCTATAAAGCTTTTTTAACCGTCCGTTAGTTCTCAATAATGCACTCGTATTTTCAATGACTTTTTGCGTGCATTCATGAACATACGTCATCCGTTTGCTGTCAAAGACGAAACATAACCTAAAGTTGCTTTTGACAAATACGAAAACAACTAAGACAGCGCAATTTTAATGCATTATCTATCACTTTCGGAACAAATTATCTTCAACAGGATAGAGCGTAGTAGTTCAATGACACGCAAAACTCACCGCAAAGAAACAATGCTTTGACAGCTGACCTAACCTCAAACCTTAACTAACCGGCCGGTATCTGCCATTAATTGATGGGTCGGCCGTCGGTTAGATCTGTCGGTAACTTTTACGGAAATAAAACAAACGGATTCTTATAAGACGAAAAATGTGACGTTTGTATTATATTCCGGTAAATTTGGTACGACATTGAACTAACGGATGTTTATAAGACCGGCCCTAAAGCAATTTTACAAATACACAAGAGATGTTAAACTTATTTAATGAGTATTTCATTTTTCCATTAAATATATACTTTGACTAGAATTCTTGTCCTTTAATCACATTGAATATTCAGTTTTAATTTATAACTCAATCCAGCTCATAGAGTGAATAAGTCATTGCATTAATTTTTAATAAAATCTCAATATCTTTTAAATTGAGATAAAAATCACCTTCTTATAATGGACTGAACAAATGGACAAATTTGAAGAAGAAAAACCTTGCGTGCAAACGTCACACGTCTCTGTGACTAGGGTCCTTAGCAACCAATAACAAAATATTTGTTTGCCTATTCCCCAACAACCCGGCTTGTGATGTCAAAGTTTTTTTTTTCAAAGTGTATTAACAGAGGAAATGTGTAAAGGAACAGAGGAATGGGAAGACCGCAAAGAGTATGGCTGGATCAGATTGGCAAAATTTTGAAAGAATGGGATATTCAAAGCGAATGTAAAAGTAAGAAATGTATGAAAAAGGAAATGGATATGAATGAATTGAAATAAGTATGGAAGGATAGGAAAAAATGGAGGCAAATCTGCAGAGGCTTCAGCCACCCCATAGTGCAATAGCGACAGAGTTACAGTTACAGTTTTGGACTTAATGCCAAGTCCCATGATATTAACAATGTATCATCAACATAGGACAAATACTTGTCAAGATAAAATCACCTTTTATTTAATTCATTCCAACTTGAAAACATTGCAAATAGGACCCGCACACAACACAAGATATTTTCTTAAAGTTGTCTGTTATAAATTCCTTACCATATTATGAGACCTATTTTCTACTCGAGCCATGAAGTATCAGACACATTCTCAGCACCAGCTAGAGTTGAAAAATTACTGAAATGGTAATTGACAGAGGTTGTGAACGGAGAGTGCGTGTACGGCAGATCGGTCGTCAGATTTGGGACGATGATGGTGCTGACGGCAAGAGTCACCGCTGCCGCCAGGGTTGTGTTGGGCGCCGTGGTGGTGGTGGTGGTGAGGGCCCTGGTCAGGGGGGCGAGGGTAGCGTATGCGGGGCCGCAGGGGTTCACCAGCTGGGGGCCCAACATGGCGTCCAACAGGTATGCCACCAAGGATCCTGCGGTGAGGCCCACGTTGTACGATAAGGTCATGATGTTGCCTGAAAATGAAGGAATTGTTTTATGTGTTTGGATGAAGAAGTGGAGGCAATACTGTAGCCACTCCAAGTGGAATGGCGATACTTGCAGCAGATGTTGTTCAATCTCATAAACAATATTCATTTATATATTTATAAGTGTAAATCTATTCACACAGTGAAAGTCTATTGTATTATTTATAAATTCAATAGGATAAAACAGAGTTTTAATTCGCTTTTTATTTCATTTTTCTGAAGATGCCTTATTAGGCGAGAACGTTTGAGCAAAAAAATGAAATAAAAAGTGAATTAAAACCCTGTTTTATCCTATTGAATTTATAAATATTATTCATTTCGTTTTTCAAGAAGAAAATGTCTTTTCAGAACGTAGGAGACCCAATCACATTTTGAAACTATTGAATATTAATGATAGTCAAGTTGAACTGGAGATTAACCAGCGGTGCCTGAGACATGTTCCAGGGAATTGTGACATGTCACACGTGCTGTATAATAGCAACTTTAATACCTAGATTTCACAAATGAAAAAAAATATATCATTATCACACCTTTTAATCCTTACTTTGTTGTTGAAAATTGTATCTAATCTGCAAAAAGGTATACAAAACCTATTTATTAATAATAGATGAATACATACAGCATGATAATGTTACCAGCCATTAGTTTATTGTCCTTTCACTTCCCTTACTACTAATATTTTACAAATAAAAGTGTTGAGTTACTTGAATAACCCGCCATCTCTTTGTTGACATGACGTCACTTATTGTAAAAAAATCTTGATCATCATCATAATCATGAGCTTGACAGCCCTGGGTGAGCCTTGACTGAATCCAGAATTCTCCTCCATCCTCGCCTGTCTATCACCTTTGCTGTCCAGCTATGTATGTCTTGAAAAATACGAATTACAAAAAGATTAACAAAACATACAAGTGTTGAGCATTACCAGCCATCTCCCTCTTGTCGTTCCTGACTCTCTGTCCCGCGGCGAGCATGGGCGCTGCCCCCAGTGCGCCCCCGGATGCCCCGAGTAGAAGGGCCAGCACTGCGGGCGCCGCGTCCCCCGCTGCGGCCGCGTGCGGGGAGCCCCGGGGCGCACAGCACAGCAGCACCAGCGGCAGCAGCAGCAGGCGCAGAGAGCACCACGCTGCCAGGCGACTGCGCGCCCACTCTGACACTCCCTGCGCAAACATCTGGAAACACACAAAACAAGCATTGCTCAATTTTCTGATTAAAAAAAATTACAAATGTTTTTATTGCAGAGTGGTGTTTTTGAGTGAATCACACACCAAGAGACCTCTGCGAGTTAAATTTCTCAAACAAGACTCAGTTGCTGTAACGCTAGATGGACCTTTGTTAATTGTCTTCTGATTAAAGCAGATGAATTGTTCAACGCATATAAGCCATAATTGGAAATTAGCTTTTTTGTATTCTACCAGGAATTTTGTGTTCCGCCAGCTCAACATATTTACAAAAGGGGAGAGGACCTTCTTATTGGCTTGATGATGTTTCTTAAGCCCTGATTTTGTCGCTCCAAGGTTAAATAAATATTGTTCCAAACGTGTCTTCTGTTACTCCTTAAGGGTGCGCTCTCATGTTGCACCGCGCCGATAGCTGTCAAATTTGCGACCCGTTTCCCCCCAACCCCTTTTGCCTCAGACCGTATGGATTTAGCCCCACAAAATATGCTCGACTTGCTATTGCCGTTTGTAGATTTTTTTTACATACGACTTTTGTGAAACTCCCATCACGCAAAAAAAAAAAAAACACAACTAAGCTACACATATAGTGTAACTTCTTGCCTGTGTTATCCCTGAAGGAGTCGCATGTGGCCATTCGGGACCTATTTATTTTTACAGGTAAGGGGGTCGGCCTTACAACAACCACTTTCAGTTGAAGTGGGGGTTTTCCAACTCCCGGGGGGGCTGGTTCTCATTTCTTGTGAAGGCTGAGTAGGTAAACCTTGAGATCGAACACTTGCTCTCGGCATGGAATGAAAGAATTCTACCATAATATATGAGCTATCGACCTTTTTACGAGCTTGATTTTTGTCGCTACAAAACGCCAATTCTCAAGCTAGACCCAGTTGCTGTAAGGCTGAATGGACGTGACCGGTCATTGGTAAAGGTTTTTGAATTTCTCAACCGAGCGAAGAGCAAATTTAAAAATATAAATGGTATATTTTTTGTGCTCCGCCGGGAATCGAACCCAAAACCTTCCCATTCAGAGTCTAAAGTGTTACCACTGAACTACGGACCGGCCACGATAGCCATTATTTTGTGTGACCCTTTACTTTACTTAGAAGAAATCAAGAAATCAAACTAATCTCTTTTTCACATTACTTAAAAACCTAATTGTTATACATATATGTAAATGACGTGTTTTTGTAAACTGAAAAAGGAATATTGTAATTCAAAACTCATTAACGAAATACAGTAGTTCTTGATTTAAAACTGCTTGAAAATACAATTGAGGATCAAATACAATGTCTGTCACAGTATGAGGCTGACCACCCGTGCTGTAAAAATGGTTCACTTTGCCAATGTCACCCTTGTTTCAGGGAAGGACGGCAAGAGTTGCAGGGTGTACGTCCATTTGAGATTTGGCTTTTATGTTGAGGCATTTGCAAGCGCGAACTTGTACGTGTCTGGTTGTGAGACTGAATGTAATGTGAAACATATCTTTGCAATTTAGATTAGATTAGATTAGACAAAAAAATTATATTTTAATTTCATAATTCTTTTTCAATTCAAAAAGAGTTTCGGGGGAAATAATAAAATCTGTGACTATACAGAGCCATTCAAATAAAAACCAGCATACCAGAAAACAAAAAAAAAACTGCAAGTGACTATAAGCTGCTATAAGCACATGAAAGTCATTATGTCAACAAACTGTAGACAAAGGTAGACAGGGTTTTCTAGGAATCAGCTTGTCGGACTTTTGTATTGTTACCTACTTTCTTTGTTGGTAATTCAAAAGACTCTACCTGAAGTCTATTATAGATGAGTCATATAGAATCAAAGGCGGCAATCTAAAAATATATTTATATATTATAGGATAGACTGGTCCGTGTTCTAGTGATTAGCGCTCCAGACAAGGGTCGTGGTTCAAATCCCGACGGAGTAAAAAATAATATAATTTATATTATTTAAAACAGACCGGTCCGTAGTCCAGTGATAACACTTCGGACTCTGAATGGAAGTTTGTGGGTTCGAATGCCAGCGGAGCACAAAAAATATAGCGTTTGGCCAAATTTTACCAAATATACAAATTTGCTCTTCGCTGGGTTGAAAAATTCGTACACCTTTACCAATGACCGGTCACCAAAGGGCCATCCACCCTTACAGCAACTGGGTCTTGCTTGAGGATTGGCGCCTTGTGGCGACGACCAAGCTCGTAAAAAGTCCAGTCGATAGCTCAGTTAATGGTAGAATGCTTGCATTATATACGGAGAGCAAGGGTTCAGTGTTTATTTCAAGCCCAAAATACCGGCAAGGCTTACTCAGCCTTCACAAGAAATAAGAAACAATCCCCTCGGGAAATGGGAAACCTCCACTTCAACTAAAGGGGTTGGTGTGAGGCCGGCCCCCTTACCGCAACGCAACTAAGCTACACATATAGTGTAACTTCCTGCCGCGTTATCTCCGAAGGGGTCGCATGGGGCGAGTTGAACCTATTTATTTTACAGGTAAGGGGGCGGGGGGTGGAGGTTTCCCAGCTCCCGAGAGCGCTGGTACTCATTTATTGTGAAGGCTGAGTAAACCTTGCCGGTATTTTATTTTGGGGTTTGAAATAAACACCGAAACGGGAAATCATTTCTGACACCCTCGGTGGGATTCGAACCCGAGCTTTCGGCATGGAATGCAAGCACTCTACCACCTGAGCTATCGACCTGTAAAAATAAATAGGTCCCGAATTGCCACATGCGACCCCTTCGGGGATAACGCGGGCAATAAGTTACACTATATGTGTTTGCTTAATTTCGTTCTTGTTTAATACATTCGTCGTTGGGTTAAAAAAATCATATATTTTTAACAAAGAATGAGAGTCAGAGTCAGGGTGTCATTGCCATCATAATTTCCCGTTTCGGTGTTTATTTCAAACCCACCGGCATGGCTTACTCAGAGTTATGTGAACCACCCTTGAGATAGCTGGAAAACCCCCACTTCAACTGAAGTGGTTGGAATAAGTTTACTATCGCCACTTCGGTGATAACGCTGCAAGAAGTTACACTACAAATTATATAAAGCTGAGTCGTATTTTTTTAGATGAACATTGAGGAACAATTCCTTGACTTCGCGGTTTATACCTAAAGTTTGGGGGAAAAACCCTGTATGTTATGTACACGTATGTTATGTACTTACACGTATGTTTATGTTTTTCGAAAATAAATAAACAAATATTATATGCGGTATGCAATATATGGTAAGCGGCTGAACACCCATTCTGTAGAAAATGGTTCACTTTGCCAATGTCAACCCTGTTTTAGGGAAGGTCGGCAGGAGTTGCAGGGTGTATGTTCATTTGAAATACGGGTTTTCTATTGAAGGTCCACATGCGGCATGTTTAAGCGCGAACTTGTACGTGTCTGCTTGTGAGAATGCATATAATGTGAATCCCCCAATGTAACATATCCTTGCAGCTTAGATAAGGTCACTTGGTAAGCATAAGTCATAGAAAAATGACATTCAAAAATCGAGAAGCCTTTTTATCCTGGTAGGTAAAATTTGAACAAAGAACCATTGTTTAACATAATATCCTATTTCCATTGAAAGACATAATATTACAATAGTAAAATGATTTGCAAAACAATTTTTTTTTTGTCAGAATCTGTATAATAATAATTATTCTTGTGATGACTGGTCCGTAGTGCAAGTGGTAACGCTTCGGACTCGTAACTGAAAGGTTGTGGGTTCGAATCCCGGCGGAGGACAAAAAATATGCCATTTATATTTTCAAATATGCTCTTCACTGGGTTGAAAAATTTATGAACCTTTACCCATGACCGGTAACCACAGCTCCATCCAGCCTTACAGCAACTGGGTCTTGCTTGAGAATTGACACTTTGTAGCGACGACGACCAAGCTCGTAAAAAGGTCGATAGTTCAATTGGTAAAATGCTTGCATTCCATGCTGAGAGCAAGGGTTCGATCGCAAGGTTTACTCAGCCTTCACAAGAAAGGAGAACCAGCCCCCCCGGGAGCTGGAAAACCCCTACTTCAATTGAAAGTGGTTGGTGTGAGGCCGGCCCCCTTACCTGTAAAAATAAATAGGTCCCAAATCGCCACATGCGACCCTTTCGGGGATAACGCAGGCAAGAAGTTACACCATATGTGCAGCTTAGTTGTGTTTATTCTAAAGTGATGCGAAACACTCCTCAAGAGCCGAACTTGACCGTCGCTACGGAATGCACCTATTCTAAAGAAATATCCTATTACTGTGGAGCTGAAGGCTAAAAAAAAAAAAAATTAGGCTGATTTATTTGATGAGCGCTGTTTTTGTGTAAATTATCTGTAAAAAATAAATTCCTTGACTTATAGGTTGGTATGAGGCTGACCCCCCATACTGTAAAAAATGGTTCACTTTGCCAATGTCACCCCTGTTTCAGGGAAGGTCGGCAAGAGTCGCAGGGCTTATGTTCATTTGAGATTGGGTTTTTATACTGTAGGTCCACATGCAGCATGTGTGAGCGCGAAATTATGCGTGTCTGCTTGTCGGAATGCATTTAATATGAATCTCAAATGATACATATATTTGCAACTTAGATTTAGATGTGCGTTTTGAATCTATTTGAGCGCACATGAATTGTGAATCTTAAATGTTAATAGTCATTTTCAGCACGACACATAATTGCTTTGATGATAAATTCCATGTTTCAAAAACATACTACAAAAATAAAGAAATTTTCCGACTTTACAGTTGTAATGCGTTCTTTTCCGTAATTTATATTTTAGATTATTATTTTTCAAAGCTCCAATCACAGCAGACGAGTGCATATGTTTTGTAATACACGTTGCCTTCAACCCATATGCTCTGCGTGTGTGAGGGAGAAGTACCGTGCGGTAGAGAGGTTGGACAAGCAAGCGGCACAGATCCCACGTCCGAGCCCCTTGAAGAACAAAGGGAAACTGATTCATTTTGAACAGAATTTTAAAGGTTTGCGAAATAAGGAAAAAACCCATGAAAAAAAATATTTCGACTATTTGTTTTGTTGTTATAGGTTTAAAAAAGACTTTATCTACATGACTAGTTTTTCATTTATTTTTTTAAAACTTTAAATGTCGGAAAAAAACGTGTACGAAAAATACAAAAAAAAAAAAATTTTTGCAATATTCAAAAGGTAAAATATGGAAAGCAAAATCAAATTTCAAAAAAGTAATCTGATCATGCCTTCAACAAACTCTTTTAAATTTATTCTATCATAGAAAAAATTAAGATTTTTTTTTCGTTTTTGTAGGATATGCTTTTTAGCAAAGCTCTTTCCGCAACTAGCAAAAACAAGTCCCGATTAAGCTTTGATTTATATACGTAAATAATTTATTTGACTTTTGAAAAAAATATGATAAATAGTTAAAATGTTGATTAATCTTAGGTATATTTTTAAAATATTAATTTATGTCTTAATCATGCTCTAAAAAAATAAATGAAAACATACTTTAAAAAAAAAAATCTTGAATATGTGTGGATCGCACCCTTAAGTTTGTCAATCCGCTTAGTTCCACTTATACACAAATACTGTCCTAAACAATAATTTTAAAAAATATTTTCAAACTTACCTGCGAATTGTAGTGCAAAACAATATGAGTAAAAGTGATTGACGATTCTAGCAATTTTTTCACATCTTTCTTCCTATACCTCATCCTCTACACACTTTGTGATGACATCTCTCCTTTGAGCTGTTTTTGTTTTGTTTGTGATCAAAATTCATTTATATTTGCGCACACTTACGGCACTGTTTACTAACCTTGCCAATGAGGTCTCCCAGATTAAAGATGGCCATGAGGATAACTGGCATCCACGAGCCAAAGTTGCAGCTGACAATCTCGGACAGGATTCCAGGATACAAGCAGAGTGTCACAAAGTAGGCCAGGGCGATGAACACCATGTACGGGTAGATCTGTTGCGCCACCAGCCAGCGAGCTCTAATCCCACCTTGGGTGAGGAATACATAAGTCATCAGCAATGGTCTGTTATCAATAATTAATTATGGCAAACCTAACAAAGAAAGTGTACAGAGGAAATGTCAGGAAAGCAGAGGAAGAGAGAAGACCGAGGAAAGAATGGATAGACCAAATAGGTGAGATTGCGAAAGAATGGAATGCGCAGAGTGAGAATTCTTTTTCTCGAAGAGTATGCATGAAGAGAGTGATGAATGTTGAAGAGATGAAAGAGATATGCAAGGACAGAAAAAAGTGGAGAAGCATCTGCGGAGGTACCGGCCACCTCTAGAGGAAAGGCGGCAGGATACAGCAGTACATCATTCATTAAGCAAATGGAACATCTGAGTCTAGATCGAAAAACATTCATTGAACCCGTCCTCACATATGCCTCTGAAAACCTGGACCCTGACCAAGCACGACCAAAGCTTTCCAGACAACTTTGAAAGGTAAATTCTCTGCCGTATTTGAGGCCTTATAAAGGACAGGAGTATAAGGCGAAGAAGATACAACCTTGAACTGTACAACTTGTAGCAAGATGTTGATGTGATCAAGCAAATACAAGTCAGCAGACTGCATTGGCTGGGTCACATACAGGGAATGGACCATCGGAGTCTGGAAAGATGGTTGGTGAACCCAGAAGAATGCACGCCAGTGGGACCTAAATTATCCATACTGCAGAACACTTGCTCATTTACGAGAAAGGGAAAAATAAACCTTTCTCACCAGTTTAGCGATCCATAGTATTTATTGCTTAAAATCATATAAGTAAAATTATGCAAAACAACAATCAACAAAATTTAAATATCATCCTACAAAACATAACATAGGAGTTACAATTTTCAGCTTTATAATGACGAGTAATCCACTTACATTTGATGCCCGCCCAGGTCTTACTTCTGGCTGAGCCTCCTCCGCTGCCCTGGGGCCTCACCAGCACATCTTCCACCTTGAAGCTAGGCCCAGAGATCGGCAGACTGGGCCCCGAAAGCTGCAGACTGGGCCCAGAGAGTTGCAGTCCCGGCTGGTTTAATATTGTCACACCGTTGCTTGTCGGCTCATACACAGGGTTTGAGAAGCTGAATGCAGAGAATTGACCTCCTTCTGAAGATAAATAAAGTATTTTAAATAAATTTGATAATTCCATCTATACAGTACCTACTGAGAGGTAATCAGAGGTAATCCTTTTCTTCACCAATAACCTCTATTTAGTGAGTAGTTTTTTTTTTTTTTAAATAGATTTGTGGAAAGGAATGCAATCCACCAACCTATTTTGCCTGGCCAGTTGTCTTCATGCGAAAGCAGAAGCTTGTGTGCATGCAATGGCATCTGTTGAACCAGGGTCGAAGTTATCGTCGCGGGATTCGAACCAACGTTATCCGGTTCCAAATAACCTGACTTGATCCCCGCGGCCATAACACCGACAAATATAATTTAAATAATTATTATAATTTAAAATTAATGATTATAATGATTTTTGAATTAGAAAGTCAAAAAATCTTTATAAACTCAAAATGAGCCTTTATTGCCTAATTGTTTTGAATTTGTGACAGCGCTATGAGAATTCTGTCCGGTCGATAGCTCAGTTGGTAGAGTGCTTGCATTCTACCCCGTGAGCTCGGGTTCAAATCCCACCGAGGAGGGTGTCAGAAATGATTTCCAATTTCGGTGTGTATTTCAAACCCCATAATATAAATACCGGCGAGGTTTACTCAGCCTTTACAAGAAATGAGTACCAGCCCCCTCGGGAGCTGGGAAATTCCCACTTCAACTGAAGTGGTTGGCGTAAGGCCGGCCCCCTTACCTGTAAAAATAAATAGGTTCAACTCGCCACATGCGACCCCTTCGGGGATAACGCGGCAAGAAGTTACACTATATGTGTAGCTTAGTTGCGTTTTTTTGCGTTGCTAGAATGACTGATCATATTCGGAACTACCGGCCAAGCTATTTTGGCACTATTTTTATCCCCCTTTTTAAATGTGCTGACTTCATTAAATTTTGCATACAGGTGGAACAGAA
The DNA here is from genome assembly GCA_951799405.1 of Agapetus fuscipes. Classification (NCBI taxonomy): domain Eukaryota; kingdom Metazoa; phylum Arthropoda; class Insecta; order Trichoptera; family Glossosomatidae; genus Agapetus; species Agapetus fuscipes. The sequence continues at coordinate 9,623,853 of OX637357.1, read as the reverse complement.
ATTTACCTGTGTGTTGTGTTGCCGGACTGTCTTCAGAATTGAGTGACATGCCAGTGTCTGGAGGGGGGCTGGTCTGCAGCTTCAGGACGCCATACTGACCTTTTGGCGTGTCGTTTGTTTCCAAGTCCATCTATTGATTAAACAATGAAGTAATAAAGTCAATAGAATAATGGTAAACACAATAAATCACACTAAGAATTCTCTGAGAAAACAAATTTTACATGTAAACACATTTTTTTGTTAAACAATAAAAATGAACAGCACAAGAAGTTTTTTTTTTCTTTCAAGGTAAGATAGAAGGCTGACAAGGTTGTGATAACTAGAGAATAAAATGGTTGTACAATATTATAGTCACTGGACAGTTTTGCTGTGGTCTTTCAGAGCTGGAGCTTCCAGACGTTTCACCAAAACAAATAAATATCAAAACACTATGTTCCTTTTAAATGAAATGATAATTCTAGTGCCCCTTCAGAAGAAAACAAGCACGCAATAACCTTTAATCCTGAAAGAACTCAAGTGAAGGTAAGGTTCTAAGTTGTAACTCACAAGTCCAGCATCTTCAGTCGGCTCCAAAACAATCTTCCGTCTTGATTCCTGACAAAACGTCACATAGAACTCCACAAAGGTGGACTTTCTGACCAAGATGTACAAAGCCCAGCAAGCCGAAAGGGTGAGGATCGTCAGCCCAAAGAATACTTCAGTGTTTCTCTTCTCGTCTTTTAACAAGAGCTTGGTCAGGATCCTGTTCACTGACACCCAAACTCCAGCAACACCTGAAATGCACAAAATACAAATAAAATAAAATAAACTGGGTGCAAGTTGATACATATCTGAAAAATCATTCCATAACAATTAAGAGGAATCTGGGAAAGGGTCCCCGAATTATCCCATACACATCCAAGAAACAAGAATAACTGGAAGAATCTGGAATGCATACCAGAATAACCAAAAAGAATCCAGGAAAGTCATGTCAAGACTTATGTATTGAAGTTACCATCCGGCCAGCGATGCTTAGTGAAACATACAAACTTCCAATGGTCGAGGTTGACTGTTCTTACTTCAGGTTAAACCTGAAATTCCCTTGATTTTAGTGATTTATTTGGTAAGTACCATTTTCCGTAAGACCCTCTGCGAGCTTGGTTGTTGCAAAAAAGGACCATACTTTTTTGTGATCTGCTGACAATCAAACATTCAGTATGAAAACCGACATTACTGAAAACAGTACCCCAAATATAAAACTTTGTTTGCACTCAACCATAGCGTTTTACAAAAAATGCATTTAAACTAAATCACTCACCAGGAGCGCTATTGCAGTTTCAATGCATTTTTTGGCAAGCGCTATGGTTGCGTCTTCATATAAAGTTTTATACTTGGGATAGTCATAAAAATGATGTACAGAAAACAATTACTTTCTCCTGCCATGACGGCTTGCGTGAATCTTGTTGGCAACATGCTGGTGAAGCCGTAATAACTGGATTGTTGGATGGTGCAGCCCATAGCCACTGCTCCCACTGCAACGAGGTTCACCTTGTAGGAGACACTCGGAGAGAAGGACTCCATGCCAATCTCACAGAACGCCACAAACAACAAGGTGATCAGCGACACGGTGTAACCTGGAATGTACACAGCACGTAATGAGTCAATTGATTGCTGCAAAGTGCGGGTTCTTCTCTCATCAATTATGGTGTGTTTTAGTAAACTCATTTACTTATAAATATCACCGTGAAATCTATTCTGCACAAGATCTATTTTATGAACACTCGTGATAACCTTAATATTGCACTTCTTCTTTTCCTTCTTTATGATGAATTCCCGCAAAGTGTAGGGGTGCCAGTGTCAAGTAGACTTGATGTGGGGATTGATGTTATAATAATAAATAATAAATAAATAATAATAAATAATAATCTAAGTTGCAAGGATATATTCATTCAAAGCTCTCAGATGTATGCCCACAAACAAACACGTGTAGTTCGCGCTTACAAATGCTGATTGTGTACTAAATAAAATACAAACCTCAAATGAACATAAGCCCTGCAACTCTTACCGGCATTCCCTGAAATAGGGGTGACATTGGCAAAGTGAACCATTTTTTACAGTATGGGTGGTCAGCCTCATACCAACCTATAAGTCAAGGAATTCTTCTTCTCTATAATTAGAATACTGAAAAGAGCATTGATGAAGGGAATTATAAAGGGACTCTTTTTCTTTTTCTTTCTCTTTTTTTTTTTAAGATGATTTATTTGGTGAGCGCTGTTTCTGTGTGAATCACACCTCAAGAGCCCTCTGCGAGCTTTCTTCTTTTTGTTTTTGCAGAGTCGTACCTTACTTTGGCGACTACTGGAAGCAAGACCCACCTGTGCCGCCCTCGTAAGTGGACGCAATGCTACCCGTATGCCCTGATTAGTCTGGGAAGACATTCACAGGGTTGACACGGAGAAAAATGGCCCACAGACAGGGTTGTCGTTAGATGATAACGATGATCCAAAGTATGAATCATCAATTTTCATTGACAAGGCACATGAAGAAAACAAACTTAAATTAGTAGATAGCACATTCAGCTTCATTACCAAATGTTATCCTGGTATTGAGGGACAGCATTTCTACAAATATGTTGTTGAGGAAGACGGCAAAGAAGGCCGTGATTATATAGACCATGGACATGTCAAACATGATGGTGGTGTTGGGGTAGCGGTCCTGGAAGAAGTCCACGGCCAGGATGAAACTGGAACAGATTGAGACAAAAATTAACAATTATTGCACATATTTTTTTAAGAAATCCTGTGCGGGAGACTCCCTACATTTCAGAGACTCTAGAAGTCTATGACACATGTTGTAGTGCCACAGAGGTGTTGTTTACGAGCTTGGTCGTCGCTACAAAGCGCCAATACTCAAGCAAGACCCAGTTGCTGTAAGGCTGGATGGATCTTTAGTGACCGGTCTTGGGTAAAGGAATGTGAATTTTTCACCCAGCGAAGAGCATATTTGAAAATATAAATGGTATATTTTTTATGTGTTCTGCCGGGATTCGAACGCACAACCTTACATTTTACAAGTCAGAACTGTCAACCACTAGACTACGGACCGGTCATTTTTTTTAAATACAATTTTTCATACATATATTTTCTTAATTCTAATACATTATAGATTAATGGTTACCACGCTATACCTCACCAAAAGGAGATTAAGCTCTTGTGTGGCGAGGGGAAATATGTATTTATTTTTAGTAACTGAAAATAAAAAGACAATACATTACAATGTAAAAGCACAAGTCTCATTTAAAATATACAAAAAACTTGGTTACTTCGGACCTTAGTCACGACCTGTGACGTCAACCTGAGGAGGAAAATTTGAATGCCCGGACTCCACTCAGGAACCTTTAAAAGAATGAGGTCCCCATGTGAATTGGCATAGATAATATTGTGTCGTCACCCGGCCGGGTTGCTAGAGAAAAGGCATACAAATATTTTGTCCTTGGTTGCTAAGGCAGTCCCACACAAGACTGACATTTGCTCGCCGAGAAAAAGTTTCAAATTTAAAAATATTCCGACCTCATTGGAACACTTTTACATCCCTAGTGGAACATTTTCTAATTCAAATGTTGGAATAAATTCAAATATTGATGTGATTTTAAAATAGAAGGTAATGGTTTCAAATGTTGGAACATTTTCAAGAATAGGAGAAAAATAATAAATCTCAAGAGTACCTGCAATTTTTGTCAATAAGATAATAAAGACTTACCTGTTATATGGGAGCAAGAATCCAACTCCTGCTAAAACCATGGCAATAAATATTCCATTATGTTTGTCCACCGGAGGCGAGACAATATGGTTGAGTCCATTGATGGAAACGAAGTCCCCTCCGCCACGCGATCTCATGATGTGCTTGTAAGTGCCGCGGCTGATGCTCTCCGTCATCTTGAAAGTTTATTCTTCACTATTCAACCACAACAAATAACAATCACATCGTCAAAACGCACTTTTTTACATAATGCAAAAAAATATACAAATTCCCAACATCACTGTTTTTTCTGCCATGTTGCGTGTTCCTGAAAATTAAGCAGAGAGGCTTGATATTGTTTATAAAACAGTTGGTTAGATAATAAATGGGTGATGTTTATTTTTACGTACAAGGTCGTAATGCAAAATTATTTACAAAAAAATACGACACCGGCTGACTTGGAGAACATAAACAGCGCACTGCGCATGCTTCAAATTTCCCGCATCGATTTTTCGCACACTCACTCGACTCCGGTTTTGACGGAACCTGACGGAATAAGATTCTAGTACTGATCCGGATCTTGACATTGTACCGATCCGCACGGATTTGCGCGGATTCACGGATTCTGTGCACGGATTCAAGTACACGGATTGTATAACCTAAAAAGCTTATGTCAAAATATTTCGGCACCCGATGTAAAGGATTAAAAATATAATCATACAAGAAATTTCAAAGACCATCTCAAAAACAAAGTGAAAAAACGTTTACAAACACACCCTCTTTATTTAATTTGGGAGTTACGCCATTGTATTTTATAATGCCATCCAAGGGTGTTGGTGGGTCGGAAGGAGAAATAGGATTGCAGAGACCTTGCCGAGCCTGCAATGATTTTAAATCATGGGCCAAAATTCAAAAAGGTGCTTATGAAGCCAAACCTCCGACACAAACTCCCAAAAATGACAACACGTCAAATGATGTAAGTTTGCACAATTTTGTGACACCTTTTATAACCTACATCTTTAATACATGTACAATCTGCTTATATCTTTTAATCTACGTTTCACAAAAAAATATGTTGTCGGTTAATAATTTTGAAATGAGAATACCCAGTTATCTCCCAATCTTTAAGGTCTTTGAACTGGACATTAACCTATTAGCATCTCATTAGTTACAATGTGTGCGAGTCTTTTATGACTCATATTGGAGGCATCTCTCCAAAATAGCCCCTTGGATCTGCTCTATCTCACTATGTCCTCTATTTCACAGGCTTTGCGTATGTGATTATTGTGGATGCGATCTTGTAATGTGCTGCCTGTGATCATTCTCAGGACTTATAATTTATTTTTTTAAACTATATATTAAATTTTTGATACTTTCAGCATGGCCCAGAAGATTGTCCATTAGATAAAGACGCCCTCGGAAGGAAAACGTGGGGGTTCCTGCACACTATGGCAGCCTACTATCCAGATAAGCCAACTGTCCAGCAGGCCACTGACATAAAGCAGTTTTTCAACATATTTTCCAATTTTTATCCTTGCGACCATTGTGCCGCAGACTTCAGAAAAGAGTAAGAATTTGTTAAATACACTTTATTTGCCTTTTTTCGGGACCTCGGGATTCGGGACCTATTTATTTTTACGGGTAAGGGGGCCGACCTCACACCAACCACTTTCAGTTGAAGTGGGGGTTCCCCAGCTCCCGGGGGGGCTGGTTCTCATTTCTTGTGAAGGCTGAGAATACCAAGGGATCAAACCCTTGCTCTCGGCATGGAATGCAAGCATTCTACCGATTGAGCTATCGACCGGACTTTTTACGAGCATGGTTGTTGCTACAAAGCGCCAATTCTCAAGCAAGACCCAGTTGTTGTAAGGCTGGATGGACCTTTTGATGACCAGTCTTTGGTAAAGGTTTATGAATTTTTCAACCCAGCGAAGAGCAAATTTGAAAATATAAATGGTATTTTTTTGTGCTCCGCCGGGACTCAAACCCACAACCTTCCATTCACGAGTCCAAAGTGTTACCACTGGACTAGGGACCGGTCACTCAAGTGACTTAAACTGAACGACAGCTAAAGGAGGTGCTATTTTGACTTTAGGGCCTTCAAACTGATATAATCAATTAGTAGGACTATTTTATTTTTCTCCAAAAAAACTACTTCAGCTAACTTCACATTGAACTATCGAGTGTCATTTCAGAAGATGGAGGTGTTAGTTCCAATTTTCAGTTCAAGCTGTGTATAGATATTTTATTTTTTTTGTTCAGTTTCAAGTTTTAAAAGGATCTTGTACTAAGCTCCATCAGTGTTGTCTCCCAGACTGCAAACTTTAATTTGATACAATTTCATTTTACCTTTTATATTTTTCTCTTTTCCAGTTTAGTTCAGCATCCCGTCAAAGCAGATTCCCGCAGTGATCTGTCAAAATGGCTGTGCGACATGCACAATATAGTCAACTTGAAATTGGGAAAACCGGTATTTGACTGTTCCAAAGTCAACGAGAGATGGCGTGACGGTTGGCCGGATGGTTCTTGCGACTAAATACAGAACGAGTGCCTTAGCAGAACTTAAATAAATATTAGTGATTAATGGACGAGACACATTCACAATGTGGGGAAAAATGTGAAGTCACTTGGCAGAGACAGGACAGTCATAAATTCAGTACAAAATTATGTAGATAGTTTAAAAAGGCAATTAAGTGCTACGTACAGCATTAAGTGTCAACTGCATACATTTCAGAATGCTGTCAATTAGATCTCGCCCTACATGCACACAAGCATCTGCTCTCGCATGAGGAGAAAACAATCCTCGTATCGGGAACCTACGGGTGACGTCACATAACTGAGTTTTGTTTTTAATAGTGCCAAGTTCATTCATCAATAGTATTAGATTGTAAAATAGTTTAAAAATGTGTTGTGTCAAAGTTACATTTAAAAATTGCACCAATTTTACATTGTACATTTATCCATGTAAACAAAATATTGTGATACTTATCGTCTTTTTGAAAGGAAAAATGTATTATATATGTGTCATTGAAATCATGATATAGTAATGAAATAGAGTAGGTTTATAATTTTAGTAAGATGTATTGATGCATTTGGTGGTGTGTAAACTATTTTGTTCAGTTACTTAACGTAGATAGATAAAACATATTTATTTGTAATAAAAACATTTGTTTAAAAGCTGTGTATTTATTTGACATCTAATTCTATACTAAGTTTTTATTTTTATTTTAGGACATCTAAGATTGAAAATTACCTATTGTGAAAACAAAACCATTTTGCACTGTTACTTTAGGATTTTTAGCCCTCAAACTCTCTACCAATTTCTAGAACTCTGTTGTACTAAAATATAAAGAGAGCATATGTAGAACTTCTTTCAAAATAACTAAATTTTTAGTAAAATGAAAAGAGCACAGTAAAAAGTAAAAACATATTTATTGGAATTATATGTTAACATTAAAAATTACAATAGTGTACTTAGTCGTAAAATAAAAAAATACCAGAGAAAAAATACAAACATTAAAAGGCTAGTTGAGAACATAAATGCTTACCTAAAGTAAGCAAGGGTAAACAAATAACAGTAATTAATTGTTATTAGCTTGTCATAAGAACTCCATCTCCCTTTCGATCCCAACAAATTTCAGCTGTTCTGTCGGGCCATATCTGAAACAGAATAATCAACAATTAATTCCATTTTCAATAACAAGGTATGGGTACACAAGTTATTTCTCAGAGAAAGGCAGCACGAGTAGCATAAGCGGCAGGGGGATGAACGTGTTTTTATTCTGTCTTGATCACTTCTCATTCAAACAGGGCTGAGTGTAACCCCTATGTAAGAGATACAAGATATCTGGTCTTTAGTATAGCAAGAAGAAATCTCCAAATTGATCAAAAATGTAGAATTGCAATAAGAAAGAATGGCATTGAAATAATATAAATTAATGCTATCATACCTGTAATCAAAGAATAATTCTTCTCCAGGTTGTATGGCCCTCTTGGCAAATATACCAATGCGGTGGTCACCATTCACCATCATTACTTTAGCGTAGCAATTAGGATTAATGGAATGGTTGGCGAATCGGATTTTGTTGCCTTTCCTGGTTGCGTCGACAACAAAATCTGTAAGAAAAAGATATCAAATATTAGAATAAAAAATTGACAGATTTCTGGTTATCTGGTGCGCTCACAGTCATGGGCAACCTGTAAAAACTTCTTCACTTATGCTATACTGGTCAAAACACAAACAGATTAAATATTGTACATGATCATAGTCCGGTTGATAGCTCAGTTGGTAGAGTACTTGCATTCCATGCCAAGAGCTGGGGTTTGAATCCAACCGAGGGTGTCAGAAATGATTTCCCGTTTCGGTGTTTATTTCAAACCCCGAAATAAAATACCGGCAAGGTTTACTCAGCCTTCACAAGAAATGAGTACCAGCCCTCTCGGGAGCTGGGAAACCCCCACTTCAACTGAAGTGGTTGCATAAGGCCGGCCTCCTTTGGGGAAAACGCGGGAAGAATTTACACTAAATCTGTAGCTTATCATAATTTTAAGTTTCCTAATATACATTGAAACATTATTTTAATAGTTACCATTGTTGAGGTTGAACAGGAAACTGCACATGTATTTGTCGTACACCTTTCCTCGCCTGTCAGCTTCGTCTTGGGAAATTATTTCACCGCAGTACTCCGAGATGAACTCGTTCTTGTGCGCAGCTTGTTTGAGAAAGATTCCCCAGCCGGCTACATCGCTGGGGGCCAGTAGAAGATGCTTGTGCAATCCTCTGATACCAAAAAGAATATCACATTTCATTATCTTTGCCAGGAAGTTACATTACAAAAGTGGGCAAGCATTCCATACCGGCTAAAGTCTGTTGAATGCATATAACCTTGATAGATCTAAAATTGAAATAGATGGTCAGAATTGAAAGACCAAGGATTGAATTGGTTTGTAGCACCATTGAGCAAGAAAGAAAGGTCTGAATTAAGTCTTCGTTTAACTTCTGACGGTGTTATTCACACACAGCATATCCATGGCTCAACCGCCACCCATCATAAATTTTCCGTACAAAAAACCATGATCCATGGATCATACATGGAAAGCTTGGGTTCGAATCCTGGCGTAGCACATAAATAAACTATTTATATTTTAAAATATACTCTTCGCTGGGTTGAAAAAATCATATACCTTTACGATAGACTTGTCACCAAAGGTACATCCAGCCTTACAGCAACTGGGTCTTGCTTGAGAATTGGCACTTCTTACAGTGACAACAAAATTTACACAGGGCTCTTGATGTGTGATTCACACAATAACAGTGCTCACAAAATAAATCATCCTAATATTATTATTATTATTAAACACACCTTACAGTTTATACTTTACGAACCTCTGCACGCAGACATTTTTACATGAAACTCCCTGAGTGAGGGAGACGTTGAATGGCAAATCAGCCCCACATTGTCCACAAAGATCCGGATCACATTCCCGAACACCCAAGTAGCAGGGGCACTGCTTGGTGTTGCACTGGGCCTTGCAACGACAGCCCGGGAAACGATTCTGGCCTAAGAAGATAACAAAAGCATTAAAATACTTTTTGATAATGTGTAGAATATTTTAAGAAGTCTATAAAACTAAAGAAGAACCATTTTGACGTATTAGATTCATGATGGCATATTTCTCTTCTTCTGTGAGTGCCCTGTAAGATGCCTGCAACATGGATGATCACCGCGACGAAGGCTTCGTGGTCCTGCACTGTACGGAACAACTCCTCAACACCTCTCTACACGATCCAGTCTCACACATTGCGCAGCCACAGCGTCTGCCTTCTGCCAGATCCCCGGCGTACCTCCATCTTGCATAACATTACCAATTGCAGAAAGCGGTACTTGTCTCATATATGAAATTTTACATAGCTAACATTCAACAGGAGCTTTCGTGGATGGATTGATGTTTCTAACTTGTAGTATACAAGGTGAAAGCACATATAGATTCAGTTATATTGTATGTAAAACAACACTCACAGTCGCTACTGCATTGACAGAACTTCTCGCAGAAGTTCTGCGCCTGTATGCAGGGACACATATTGTCACAAGGCTGATTGGGATGATCGCACGGTGTAAAGTTGTATCTGAAAATATACAAAAAAAGGCATATAAGTAACCCGAGTATTGAACATTATGTAAATTCCCCTGAATCGTGTAAATCCAAAAATGTATGAAAATACAACAGCACTCTTTAACGAGTGATTTAGTTTATATTCCACAATCAAAGGCATCCACACAATGTTGTATACTTGGGATAAAGATGTCAACCTTGAGAGACATCAATGTGGAAGAATAGTTGCAGGCTTAGACTGAAATGGAAGGATGAGGCAGGGGCATGTATCCTATACAGGCACATGCACTTAATAGATAGGCAAAGGTCTAAGGATATGAGCTGTAGAACTATCAAAGTAAAGAAATTGGAATCAAGCCCAAAATTTTTTTACAGTATGGATGATCAGCTTCATATCTACGTATAAGTCAAGGAACCTAACATAATATTGCAGATAATTGTTTGCACGTGAGAAACAAATAAATCATAACAGATGTTAATACTTGAATCAAAACATGTTATGACAAATCACAATAAAAATGTACTGTGGATTCCTTACACGTGGTTGGAAGCAGAATCCTTCTTGAGTTGTATCTTCCTGCAGTGCATGGACCACAAGCGGTGCTTCTTCTTCTTCTTTCTCGGAGGAGTGGTGTAATCTCGGCCCCAATCCTCAGACGTTACTTCAGAAGCCGAGCGCTGACAGAACTCGTACACCTATAACAGTAATAACAACACACAAAAAACGTAACTAAGCTGCACATTTGGTGTAGCTTCATACCTCATTATCCCCGAAGGGTTTGCCTTTAGTATGTGGAACCTATTTTTTTTCAGGGTTAGGGGGCTGGCCTTACGCCAATCACTTCACCTGAAGGTGGGAGGTTTCCAGCTCCCGAGAGAGCTGGTTCTCATTTTTGTGAAGACTGAGTAAGCCATGCCAGTATTTTATTTTGGGGTTTGATATAAACACCGAAACCCCTTCTGACACCCTCGCCTCAGTGGGATTCGAACCGAGCTCACGGCATGGAATTCAAGCACTCTACCAACTGAGCTATCGACCAGATATAAAGAATACACCTAAATCCATAAAACGCGTATGGGTAACAAAAACATTGCATTAGTGATGAGAAAGTCCGGTCGATAGCTCAGTTGGTAGAGTGCTTGCATTCCATGCCGTGAGCTCGGGTTCGAATCCCACCGAGGGTGTCAGAAATGATTTCCCGTTTCGGTGTTTATTTCAAACCCCGAAATAAAATACCGGCAAGGTTTACTCAGCCTTCACAAGAAATGAGTACCAGCCCTCTCGGGAGCTGGGAAACCCCCACTTCAACTGAAGTGGTTGGCGTAAGACCGGCCCCCTTACCTGTAAAATAAATAGGTTCAACTCGCCACATGCGACTCCTTCGGGGATAACGCGGCAAGAAGTTACACTATATGTGTAGCTTAGTTGCGTTGCGTAGGGATCCAGAGTTATATTTTTGACATCAAGTTAAAGATGGACATCATTATTAGGTTTATCCTTGCGAGGGCTGTAGTTAAATCAAATTATTAGACCATTACAAAATGTTACACTACCTGTTGACAAGTCTTTGACAGCATGACTTGTGATATGGCACAATAATTGGAGAGGAACACTTTGTGCAAGCTCCTGAATAATGACTGGTCAGATCCCGTCCATTCTGAATAATCCGATTCATTCCCCGCCAGGCCTACAACAATAATGTTACAATGTTATAAATTATTTTGAATTTTTTAACAGTTGATGATGATGATGAATCAGACTTTTTTTGTTGGCACCGTTTTGTGATATTACCACTCGAAGGGCGCGCCGACAGATTCGATAAACAGATTGGTTTTGAGTTTTCGCTTGATGTAACTGCTGTCAGCAATCTCTCTAGCGACAGCTGTCAGTCAGTTCCATGCCACTGCAAAAGCACGCTCACCAAACATTGCAGACTTTGCACAAAGGCTCATTGACCAATTCTCTGGCTCTAGTTACAGCGGAGTGTGAAGTCAATTGTCTGCTATTCAAACCAGTTTGCTTAATCTATTATCTAGTAGTCCTGTGATAACGCTGCAGAGTGCAGACTCATTAATGGAAGGTTGTGGGTTTGAATCCTGGGGGAGCACAAAAAATATACCATTTATATTTTTTCAAATATGCTCTTCCCTGGGTTGAAAAATTCATATACCTTTACCAAAGACCGCTCACCAAAGGTCCATCCAGCCTTACAGCGACCGGGTCGAGCTTGAGAATCGGCGCTTTCTTTAGCAATGACAAAGCTTGCAGAGAGCTTGTGAGGTGTGAATCACACAAAAACAGCACTCACCAAATGAATCATCCTAATGTCATCCTTTATTATATTACTCCAGGCCGTCGTCATTCGCTTTGATTTTCGATTTTCAAAATTAATGCCATCACAGCAGATGAAATACATTTGCGATGTATGGAAAATCAAATTTTGTATATATGCTGCAAAATTGTACTATTCGCGTACGTGTTTGAATTCCATACTAAAATACACTCATAAACCCTTATAGACCCTTTTTTTTTATATCGAAATACGTATGAAACTATTTTGACATCTAGCGGCAAAATTAGAAAGTTTTTTTATATTTTCTTTTATTTGATTCAAAATTAAAAGAAAACAAATGAAATAAAAATGGATTAAAATCTGTAATCTAAGTTGCAAAGATATATTACATTTGAGATTCATATTACATGCATTCCTACAAGAAGACATTTGTAAGTTCGCGCTTACACATAATGCATGTTGACTTACAACATAAAAACCCAATCTCAAATGCAACTCTTGACGACTTTTCCTCAAACAGAGATAAAATTTGCATGGTGAACCATTTCTTACAGTATGGGTGGACAGCCACATACTAACCTATAAGTCAAGGAAATTATTTTGTTTAGTTCTATAATCTAAGTTGCAAAGATACATACCATTTGAGATTCATATTAAATGCATTCCCACAAGCAGACATTTGTAAGTTCGCGCTTACACATAATGCATGATGACTTACAACATAAAAACCCATTCTCAAATGAACATAAGCCCTGCAACTCTTGCCAACCTTCCCTGAAACACAGCTGAAATCTGCAAAGTGAACCATTTTTTAAAGTATGGGTGGTCGATTTTCTTTTACTAAGATTGCATGTTTTTATTTTACATGTTTTCCGAATTTTAACGCGAGGAAACTATGCGCAATATACACATTCTCCAAATGTTAAGGGGTTGGGCTGCGTAGCAGCCAGGGGCAACGCCCATAGTTATTATTATAACTCTTGCTTAATGAGTTATGTTATTACTTAAAAGTTTCCAAATGCTTACCAAGTAAAGAAAATGGTGAATTCTGTGGTATTTGAGCTTGAGATTTTCCATTAGAATTGCTCCAAGAACTCGAGTTACTGTTGCTCCCTGAAAAAAAAAAGAGTTTAAGATGAGTCCATTTAAAAATAAATCAAAATTTCAAAAAATAAAATTAATTTCTGTAATCAAATCATACCTGATGATGACCTTCTAGGTCGAAAACGTTCGTTATTTTGTTTTAAAGATTTTAATCTTTTAAATAAAGTCTATAGTGAAAATAAACAGTGTTTTGCTTGAAAAATTTCATCCAAAAATTATAAATTGAAACAAAATGAATTTTCACAGTGTTAATACACAAACAATACAAAATATAAAAATAAATCTATTAAATTTGAAGAGATTAAAAAAATAATCCAAAGAAAAGTCTAAAAGCAATTAAATAAGGATATGTATGAAAAGGGTGGTGGAAATGATTGAATTGAAAAATGTGTAGCATAGAAAGAAATTGAGGCTACTCTACAAAAGCTCTGGCCATTACTAGCAGAATACCGACAGGAAAACTTAATGAAAGCTGAAGAAAATGATTACTGTTCTTTGATAGAAATGGAACTAAAAGAATGAGAATTAGAAAGCAGCATACCTTTAGCAAACTTGTTGCTGTCATTACTGTCCTCGGAGCTTGCATCATTTCCGGAATCTGTAATATTCTTCTTCTCTTTCCCATCGGCTTTCACATCCACTCCTTCCTCTTCCGTTTTCTCCAAAGCCAACTTCTCCTTTATCCCCTCCTACGAAGGCAAAAGACATACATAATCATTTTTGCCTAAAATACTTTGAACACAGCTTGTGTTCTTGGGTCTGTTTCTTAAATGAGTCTTTGAACCACCCTCTGAACATACTCATATGCACGAGATATGCACTTTGTCTTTGGAATTTTGTGGCGAGTTCTCCTACAATTCTATATTTAATGAATAATCATTACAATGCAGATGACCAGCTGTGCAAGGCTTGGAATGATTGACTATAGTTACCAAATGCATGTAGCAATGTGGACCGCATGGCTCTGAGAAGGGCTTGAGGTCCGGGCCTTTGCGTTTCTGCAGATTAGGACCTGGGTGGCAAGCTTGAAGTCCTAAAAGACAATCAGTATCAGGTTCTCTTTACAATATAAACAAATATACTACTTATATAATGATACAGAAAAAAGTACATCTATGATTTGTGTGGTAGCTGAGAAAAACATAATAAATTTGACCAACACTATTTGATTGTAAAAAGTAAAAATAATATGTAATAAGAAAATGTAATTCACATAAAAACAAATATTGATACTTTAAAAATAAAACTGAATAAGTGACATATGAAGCTACCATGGGTTTCTTGGATAAATGCAGCGTTTTTCCTATTTTCTAAGAGAGAAAACGCTAAAACAGTGTGAAAATCCTGTAGTTTAGAAGTTTTTCATGAGCACTTCTTTATGGTTAATTCACTTACTATGAGAAGTTCCTCCAAATAAAATGTTTAATTTGCAATTTCTCAAATCAGTGAATCAGCACTTATTCAGTTAAACCTTTAAGGTGGCGATATGTTCTAAGAAAATGGAATTCACATAAAAACAAATAAATAAATATGTTGTATAGGATTAAAGATGTCAAACTAGGATTTTTGTCATTGATGACATAAAATTATGGAAACACAGAAAATGATATTTTCTCATTTTTGAAAATGAAAAACCTAGATCGCCGTCCTTAATTCTATATGAAAAATGTTGCCTTAATTAAGCTTAGATGTATTGAAGTACATGAATATCAGGGATTTTCAACTTTCTTGAATGAACATCTGTATTGTCTACTCTCATTACTAGAATTTATTGAAACAACAATTAAAATATCAAAGGCTTTTTTGCTTAATTGGACTCCCCACATTTGTGGGGGAAAATGTAAAAAAATCCCTGACTATCAGGAATCCTATGACCTGTGAAGTCACATGGCTGAGGAACATATTTTGAATGTGCGGACTTCATTCCTTTAAAAGAAATGCATCTGACCATTCCTATCCCAACATTTAGAGAATGTGTAAGAAATCTTTAGGTTTGTATAACCTTTATAATATATATTAAATAATTTAATAACATCCTGAAGTAGGTGGTACAGATTTATTTGAAAAGCACTGATTGAGGAAAGCTGTAAAACTAATGATTCAAGTGAAATGACATTGAGAACTTGTGAAATTAAACATAATACAAGAAAGATTGACAAAGTAAATTCTGTAATTATTTCTTTACTGCAATAAAACTTTCATGCTGACCGTTATCAGCATGTCAATATTATGTTGGAATAACATACAAGTTCTTTTATTTGAAAATACACAGAAAGTAAATGAACAAACATGAAGTTGCAGCATAAAACAGGAAGTGAGCTCTGATTGGTTGATAAACCATAGACAATAATAATTTTGTTACCTGATGAAAAAAATTTTTTTTGGTAGGTACAAAACAATGAAACCTGCAAAAATACACTTTTTTAGGTCTCGATTATTTAACAGAACTCTCTTTGTTACATTTTTCTTGTATAATTGATAAATTTGTGTCAGCGAAAATGATTTTGGTCAAAATGAAAAAAAAATGGCACCAACATGAAATGGCAAGTTGTCGCTACATGAATGGAAATGAATGCATCATTGCGGTGAATGAGAATGATTTGTACGACGATCCATTCACTACAGACTAGCAACTCACCTAATGTTTGACCTCCTGTTTGCAAATTACAAATAATTTCATTGAGTAACAAAGTTTCCAGATCATGTTATCAATAAAATATTTCAATATGTCAATAAATCAATGTGACAAGTGTGGTTGTAAACAGAGAAACTTACGATGCAAGAAGCAGTCGTATTTGAAGCATCGTCGGCAGAAGAGAGTGTGGAAGGAATGCATCGTCTGTTCGCGGGAGACGTTTTCAGCCAGTGGTCCATCTATGTTTGGGGTACATTCAGGTGGGAGGGCGTTGGGATCGGTGCGAGATGTCAACTCCACGTATCTGTAATTAATAATAAATGAAATCCATTTTAAAATAAAGTCATCTAAAATAAGTAAAGAAAATATTTTTGAAGCATTAGTAATGAATGTATGACATTTTCAAAACTTGTAGTAAAAAAAACCAAAGTCCAAAGAAAATAAATAATAAGTTTACAGCACCCATTTTCATTTTTTTTTTCAAAATTTAAAGGATATGCCATAGACTAGATACCTTTTTTATTCATATCACATAAAGGCAGATGAGCGTTCTAAAGCGAAAAAAACAATACTTTTTCATTTAGTTCCATCAATATTTTACAATATTTGTTTTGCATCTAGTACTATATTGAGCGTCATAATTAACATATCTGTAAAGTCCTTACACAACGATGATTTTATTTCTTTAAATTATAACTCTTCTTCTTCACAGCACAAGATTGATCTAATTCAATCATTATCTTGATTTCATACACTGGGTTAAACATATTTATAACAAACTAGGTTTTTATAGAAAGCGACCATAAATTGAAAATCATTTTTATGCAAACTTACTTTTCTCGCAGCTCTTGTGCACTGCCTTTATCGGGGAACTGCGAGCTGATGGCCTGGAATATTGTGAAAATAGGAAACTGTTTACTGTCATTATTGACACTTTCTGTGGCCTCATCGCCTTGCTTATCTTCACTCGCTTTTGCACCGTCTTGACTCTCTCCTCCTTTTTTATCTTTTAAGGAGTCAGCATTATCCCTGGAGTGCCGCAGTTCCCGACAATCTTTTGAGGATGATGGTTCTTGCTTTGCGGGTTTATCCTCGGATGGGTCTTCTTTGGATTGATATGGGACAAGCGCGTGCACCAAGTCTATGAAAAGCTGATCGTCAATGAAGCCTCCTTCTTTGTCACCTGTCATCAAAAATACACATAAATTATAATCAAATTAATGATTTTTTTTTATTATAATTTTTCTACTTTAATGAGTGAATTTAGAACTCAAGAGCTCTACAGCAATCGGAAATGCTTAAATGTTTTTTTATCCACATACTGCAAAGAAAATACCAGTTGTATCCTGAGCATAGAACATTACATGAATTTCCCTTGATCCTTTAAATATTTGTATTGAAGATACAGCAGCACCCCTAATGAGTGAATTAGTTTTCACACATTTTTATTATATTTACAAGATCAAGACAAATTTATGCAATGCTTTATACTTTGGGTAGGTACTGGTTTGCGTTCAAAAAGAAGACCACTAAAAAGATGGAAGTATAGCTAGTTCTCAGTATACTTTTTGTATGGCCGGCAAGCGCAAGTAAGTTCTCAGTGTCAAAAGATGGAACAACTACCAAAGAGAAACAGATCAATGCTCTCCAACAAGAGGATTAAGAGATGAGAATACACACCATGGACTTTGCCGTCATAATTTTTGATCAGCTCTTCAATGAAGGTGCCGTCCTGGTCCAGGATTTCATCTCCCATGTAGGGGATGTTGTGGAGGACAGTCTCGTCCTCCACCATGAAGTTCTGCTGGGTTGGCGCCCATGTGTACATGGTGGGGATGGGGGCGACGGCGTAAATAACGCGGACTAGGACACTCTGGACACTTCCTGAAATAATCAGTCAAATCACGAGTCACGACAAACCCATTGAAGATAACTCGTCCACAGATAGCTATAATTTATTTTATTTGTTTTATCCTGCATTATTATTGAATTTAACTTGATTTTATTATTTGTTGAGATTTTAATTTTCTTCAACTTGTAATTTTACATTTCTTAATCAAATATTTTTATGTAAAAAAAAAAACAAATAAGAATGTAAAGCGCCCTTGAGGTGATTTTCACAATACGGCGCTAAAGAAAATTGTCCAATAAATAAATAGCTTGTCCATGGACAATTCGGTCACACGATATTTCGCCCACAGGACTTTTTGGTCACATACAATATATGGTCTGTAGACCACTCTATCACAGAAAAATTGCTCTTACAAACATTTGTAAATACTGCAGTTTTAATTAATTGTAGTTTTCAGTGATAGAGCTGTCTGTGGATAATATTATATTGTATGTGACCAAAATGCAATTGACCAAAGAGTCGTTTGACTGAATTGTCGTTGACCGCCAATCAAGTCGTGTGGACGAACTGTTGTGTGTCCGATTTGTCTATCGCCTAGCTGTCTGTGGACGGGTTTCGAAAAGTTTGGTATAAATGAGAGTGAAAGTACAATGGACAATGGGATGGTTCGGGCATCTAGAAAGAATGGACGACTGACAAAAAAAGTTTACGAAGGGAATATCAAATGTAAGAGAAAGATAGAGGAAAGTGTACATAGTATTAAAGGTTCAATGAAATAAAAAAATGCTTAAATATAAATTTTGCACAAAAATTCATAGGACATCTGTTGCAGCAATCTCCACATATCTACTGATCATATAGATAAGACAGCAAGCTATAGAACATGCCCGTGCATGAACAGCAGATCAGGCTGTCAAATGATATCCATACAAATTTTATGCAAACTGTATGGAAAACATTTGACTCCAAGATAAGCCGTTCACGTGCAGTCATTTTCTATCACTTCTCACCCAGCTTACTTTTTACAAGCTACCTTCATAAGCACACTCTGCATCGTGCTGCTTCTTTCCCAGGTAACATGACTACAATCCTTTTACATTAATCCAGATTAAAATACCATCAGAGCATGTTATCTCGGCTTTCTTCATGTGATCCTTGTGAGGCGGATCATTTCCTAGAGCTGGCCATATAGGAATACATTTTCCAGCCTCTTCTTTTTGCGCCTCTTTCCCATCAACAGTCTTTTCCTTGTCTCCTTCAGTCTTTACAGCAGCTGGCTCTTGGCAGCCAGCTAGAGATCCCAATGGCGGCAAAGTAACAGAGCGCAGATTCTTAGCCCAGGCGATCTTAACTTCATCAGCTCGTTTAAAGCGCTAGAATGAAATAAATACATTTGAAAAATTCGTTGAACAATCGAGATTAAGTCATCTGTTGAACAATATACTTACTTTGATTTGTCTCAGTCGCAAATACTCTGATTTTACCCGCTTTTTCCACTCCGCTGTGACTTTCGATTTTGACATTTTGCGGTCGACTCAGCGCAGATATTTGTTGAAACGACTGAAAATGAACTAATTTATGATGTTATTGATAATAAAGATCCTGTTTATCATTCATGGCGATGGAAAATGCTCAATAAATACATTGAAACTGATAAAAGAAAAACAACTTCGAATCTTTGTCACCAATCTGTCATATCGGCGACCGATAATATTATGTTTTGACTTGAATAGTTCCGGCGGATACGCAAGTAGAGCAACAGAAAGATGAAAACAATCTGCATTACCGACTGCAACTCTTCCTATTTTTTCAGATTCTGAGAAAGCTGAGGCAATGTTTATACCAGAAATATTTTTTAGCAACAAATGAACCTCTTTATATGCTTATTTCTTATTTTTACATCTATTAATTAGAGTTGTTACCAGAAAAACATTATTTTTAATACAACCATAGACCACACTACGTAATCACAAACACCAAACCAAAACTTCTTTATCGATTCATAAACTTGGTTGACTTTCCGTGTCTGCCATTTTGCTAAATCCTACCTTCAGTGAAGTTTACTGTAAAATATCTTCAGGTAAGCTTATCACAGACTGTTTATAATCTGTGTTACGCATCTCAATTTAATTAGCCCATGAAATCGAATAGAATTAAAGTTATTCGAATCCTAAACATTAATCTTAAATTTCATTACGTAATTTTGATGTTTCGAAAATACAAATCCAAATGCTTACATTTCTTGAGGTGTACTCTTGTTATTGTTGGAATATATGTAATCACACTTGGGGGATGAGTGCTATAATAGAGAAACATTCAAGCAATTATTACACCAAGAAGTTCTCTTCCTTGTAGGTTTCCCCGTACCTACATACGTACGGCAACTGCAGGTTTTTCCGAGGAAGTGGAGGACAGCGCGCGGGAACAAGACATGTCCGCCCAGTACGGGGCGAGCGGCGCCTGGGACGGCGGGCCTCCGGGGGCAGAGACGGATTACTCCCACAAACCTCAACCTGCTCCGTCCAACCAGGCGCAGTGGTCTACAGCCTATCCCTCCTATACTCCCACTCCTTACCTCCCCAACACCTACCCCACCCAGTACCCGACTCCAGTCGCTCAAGACGGCGCTCTCAAATATCTATCATCTTTCCCTAATGAGACCTATCACATTGCTTCCCCACATTCTGATTACTTACCTCCGAAAAATACTGATTCTTACCGGCAAAACTATGCCAACAGAAGCTCTAATCAACTTGATTATGAAGGCTCCTCCCAAACTGACAAAAGACCTTATCGGGATAGATACCCCAGAGACAAATCTCGTTCTAGATCGCCGAGAAGGAACTACAATAGTGATCGATATAACTCTCAGCGACGCGTGTCAAGGCGCAGTCGCAGTCGCTCTTTTTCAAAAGAAAAAAGACCGGCTTATTTCAGAAGGTCTAAAAGCCCTTCACTTGAAAGACGCTCTGTTGTTTCATCTCCTGTGAAGGCTAAGTCACGAAAATCATCTTCCTCGTCAGCTTCGTCGTCATCATCATCGTCTGATTCATCTTCTGAGTCATCATCTGACTCTAGTGGTAGCTCCTCGAAGGGCAGAAAGGAAGTCATTCCCAAAGTCAGTACACCAAAGCCCAGTGTAAAAGCTACCAGTGAGTCTAAAACATCTCCAGACAGGCGATATGACAAAAATAAAATAGCTGAAAAGAAAGATTTTAAAGAACATTCAAAAGTACGACCAAAACAGGAAGTCAAAAGTAATAGAGACGACCGGAAGACTAGAAGGTATTCTAAATCACGTAGCAGGTCCCCTGTTCCACGCCGTAATTATGATAACAGACGGCAGAGAAGGAGGAATTCCAAAAGTCACTCCCGATCTCGTTCCAGAAACCGAGCTTCCGGTAATACTGACTTACCTGACAGGCCTAATATATCTAGACGAGACGATCAAAGAAACATGAAAAGAGAACCGTTCAAACGTGAGGCCATTCCCAAACCTGAGTTAGTGAAACCCAAAGACGAAGTGCCAGATTTTTATGATAACTTTGAATCGTTTGATTTTGATAAAGCAAATGAACCAGAGCGCAAAACTAAATCACAGCCTAACAAAGCGCCTCCTAAAGTTGAAACTCTACCTGCTGTTAAAGATGAGAAAGAAATCAAAAGTGAAGAAATGCCGGTAGAAGAATCTATGCCAGTTTTCAAAAATGACGGAAGCTTTCTTGAGATGTTTAAAAAGATGCAAGAAAAGCAGAATAAGCCTGCTGCTGCGTCCACTAGTGCCACTAATCCTCTGGAAATCAAAAAACCTGCATTGCCTTTCATCGGAAAACGCAGAGGCGGAAGAGTTCTGAAAACGGGGATGGTCAAAAAAGCTAAAACCATAGAAGAGCACACTGTGGACGATGCTCCAAAAGATGCTTGGTCACTGTATCTGAGAGAAGTTAAACAGTACCGAGATGCCTCGTGTGAGGAAGAAGGGAAAACTAGACCACTCGTTAAATAATTGCAATCAAAGTGCTCACATTTGCTTTTTTACTTTTTCCATTTCTATTTTTTTAATTTTAATTGTTAAACTTAAATATTATAGTACACTTATAAGAAGAATTATCAATGCCTACCTCACTTGTCAGAATGGTAATTATTATTTTACCTTCTCAATTATTGCACAAAATGTTCTAAAAATAAATTTAAAAACACCTTTAAAAAGTTGTATAAGGTTGATTAGCAACTCCAGAGCCAATTTGATGACAGGCTAGTAGTCGAAAGTGTTCAAAAATGAAATACTCAACTGGTGAAAATAAAAACAATGTTTTTTAAATAGAATTTTCACTCCATGTATGTGTAAAAATTAGAGCGTTGAAAGCTTATTATTGCTAGTTCAGTTTTACATGCATTTAGTAATAGCAATCATCAATTGCTCTATGAAGGTTATTTGCATATTACAATTTCAAACTATTTAAAGAAAACAAACTGAATGAATTCTTAGTGGATGATCAATTACAGAAAGTAATCATTTGTTTTGAACCAGAAATTGAACTTTCCGAGTATTGCTTCAGTGTAAAAACATACAAATAGATAGCCAATGTATCTACACATCTCCTTTGTATACGTGCCAATTTTTCTAAAACAAGAATCACAATTTTTTGTCTTTTCTAGCATTAGTTTCTTTTTTCCCCATTTCTCTCTTAGTCTGTAAATGTGTGTTTACCGACATCTTAATATAAAGCAAGTTATTTTTTGTTTCCAGTAAGATGTCTGAGTTGAAGAGTGAAGCTGACTTCCGCACAGCACCATTTGACCCGCGCTTTCCCAACCAGAATCAAACCAGGTACACAAATAAATATCCGTATGTTCTCATATTGTCCATATATAAAAAATTGCCAAGGTTGTCCTAAAACAAAATAACCATATTTTAAAACAACAATACAAATGACAGCTATGTGTCTGGTGTGCAGGTATGTCAAACATGCGGCTTTCCTATCAGTAGATTGTGGCCTGCTAATACTATTTAAATTGTTACATTGAGTCTTGTAGGTTGGTATGAGGCTGACCACCCATTCTGTAAAAAAATGTTCACTTTGCCAATGTCACCCCTGTTTCAGGGAGGGTCGGCAAGATTTGCAGGGCCTATGTTAATTTGAGATTGGGTTTGTATGTTGTAAGTCACATGCGGCATGTGTAAGCGCAAACTTATATTATGTGTCTGCTTGTGGGAATGCATGTAATATGAATCTTAAATGTAATATATCTGTGCAACTCAGATTATAGATTAGTATTAAAGTCTACTAATTAATCGATCTGGCACGCGACAACTAACTGTTTATAATTGTTTAAATAATTTGGATTAAAACATAGACTAACTCTTTCGGTCAGTTTTGAGATTGAGTGCATTTTTACCTGTCCCCTGATGACAGTTTTCATTTGAAGGTAATTTTTGGTCCTATTTGGCCCGCAACATCATATGGGTTTGAATGCCTGATGTATAGCGATTGAATTCCCGGATTATTCAAGGGAAGATCGCATTGCGTTTAATTTTGTGTTGAGTTATTATTAGACTAGAAATTTATCCAACAGACACCTTGAGCTATATAAATTTGCAGTCTATAACATCTGAAGAATGTTAGGGAGATGAATGAAATAAAATATTATTGTTGAAGCATGAGACAGAATGAAATCTTTACTTGGTTGATATACTGGGTTTTATGCCAAGCACTATTTTCTGTTATATGCATTAACTTGGTCAGTGTTATGGCCGCGGGGATCAAGACAGGTTATTTGGAACCGGATAACGCTGGTTCGAATCCCGCGACGATAACTTCGACCCTGGTTCAACAGATGCCGTTGCATGCACACAAGCTTCTGCTTTCGCATGAAGACAACTGGCCAGGCAAAATAGGTTGATGGATTGCATTCCTTTCCACAAATCTATTTAAAAAAAAAAAAAAAAAACTGGGTGTATGCTTATTTGTACAAAATTGAGAAGTTCATTTTGTTATTATTTTACATCAAAGATTCCTTGGCATATAGGTTGGTATGAGGCTGACCACCACTCTATTAGTCAAGTCAGCATTGAAAACACGCTTTAAGTTTCTGGTAAAAGTCTGGTCAATCGCTCAGTTGGAAGAGTGCTTGCATTCCATGCCGAGAGTTCGGGCTCGAATCCCACTGAGGGTGTCAGAAATATTTCCAGTTTCACTGTTTATTCCAAGCTCAAAATAAAATACCGGTAAGGCTTACTCAGCCTTCACAAGAAATGAGTACCAGCACCCTCGGGAGCTGGGGAACCCCCACTTCTTAAAGTGGTTGGCGTAAGGCTGGCCTCATTACCTCTAAAACTAAATAGGTTCCACACATCACATGCGACCCCTTTGGGGAAAGCACGACAAGAAGTTCTACTAAATGTGTAACCACTGTTTCATTAGATTCTCTATTATTTATGCATTTTCTGACTTAAAATATGTTATATTTGATTGCAGGTATTGCTACCAGAGCTTCTTAGACTTCCACAGATGTCAGAAAGTGAAGGGTGCCAGCTTTGAGCCTTGCCAGTACTTCAAGCGCAACTACCTGGCCATGTGCCCCAACGAGTGGGTGGAGAAGTGGGACGAACAACTTGAGAAGGGCACCTTCCCGGGAAGAATCTAAATGTTCAATTTATATGTTAGACGCATTCACTTCAAAAGTACTCTACTCTGGTAGAGGTTTGTTTATTATAATGTTGATTATATAGCTGAATAAAATATTATTATTGAAGTTGTATAATTAATTTATTTTTCTGAATAATGATGTAAATCACCTATAGGCTGTACAATATTATTTAATTAAATAATGTTTAATTAACTGCTCCTTGAAGTTTTCATTCACTGCAAAAGAACCAAGAGAAATACTATGTTGGTGACAAGTAGGCAAGTTGCTTTAAAAATGTTTAAATTAGAACAACAGGTTCCGAACTAGCCTCCCTAGAAACATTTTTTTTTTTCGCACCTCCCTCCCTACGTTTTATTTTTTTGAAAAATAAAGACACATTTTTGGCACCTCCCCGCCCCCCAGTTTGGAAACCACTGAATTAGAAGGAACAGATTTTTTTTTTTACATATTGATTTGAAGTAATTTATTCATTGATAAAACCCCACCTTAAAATAAACAAATGCACTCAAAACATTTTTGAATTAGGATTTTTTTTTGCGGCGAGCAAACAAGTCTTGGACTGCTGTCCTTATCAAGCAATAACAAAATATTTGTATTATCTAAAGTTTGTGCATTCATAGAGTGCAAGTTTATTTTTAATATTACTTAATTAAAAATAACTTTTATATAAAACACAAACTTTTATTTTCACATTTTTTGGTGCTATCCGACTAAACCAAAATTTTAAATTATTACAAAATATGCCAATTTACATGTGGACCTTGTCAAATAATAAAATTGGTCAATTCATTAGAGGTGGGATTTTCCCTCGTTCCTAAAAGTGTAAAGTATTTCTTAATTAAAGTGAGTACACTGTATTATACCTACCTACTATGGGTTAAAGAAACCACCAAAAAATATCCTGTAAGTATCATATAATTTAAACATTGAGTTAGTATAAACTCTATCTTGAAATTAAAAGGAGCCCTCATTTGAAGTTTAACCAAATTCGAGCCATCAACCTTATTGACCATACCATAGATTAAAGAAAATAAAGTATGTAAGTTATGCCAGTCATTTGTAAGTTTTCATCAAAGTGTAAGTATGGTTTTCCGGTAAATAGCTCAGTTGGTAGAGTGCTTGCATTCCATGCCGAGAGCTCGGGGTTGTATCCCATCGAGCGGGAAACAAAATAAATGATTTTCTTTTTCGGTGTTTATTTTCAGACCCAAAAACAAAATACCTACAAGGCTTACTCAGCCATCACAAGAAATGAGTACCAGCCCCCTCGGAAGCTGAGAAACCCCCACTTCAAGTAAAGTGATTGGCTTAGGCCGACCCCCTTACCTGTAAAAAAAAAAAGTTCCACTCGCCACATGCGAGCCTTTCGGGGAAAACGCGATTTACCTCAGTAGCGTTATTAGCGAAGCGTTTCCACCTACGTTTTCGATTTTTCAAAAATTTGAACTCGGATTATAAATCCTAGTATACAAACAAGCATCATAATTCAAAAAGAAAAACCGGAAGAAAATCGCAAGGCTTGCACATGGCTTGTACAACTTAACGGACGATATTTTTTATTTCCATAAATATTTGTATAGATTTATTGTGCGTTTCAAAGAGATTAATTAATTAATTCCTTTATGACACTCTTTCTGTCACTATGCACTTTTAAAACCATTTTGGGCGCCGGCGTTGCATGGCGAGATTTGAGTGACGCTAAAATTAAGATTTGTTTATTTATCAAACAACATATTAGGACTTAATCAAAGTAAGTTAATTTCTATATATATCAATAACTTGGTAATGTACGTTACCCCCTTGTTAATAGTTCTTAACTTCTTTATATCCTTCAACTAAAAAATCGTTTGTGGCGATGCTTCTGGAAAACAATCAACGTTAAAAATGGATAAAGATCTGAAGAAATCGATACATCGGCAATATTTATTTCTGTAAAAGTAACCAAAGTAACTTGCCTGTTCATAAGCGTAGTGAAATAAAATTATATACTTACAATACTAGTCGTATGTGAACGTTTGAATGATTGAGGTTATGTGTGTTTTATTTTTTCAGAATGGACATCAGACCCAATCACACGATTTACATTAACAATCTGAATGAAAAGATTAAAAAAGACGAATTGAAGAAGTCCCTGTACGCCATCTTCTCCCAGTTTGGTCAGATTTTGGACATAGTGGCGCTCAAGACGCTGAAGATGCGTGGACAGGCGTTTGTTATCTTTAAGGAAATCTCCAGCTCGACAATCGCCCTCAGAAGTATGCAGGGTTTCCCGTTCTACGATAAGCCAATGGTAATTATTAAAATAGTAATATTAGATTGATCTTAATATTAGATTGAATGAGCGTAGTTTGGATCCTTGACTGGTTGGTAGGAGGCTGACCCCCCGTGCTGTAAAAATTGGTTCACTTTTGCCAATGCCACCCCGGTTTCAGGGAAAGGCTACAGGAGTTGCAAGGCTTATGTTCATGTAAGGTTTTGTTTATTTATATGCATGAATAGCAGAATGTGTTGGTGCGAACCTACATGTTATTCATTTAATACGAGCCTTAGGTGTTAACATATCTTTGCAGTGTAGATTATAAACACCTAAAGTGCATTCTGCAAGCTTTTTTTCCATCATAAAAAGTGCCAAGTCTCAAGCAAAACCAAGTTGGTTGGTTTTGTGTTTGGTCTTTTGATATGGGGAAATGAATCTAAAACCATACTATGTGTAAATTGAATCAACTTAATTTTTTTATGTTATGACCCCCACTTCAACTGAAGTGTTTGGTGTGAGGCCGGCCCCCTTATTTGTAAAAATAAGTCCCAATCGCCACATGCGACTCTATCCGGGATAACGTAGGCAAGAAGTTACACCATATGTGTTGCTTAGTTACAATATAATAGCTTACGTGTATCATTAGCATAAAGAAGCTGTAGTGATCCTCTTTATCTGTCAATTCTATTTAAATTTACAATTCACATCAAAGCCATTAGAGGATTTTACCCAACTTAATTCTTTCCAGCGCATTCAGTATGGCAAAACAGACAGCGACCTCATATCGAAAATGAAGGGAACATTCCAAGAGCGGCCCAAACGGCAAAAGGCCCCCAAGTTGCCCGACGATGTCGCAGCCAAGAAGAAAAAGTCCAAAGAGAACAAAGGCAGTGCGGCCAATGTTGTGGCCAACAACCTGCCGGGCATTGCTCCTCCTATGAACCCTGTCCTGGGAGGAACGCCGGCTGAGCAGCCTCCCAACCAGATCCTGTTCCTCACCAATCTGCCCGATGAGACGTCAGAAATGATGTTGTCTATGCTCTTTAACCAGTAAGTATTGTTCCTATTTGTGTAGAGTAGTATAATTTGATGAATATTGTTAGAAGACTTACTTAATACAGTTGAAAAAACCTTTTCTATGTGCAGGTCGCGTCATGTAAAAAGAACGCTGGCAGCAAGCTGCGTAGTAGGTGATTTATCGGTCTATTTGGTACTTGCGCGACTGTAACCCACACGCAAACACACCCCCTCCACTTCTTCTCAGCGTTCTTTTTACATGACGCGACCTGTACTTATATACTCAGAATTGAATGGTTCACTTTGCCAATGTCACCCCTGTCTCAGGGAAGGACAGCAAGAGTTGCAGGGCTTATGTTCATTTGAGATGGGTTCTTATAATGTAGGTCCACATGCGGCATGTGTTAGCGTGAAATTATACATGTCTGCTTGTGGGAATGCACTTAATATAAATCTTAAATGATATATATCCTTGCAGCTTAGATTAGATTAGATTAGATCCTTTCATACAATAGTTTGAGAAACGTTAGTTTAAACAATGGAAATCTAAAATTTTCTAATGCCGACCCCTTTATTTAGAATATAGCATTTAACTTACCTTGAATTTCTGTTCCATTTTGTGAAATACGAATTGTTGCTTTGATTCATAAAAAAATAAACCAATATTTATGAATAAAACTAAAAGTAAGCTCTTACAACAAACACGTTTCAAGATGGATCAATACTTATGTGAAATTAAATAAGCAATGTACTCATTATCATACTATAATAATCTATAATCTAAGTTGCACAGATATATTAACATTTAAGGCTCTCAAATGCATGCCAACAAACAAACACGTATGGTTTGCGCTTACAAATGCTGAATGTGTACTTGCAAATAAAATCCAAACCTCAAATGAACATAAGCCTTACAATTTTTGCTGACCTTCCCTGACACAGGGGTGACATTGGCAAAGTGAACCATTTTCTACAGTATGGGTGGTCAGCCTCATACCAACCTATAAATCAAGGAAGTTGTTGAATATAGAAAAAAAAACTTTTCACAAACTCTCTTACGCTAGTTCTAGTAAGAGTCCTACTCGGCACTAATGCATGTGGAGAAATAATGGTTTATAATTGCCTATGTGCGGCCATGCTTGCCCATGTTTTTAGAATTATGTAACTTACACATCCTATTGATGAATGTCTCATATAGGTCTTCTCACATTTGTAAATCATTTACTCCTTCTGACGCAATAATGACAGCTTATTGTTATACTTGTATACATTTGATTATATATATCGCCATCTTAAAGGTATAACTGAATAAGTGCTGATTCACTAATTTGAGAAATTGTGGTTAAAACATTTTATTGGGAGTAACTTCTCATAGTAAGTGAACTAATTACAAGGAAGTGCCAATGAAAAACTTTTAAACTAGAAGATTTTCATACTTTAGTAGTGTTTTCTCTCATAGAAAACAGGAAAAAGGTGCATTTATCTGAGAAACCCATGTTAGCTTAATCTGTCACTTATTCAGTTTCACCTTTAAGGTATTGATATTCTTATGCGTAAGAAAAAATAAAACATGTCAACATTACAGGTTTCCTGGGTTCAAAGAAGTTCGCTTGGTGCCCAACAGGCACGACATTGCTTTTGTGGAGTTTTCCAACGAGATACAGTCTGCCGCAGCCAAAGAAGCCCTGCAGGGATTCAAGATCACTCCGTCTCACGCCATGAAGATATCCTTCGCCAAGAAGTGAAGTGCATCGACGTTGACTCGCGTATTTTATGTGATATGCCATTTATTGTTATGTGTTGGACAACAAATGGACTCTGGAATCATGACACTTTGTATCTGCTGTGAAAAATCATAATAAGAATATTTTTATCCACGTGGCATCAATCTAAAATGGAGTTGGCATAAATGACGTAGACAAAAAAAGTGATGTCCCTTGGATTACAAGCCAATATTTTGTATTGGTTGCTAAGGATCCTAGTCACGAAAACCTTTGATGCCACTCTTCTTTGGAAAATAAATGGATTTTTTTTCTGACTCCTTTGTCATTCATATAATTTTATGAACACCATAAGCAAGCTGTAAAGAAACTTTATTTTTGATTTCATTCTGTTTTCCATTATCAAGGTTTTCATTCTGCATTAAAAAAACAAGTGTTAAATAAATTATTTTATTGTTTGGATAAAACTTAGTACAATGTAAACATAAGAATAATTGTATTTTGATGTAAGATGTAACATAAATAAAGCATTTCACAAATAAGTTCTGTTTGACATTGCACCGAGTCTCTGCAGAACCTTGCACTATTTGTGTATTTATTTTAAGATCTATATTTTGCTTATTTAATAGTAATTTGACTGCATCTGTATTCTATCATCATCTATTGGCCTAAAATAACTAACGAGTTAAGTTAAAAAAGTTTATAAAACTCATATAACCTTTTCGCAGCACTCTTACTTGCACTTTTCTGCCCCTTCATATTTTTTCTAAAACTGTGTTTAGATGTTTATAGAGTCAAACTCAGTTATAACGAGCATGCGACAACTAATTTCACTGCTAGTAACCATAAGGTTATAAAGCTATGCATATTAGTAAGTAATCTCTCATTATAGCCGTGAACTCGCTTTTTCCGTGTTCGTTATAACCCAGTTACGACTATCATATTTCAACTTGAAATTTAAAGTAAAATTTAACATCCAAAGGTTTCTTCTTATCACAAAAACAGTAGCTGCATATAGTAAAAAAAAAAAACAATATGGCGGTCAATAGACCTAATGGGGGAGTTTTACCTACCATTAAAACTCTTATTATGTTTCTATAGATGTCTGGAGTCCATATTATGAGAGAAACAATCACTTTTTCCCTTTTATGTGGTTTTTTTAGTCTATTCCTGGGTCTTTGATTTGCACTTTTTTACACTTTAGGCACTTTTCTACTCTATGGTCGCTTTTTCCCCATTTCCTGTTTCCCTATTTCCAGTTCCCCCATAACCCGGTCGCCATTTGTCATAAAGCTCATAATACACCAGGTAGGGGTTACCTGGACTCCAGACATCTATAGAAACATAATAAGAGTTTTAATGGTAGGTAAAACTCCCCCATTATGTGTTCTGAGAGATGTCTGGAGTCCATATTATGAGAGATCTGTCTATTATCTCCTGGTGACCGGGGACGTCTTTATTTGATATTAACTGGTTGAAATAGGGAGGGATCTTCTGGAGCTGTATGTTTCAACATCTCTTTCTGATAGTATTTTCTGAAAGTGTTTTCTATTGGGTAGTTCTCCAGCCAATTAAGTGATGCGACCGCTGAACGTGTGCTGCCGGGAGTGGCCTCTACTCCTGCTGATCTTAGCGTGTTCTTTACCCATCCTCCTATGATTGTTCTTGTAGCTGCCTTCACTTGTCCTCGGGTGCTGATGAACAGGTTAAATATTTTGTCCTGATCTCCTTTCGCGTGATAGTTCAATCAGCTTCCTTATCCAAAAGACTGGGTTGACGTTGTGTTCCTTGGATTCCAGAAGTGTATCTGTTTTTGATCCAACAAATGGAATTAACACAATTGATGTGCCTTCGTCTAGAATGTTTCCTTCTGTGATATTTAGCAAGGTCAGATCGTGTACTCTTCTTCCTGATGATAACAGAAGTAAGATTGCTGTTCTACACGCAACTTCATAGAGAGAATCTGAACGAGGAGTGTTCCTGACTAGCCAGTCCTTTACTATCTGCGGATTCCACACAGGGGACTTAGGAGGGTTAATCCTTACCATTGCTATGGCTTTTAATGTATGTTTCACTAGGAAATCTGAGCTGAGATTCTTTTCCATCATTGGGTTGCAGAAGGTTACGATGGCTGACTTGTGTACCAGTATAGTCCTGTATGACAGTTTTTTGTTTATGAACAGTTGCGCTAGATACCTTGCCAATTGATTAGGAGATGATGTGTTGGGATGGGTATTTTCCGCCAGTATCCAGCGGAACCATCTTTGCCAAGCAGGTTTATATGTGTTGAGTGTGGAAGCTCTCCATCCTGACAGGAGCAGTCTTTTCTCTTCCGCGTTTTGAAAGATTGCGCATGAGTCTGTGGAGTCTCTGGATACGTAAGTTGAACTCATGTGTGCCGTCGTGGATGCGAACAGGTCTATATCTGGTACTCCGAAATGATTGAAAATGGCCTTCGTTGCTGTTGATAAAAGATGCCACTCTGGAGGGGATCTTCCTCTTGATAGGTGATCCGCGTCTCCGTTGTATCTTCCCGGTAGGTACTGCGCTGTTAGCGAGATTTCCCATTGGCCTGCCAGAGTCAACAGATCTCGGGTAAGATTTAGGAGTGTTTTGGATCTGGTGCCCCCTTCCTTGCGGATGTAGGCGACTACTGTCTTGTTGTCTGATTGTACCAGAATTTCGGAGCCAGAAAGGTCGTGCGCTGTGCGTTGCAGGGTTGTGAAAACAGCGAACAACTCTTTTCGTTTGGAGTGCCGCTTCTTTTGTTTGAACGGTCCACTGTCCTGACAGCATCAAGTCGTCCAGAGTTGCTCCCCAAGCTTAGTCTGACGCATCTGTTGTCAAGAAACGTTCGCAGGTTTCCCTGTGGATGGAACTTGATTCGTTCGCATTCCCTATCCCCCACTCTATTACTTGTAAGCTGTCCTCGGTCATTTGTCATGACCTTCTTGGTGACAGGTGCTTCAGTGGCCTGCTCGCTATCTGCAATTGTCTGCAGTGGAGGCGACCATGAAGCTGGCAAAGTTTAGTCTTCCTAGGAGACTTTCCACCAGTTTTAAGGACCATTTTCGAGAAGTCAGTATTGCTCGAAGTGAGTGGCACAATGCCTCTTTCTTCCGGTAAGAAAGACCTTCTTGGTGACAGGTGCTTCAGTGGCCTGCTCGCTATCTGCAATTGTCTGCAGTGGAGGCGACCATGAAGCTGGCAAAGTTTAGTCTTCCTAGGAGACTTTCCGCCAGTTTTAAGGACCATTTTCGAGAAGTCAGTATTGCTCGAAGTGAGTGGCACAATGCCTCTTGCTTCCGGCAAGAAAGACCTTTTTGGTGACAGGTGCTTCAGTGGCCTGCTCGCTATCTGCAATTGTCTGCAGTGGAGGCGACCATGAAGCTGGCAAAGTTTAGTCTTCCTAGGAGACTTTCCGCCAGTTTTAAGGACCATTTTCGAGAAGTCAGTATTGCTCGAAGTGAGTGGCACAATGCCTCTTGCTTCCGGTAAGAAAGGAATTTGCAATTGTTATGCGTGTCCCAAACGATTCCCAAGTACTCTAATTGTTGAGTGGGGAAGAGCACTGACTTCTGGAGATTTACATACCACCCCAGAGATTGTAGGATATCTACTGCTAGATGCGATTGCCGACGAAGATCGTCCTTGGATTGGTTCGCAAGGAGGAAGTCGTCGAGATAAACGATTGTCCGGATATCTTGTCGCAGCAGTAAGTAGTTGGGCTACCCAATTTGTGAGGGTTGCAAACATTCTGGGGGCAGATGAAAGGCCAAAGATGCGATTGCCGACAAAGATCGTCCTTGGATTGGTTCGCAAGGAGGAAGTCGTCGAGATAAACGATTGTCCGGATATCTCGTCGCAGCAGTAAGTAGTTGGGCTACCCAATTTATGAGGGTTGAAAACACTCTGGGGGCAGATGAAAGGCCAAAGATGCGATTGCCGACAAAGATCGTCCTTGGATTGGTTCGCAAGGAGGAAGTCGTCGAGATAAACGATTGTCCGGATATCTCGTCGCAGCAGTAAGTAGTTGGGCTACCCAATTTGTGAGGGTTGAAAACATTCTGGGGGCAGATGAAAGGCCAAAGATGCGATTGTCGACAAAGATCGTCCTTGGATTGGTTCGCAAGGAGGAAGTCGTCGAGATAAACGATTGTCCGGATATCTCGTCGCAGCAGAAAGTAGTTGGGCTACCCAATTTGTGAGGGTTGCAAACATTCTGGGGGCAGATGAAAGGCCAAAGGGCAGACTTGTCATCTGAAGTAATTCTCCTCGATAGACCAGTCGCAAAAATCTCCGATGTGCTATTGGGAAATGAAAGTAAGCTTGCGATAGGTCTATTTTCGACAACCAATCGTTTGGCTGCAGAAACTCTGACACTTTGTAGTGGCTATGAGTTTGAACGGAGCCGGGTCTAGGAAGAAGTTTTAACGATTTCAGGTTGAAAATTATTCTCGGGGAATCGTCCGATTTGAGTGTTAGGAACATTTTTGATAAGAAACTCTGACACTTTGTAGTGGCTTATGAGTTTGAACGGAGCCGGGTCTAGGAAGAAGTTTTAACGATTTTGGTTGAAAATCATTCTCGGGGAATCGTCCGATTTGAGTGTTAGGAACATTTTTGATAAGAAACTCTGACACTTTGTAGTGGCTTATGAGTTCGAACGGAGCCGGGTCTAGGAAGAAGTTTTAACGATTTTGGTTGAAAATCATTCTCGGGGAATCGTCCGATTTGAGTGTTAGGAACATTTTTGATAAGAAGCTGGGAGATGACTCCGCTGCCTCTATAACTCCGGATTCGGTCATTTCCTTTATTTGAGAGTCCATTTCGGGTGAAGGACTCGTCTGGTATAGCATTAAGTGGCTCCCTCTGGGAAACCAGATAATCTATCCTTGGGTCCAAGACAACCCTAAGCCGTTTCTGACGCCGCGGCGGTGAACCTGATTCCGAAGTGTCATATCCGCATTTTTACATCCACACATTGAGATATATACTATAGAGTCGCAACCATCATACAATCAGGAAAAAAATGTCAAGCCGAAGTCCGTTGGAAACGTTTTAATGCAGATGCAAGGAGACAATCAGTTTTTATCCAGCTTCTGCATCGAATAACGCGCACTGTACTCTCAGGTTAAAACGAGATAGCAATAATTTTAGCAAACACATGGCAGACTTCAAACACGACAAAAAGGGCTGGATGTCATAATTCTCTGATATAAAATTCCCCTACAGTAATACTATTAAAAATGAATGTCAGATTAAAATGAAATGTAACTTTAGTCCTTTACTTTTAAAAATAATATGAGCAAGTCTTCAACCAGCAACCCGGCAGTATACAACCTTATTGTCGGTGTCAAATGTGTAACATTAATTAAAATATATTTAAGAAAAACTATTTTTTTTTTTTCAAAAATAAATTGTTTTAATAATTAATCTGTGCTAGTATGTTGTGTTTTTTTTTTTTTTTTTTTTTTTTTTTTTTTTTTTTTTTTTTTCATTTGTGCATGTTGTAAAATTGATCAAGTTCACAAACAATGGTGTTTGAAAACTCCAATCACAATATTTAGACATTTATGGCAATATGTATTACCACCTGTCACGTCCGTTCGCTGTGTAAGTCTGCGTGAGACTGACGAGCCTCAAAATCGGGTTTTTCTCGAGTACGACTTTTGACTTACTACAGGGTGCTACGTGTTTCGAGCAACGTTACGTCTCTAGTATATATACCTCAATGCATCCACATCACCTGAATCCTGTGAGATTTCGGCGGGAGGTGGCCCTTTTTTGTTATCACAACTCATAACACTGATTTTGATGTTATCTAAAGTAAAAACTCCGTTAAAATAACGAAAAACGTTTTTCGTAAATGCGTGGCATACCCACAAAAATACATTATATTTTTGTAGGTATGCCACGCTTATACACTTTTAAACACCACAATTTCGCCTGTTTTAGTTTTTAATTGTTCACAGGGACACAAGATGGTAAAATAACACTCTTTTTTAAATGTTTTTGCCCAGGAATATTGTCAATTCACTCAAATTTTCGAAGGTGAATTCAACTGACATGTGACCACAAGGGAAAAATGACGCTTTATGACAAATGGCGACCGGGTTATGGGGGAACTGGAAATAGGGAAACAGGAAATGGGGAAAAAGCGACCATAGAGTAGAAAAGTGCCTAAAGTGTAAAAAAGTGCAAATCAAAGACCCAGGAATAGACTAAAAAAACCACATAAAAGGGAAAAAGTGATTGTTTCTCTCATAATATGGACTCCAGACATCTCTCAGAACACATAATAAGTATATATTTTTTGACAACATAAAAAATGTATGAGCATAAATAATTTCTAAACACAGCCTAACTTTAACTTACAAGCTTTCTCCTAACGATTACACATTTTTGGAATTTGGCAACAACATTACAAAATAGATATGCATGAAAAAAATGAGGTATTTTTTCTACTTCCATTTTGTTCACATTCAGTGCCAATATAATTTTTCACTCTGTTGATTGTAGATTTTCCACACTCATCCCATCATCATTATTAAAAAAAAAATCCACCGAATACTTTTCCCAATGACTGCATTTGTTCAATCAATCAATTCACATCTTTAAATGACTACAGAAAATTCTAACATAACCTGAGATTATTTAGTTTATCATTATGCTGTCTATCCTGAATCTAGTTTATCATTAAAAAATATGTCATTCAGGACAAAAGTAGAGAATGTTCACACAATCCCTTCTCCAGGACTGTTAAAACGCTGTCTAGACCAGTGGTTCCCAACCTACAAGCAGTGGTCACCTGAAACCTGTGCCTACCCTAAAGTTACATGTTGATAGTTTGGCTTATCTATTTTTATTTTTTTATTAGGATGATTTATTTGGTGAGCGCTGTTTTTGGTGTATCACACCTCAAGAGCCCTCTGCGAGCTTGGTCGTCGCTGTAGAAAGCGCCAATTCTCAAGCAAGACCCAGTTGTTGTAAGGTTGGATGGACCTTTCAGTGACCGGTCTTTGGTAAAGGTTTATGAATTTTTCAACTCAGCGAAGAGCACATTCGAAATATAAATGGTAAATTTTTTGTGCTCCGCCGGGATCCGAATCCACAACCTTCCATTTACGAGTCCGAAGTGTTGCCACCTGGACCAAGGGCGTCGCCAAGGGGGGGCAGGGAGGGGCAGCTGCCCCCCCCTAGAGATTCTAAAAAAGTTGCCAAATATAATACAACCATAGTCCTAAGTCTTTGAGTTGATTTGCTTGAAGTTCAAGCCTTGAACAATCATTCCCGTACGTCGAAACTCGAATGAATTCACCAATTCCACTCCTAATATTCCGTACGCTCAAGTATGAATTGTAGTAGGTAAAGTCAACTTGCCCCCAACCCCCTGCGCCATCGGCTGGCGACGCCCTTGCACTGGACTACGGACCGGTCTTTACTATTTGTGTGTAAAGGGGCAATGGGCGAAATAAGGTTGGGAACCACTGGTCTAGACCTTTCAATTATATTTTTGTACGTAACTAATACTTTAATTAAAAGTAAATACAGATGAAACAGCCAATACACAATCCAATAATTGCTAATCCAACTGCCTAAAAGAGTAACCTAGATCTTGGAATGATATTTAAAAATTTATGGATCTGTACAAAATACAAAAGCAGAGAAATATGTGGATCAAACACATACACCCACCTACCTACTCATGCAGTTACTACTGGACCAGTGTGAACATGGTGCGAGTGTCAGATTCTGTCCCGACAGAAACAATGATCTTTTCTTCAGCGCATTTAAAATGTAGGAGAAAAATTGGCCGGACTACAGACAGGCCAGTCATAACATCAATAAAACATTATGTTGGTAGTTTGACAGAGTCTCTGGTATAGTCGAGGGGATGAGGCGTCGGCAGTCAAATTTGTGTTATTGAAACAGTCGCAAGTTCGAACCTCGCCGGCGCCATGTCCTATCGACAATAACTTTGGCCCTGGTTCAACAGATGCCATTGGATAATTGTTAATTAATAATTCATTCACATATTGAATAATGAATTATTAATTGATAATGTTCATACCTGTTTCTGGGCAGGCAAATAGGTTGGTGAATGCATTCCTCTTCACAAAATCTATTTAAAAAAATGAAAAGAAAAAGACAATGAAGTGTACCGTACTGCATTTAGCATTGCCGCAACTGAATGTGCTCACAGTGCTGTGAACTAGAAAAAAATCCTGATTATCGGGAATCCATTTTATTTTTATTTGCTATGGGTTACGCCAATAATATAGCCCAAGGATTCATTGAAATGTAGTTGGAGGCTAGGAATGTATAACGTTTATGCCCGCTTTCCACTGCGAGCGGGAAATAGCTGAGCGGGAGTGGGAAATAGCTGAGCGGAGCTTAGTGAAATAGTTTTGGCCTTCCATTGCGAAAGAGTTTTAAAAAATAATGGTATTTGCCTTCCACAGCCAACGAGCTCGACGGAGTGAGCTAGGCGGGAAATGAGATGAGTCAGATGAAAGAGTTGTTTGCCTTCCATCTACAGCGGGCTTAGCGGAGCCCACAGAGTAGCAAACTAGGCGACATGACAGTGTGTGACAGCTCGTTGCAGCCTACGCCCAGATCAAATGTTTTAATTATTAATAAAAAAGTTTTTTTTTGTTTCGAAAAATAAAAAGTAATGTATTATTTTGCTTTAATACATAAAAAGTAGATGTTTGAAATAAAACATACATTTTAATATTTTCAAATTTATAAAATAATGTATGATGTGTTTTTGTAAATCATGTATGTGTTTTATCGCGGGGTACTTTCACATTTCTTGTAATAGCAACTGTCATGCAACTGCGCGGGTTGGCGCGGGGGGCACGGGGGAGCGGAGTCAGTTGAAAACTAGCGGCAGAGACCATGACACAGCGGACTCATTTTTACTCGCTCAGTCCGCTCCGCTCACTCCGCTGTCGGTGGAAGCACTTCTATGAAATTTACTGTTGCTAGTCGAGCGGAGTCCGTACGGAGTCCGCTCCGCTCGCAGTGGAAAGCGGGCATTGGACTCCCTTGCAGTTGCAGAAATGATTGTTTTATTGTGCATTTGCTGTCTTAGATGTCATTGAAGAGGGTGGTCACTAAATTCTACAGGGCCTATTACACATAATACATTTGAGTAAACAGTGAACACACCCTGCTGAAAGCGTTGTTCAAAACACCGAGTCTGTGTCCACATCATTCTGGGAGATATGAACGGAGCCAAACTGCTGCTGGCGGTGGAGGATTCCCAGGCATTGCAGCAAGCACTGCATGCTGGCTGCGGATGTTGCCTGAAATTTTCATCAAGATTGGTAGGTATAATATGAAATTAATATTGGGAAGATCATATTTTATTGGTGACAATACCATTCAGATAAAATTTGGCATAAGATTCAAATCAGAAAATACATTAAATAAAAGGTGACATTAAAGTTTCTTCTTTTCAATTACTTTTAGCATTTTGGGTAAACAATTTTATCAAACTTTTATGAAAGTGGGTAACCTCGATAACCATGATGAATCCAAAATGGTATTTTGATTAATTGAATAGGAGTCTGCCAAATTATTACTAAATGATCACACTGTTTACGTTCCTTGTACTGTTATGTTGTTGTATTATTGAGACTAACCTTCAGGAGTAAGAGATCTGGATCTGTGTGTGCAAAAGATCCGGAGGCAGATTCTATAGCTCTTGCTAAAGCCGCGTCACTAAAACAATATCAATAATACATCAATCAATATGAAACAATATATAGTGGATAAATTCAAGGCAGGCAAGCAAGTGGGAGGGGTTTTTTGGGGGCCTTACGCACTAGCGGCTGGCCGGTTCGGCGGTTTATGGTGGTTCTAGTGCGTATGATCACCAGCGGTTGCATACTAAATTGGAAAAGCGGCAGGCCGCGCGGCTAACTGCCTAGGCGGTTAACCACTAGTGCGTAAGGGGGCGTAGTAGGGGAGAAGGACTAGGTATTTATTTATTAATAATATTATCTAAGTTTTTGTGAATTTCTAGGGTTTCCAGAGCAATAAGTTGTCTGCCTTTGCATCCCGAGTGGAGGGCTGTTGTGTGAAAATAAAAATATGTTTTTCAAAAAAGGTTATATGTTAAAAATGAATTTCCACTCTGCAAATGTACAAGCTTTAGAAAAAACAATCAGATTTATTAAACTTCAGTTAGGTTTTCAAAATGGGGCTCCTTTCCAAAATATTATTTTTTATTAAAAAAATGAAGTTCTACAAAGTTTCCCCTGAAACATTTAAAAAAATATTATTTTTTCATATTATAGTTTTCATTACCTCAACTCAGCTTGTTGAAGTTGCTGACTCACAGATTTCATGGCGGAATAAACCGCCAACTGTTCCTTGATAGGTAGTGAGGGCCCTTGCACACCTATAGCCTGAAAATAATACAAAAATCATGTAAAAAAAAATTACACATTTGGGTGAAATCTTAAATGACAACTAAAATGTTAGTCATGATCTTTTTTTCTGTTTTAACCCTAGGATAACAAGTTGACACTGGCGCCCCTGCTGAATGCGGGAATCCGCCACAAAGAAAAAGAAGAAGAAAGAACCCTAGGATTGGCTTGTAGAAATGTTCAACCATCTTTTTCACCATTCCTCTCTACGCAAGACAATCATTTTGACCTCTTCATAGGAGGAACAGTACATATCTGTCAAAATATCCTGTAGAAACTTTTGGCATGGCCATCCTCGTGCAGTTTTTCCTCAGGCAGGCACGGGAAGGTTCTCATTTCTAGTTAAGGAAGCGGATAAACCTTGCTGGTTGATTTCAAACTCAAACTTTGATTTGAGTTTGAAATCAACATCAAAATTGGAAAAGCGTTTCTGACGCCCTTGGTGGGGATCTAACCCTAGCCTTTGGCATTGATTGCAAACATTCTACCAACTAAGCTGCAATAAAGGTGATGAGGTTTGTGATAAAAATACATAAATCTTAGAAGAGTGTTTCTAAAATTTAAAATATATTTCTTTTGTGCTCTACTGTGAATCAATTTGACTACCTTTCTATTATGAGTCTGAAGCATTAACGATTACACTATCATTATTGTCATCATGAGCTTGACAGTCCTGGGAGAGCCTTCGCTGAATCCAGGATTCTCCCCCAGTCTTGACGATTACACTATAAACATGTTTTATTATAAAGTTGTAGGCAAAGAATTGATTTTATCTTACCTTAGTATGAGACTCTGAAATGGCCCTCAAGCCGTCCACCCATTCTTGCCGCGCCCGAGCGTCGGCCGCCCGAAGTTTTAACATGTCTCCGGAGGCGCAGTTGATGGTGAATGTTCTGGAGTCTTCATCACTGGGACACACCACAGCAGCCGTCAAATCAGCCTGGCCAAACAAAATGCTGAATCAATGGAGTTGACAAAAACAATAGACAATAAAAAATGTTTTAGGCTTACACGCCGGCTGATGATGCTGGAGTGAAGTTTTCCGGGATCTGTTGCCGTGGTCTGTGGGAGCTGGAGCTTCCGGACGTTTCGCCCATTTCTTCA
Organism: Agapetus fuscipes; assembly: GCA_951799405.1. Taxonomy (NCBI): domain Eukaryota; kingdom Metazoa; phylum Arthropoda; class Insecta; order Trichoptera; family Glossosomatidae; genus Agapetus; species Agapetus fuscipes. The sequence goes on along the minus strand of OX637357.1, from coordinate 9,582,945 downwards.
CGCTGAAGAAGCCCATCGTAGAAATGGGCGAAACGTCCGGAAGCTCCAGCTCCCACAGACCACGGCAACAGATCCCGGAAAACTTCACTCCAGCATCAATAAAAAATGTGAAAGAACGGTTGCAAGGGAAGAGGCTAACTAAAGTTTTGTTTACAAATTTAATTGAATTATTACGTTTCAAACATTTGAAAGAGAACTTACTTGAAGGCGTTGTAGCCAACGTTTTCAAGAGGTACCCTTTCTACAAAATGATTAAGGATGATGAGTTCATTCTTGCGTTTACATTTTTCAATATCTGTCAGAAGTTCTTTATTTTATACTCATTAAAGTTTTGTATATAACTTAAATTAAGTAGAAATTGCACAACATGCGCAAAGCCCCCAATATCTATATAATATCTGTGTACCGGAGCGCATCGAGTTCAAAGTGTGCACGATGGTCCACAAAGCTTTATTTGGAAAAACACCCAAATATCTCGCTGATTTAATCAAACCAGTCACCCTCGGCCAAAAAAGCCTAACACTGCGCTCGGCTGAGACTGGAGCCAAATCAAGGATTGAAGAACCTATAAGAAGAGTTAACACAATGTTTGGAGAGTGTGCATTTGCAGTTGCTGGTCCTCTGGTCTGGAACCACCTGCCACATCATGTGAGAGAGCTAGAGGACCATGGAAAGTTCCGGAATGCACTGAAGACAAGCAAATTTCTGGCATCGTTTGCACCAGCGCCCTTGGAGTGACTACATCACGAAACGGCGCTATAAATAAATCATCAACTCATCATCATCATCAATATCTCGATGCAAAGAAAATACCTACTTAAGTAAGAGATTGGCCGGGCGGTATAAAAGAAGACAGATTTATGGGTAAATAACTTCTGTATAGAAGCATAGGTGGAGGAGACTGGGGAAGATCCTTGCTGCGGGGACAGGATGGGGTGAGGAGAGATACCACACAGCTTCTACAAGCGAAAAGTTGGAGAACATCTGTAAGGAGTAAGAGGAGTTGGAGGTGTAGAATTTGAGAGATTAAGGTTTGCTTTGGGCTGTAGCGCCATTGGAGAAAGATGACACTTACCACTCCTCGCGGCGATTGTCCCGGAATAAAAGTGTCCCCTGGGCCCTCACATAAGAAATAGTTTAAAACCCCTGCTTCGGGATCAACCGTGAACCAGCGATGCTGCCAGCCCTTTACTACGTTTGTGTATTTGTGAAGTTGTCCAGATAACGGTCGATGATTGTTGAGACAGGATTTAACATTATTGTGGCTTAAACTTTCCATGACTCGATTTTTATATCCGAACAACAGTAAATAAAACGTAAATAAGGTTCACCCTAAAAAGAAAAATTGACAAACGTCAGTTTATTTGGTCGCTAGTGATGTGCGTGAAATGTTGACTCAAACGTCAAAATTTTGCGATAGACAATTTTTTTCGAATATTTCAGCCAACTAGATTTCAACCGTCATTTTCTGTTGTGTAATGTGTAAATAACAACATTTACATTGAAATTTTTGACAGTTTTGCTGAGCAAACGCAAATAAATTCAATGTATTTTTATCGTTGAAAAATGACAATGTTTACTTTGGAATGTGAAGTTTCATTCTCATAAAAACAGTTGCAGTGCAGTCTTATTTACTTTGTGCACAAGTGGCGATTTCAAGCCTGCCACCAATCTGGAATAATGATCGTTTGAAGTTCTATTTTTGCGTGAGTACTTTTAGTCAATATTTTGTTATTGCCATTGTAATATTCGCGTCCTTAAATTATAAATTCGTGTTATTCTTCAGATTGTATCATTGTTAGGGTGTATCTTATGTGGCACAACCAATATCTTTGTTTTTCATTGTACGACAATAAAGTCAGAGATGACAGTTTATCAGATACGTAAATAGGTCGTAATACATCGATAAGGCTTAGCTATTAATAGTGGGCCACTAGTAAGCATTGTGTATCAACTCATCAACCTAGCAATAACACATTAGTGTCCATACCACCACAGTTGATGGTCTAACTATTGTTTCTCATCAACTTTCAGGTAAGCGCGAGTATTCCGTAGGATAGACCAGTGGTCCTAGACCATTTTCAGTGCCTTTTCAAGAATCTGGTCCGGTGTCGGTTTCACAGTCGGGAAGTGTATGGGGATGCATGTAAGCTTTCACATGATCTACTGTGGTTTGTCCTGCAATCCTAAACATTCTGCGAAAGGGTAGCCATTACCGGATCAGGCACTTTTTGTTAGCTTTTGACCACGGACCACTTTCTTCTTCTTTGTTGTGATTGCGATTTCTTCCATAGAGCAGGGGCGTCAACAACTTTGATAGTTTTGTTTTAATCAGAAACCACAGGGTAAAAATATTAAACCACTTTAATAAACTATTTCATATAACCAACCAAGAAAAGTATGGCTGGATCAGGTAGGTGAAATTGTGAAAGAATGGGAAATACAAAGCGAATGTAGGAGAAGGAAATGTATGTAAAAGGTGATGGATGTGAATGATTTGAAAGAGGTATGCAAAGATAGGAAAAAATAGAGGCAAATCTGCAGAGCTCTGGCCACCCCTAGCGGAATGGTGACAAAGTTACAGAGATAAATTGAAATAAATTATTGTATGATATCTGTCTCATGTTTGTCATCCCTTTTTATGTGAAAACTTATTCTTCTATTTGTAAAATGTTTTTGAAGACAACAGTTTGTTTATTTATTCTGACATGAAGGTATCTTTTTCAGTGCCCGCGCCTGCTTTCAGGATGCCTAAGATTCCTTACAAGTCTAAGAAAAAAGAAGACGACGACGTTGTTTCCTTCGAAGCGTTCTGCAATGAAAAGCCTTCCAAAGGGCTGATAACCAAGCAAGATTCACTGACTCTAAATGACAACATCAACTATCAACTTTACTATGAAAAGAGAAACAGTCCCGGGGAATCTTCAACCGGATCTTTGTGCAAAGTGAACAAAGGAAGCGGCTCAAATGAACCGGATCAGAAGGAGACCTGCCTGTCTGGAACCAGCTCGAAGCGCTCTAGCTTGAAAGGAAAAACTACAAACGAACCAAACACACATGGAAAGTTTTATCCGCAGAGCGCAAAGTATGAGTTTTTGAATCGGATGAAGCGCAGTGTTCCCAAGAGACCCGAGTCCTCAGACAGCGGCTCAGAAAGGGGACTGAAGTATGAGAGGTTCAGTGGGAGACGGGGAGGCGGGACAAGAGGGAGCGGAGGAGACAGCTGGTGCAGCAAGTTGCCAGGCGTTGGTTCTGGGATCTTGGTCTTGAGTGTTGTTTGCGTTTTGTGCGTTGTGGTTTGGTGGGGCGTTTGGGGGGTTGTGGGCGGGGCATGGGGAGAGGAGAACTATCGCCGACTTTGGGAACGCGCTCACCCTCACCATCTGCAAACCCATCTCTCTCATTATTCCCCGAGCGTTGTCGTGCACCAACAGCTGGAAAGGCTGGACCCCGTCCCGCCGTTTGAACCCAAATACCACGACCACAACAACTTGAGCGCTAAAAACAAAAACGCATCAGATTACAACAAACTAAAGAATAAATCTGAAATTGGGGAAGAGATTAAGCGGAATCTGTTTGAGCATGTGGGCACGGATATCCCGCCTTCTGCTAAAAGTGATCAGTGCGCGTTGGTGAAAGACAGTTACAGATTTGATTGTTTTCCGGAGAGTGGAGCTTCTGAAGACCTTTGTAAGAAACGAGGGTGCTGCTGGGTCCCTCATACTTTGCATGAGCGGGTGCCCAACAGATTTCAAATGAATGGGCGCAATATTGACGCAGCCATTGGATTGCCTTACTGTTTCTACCCTCCGCAGTATGGAAATTATCATTTTGTGAACATCACTGATACAAGATTTGGCATGACTGCGTATCTGGCAAGACAGTTCTTAAGCCCGTACCCTGATGATGTCAATTCTGTTGTTGTAAATGTCAAGTATCTATCTGATGACGCCGTGGAAATAAAGGTATTTTTTTTAATCTCTTGTAGGCATACTTGTAGGTTAAGTTACCATGATGTGGCAATTTAAAAATACACCTTTCATTCTATGTCTACAAAATAACTTACAAGAATCACTTACACTGGTATTCACGAACGGTGCTACGTGATCTCACAATCTTCTTCTCCAATGGCGCTATAGCCCAACTCGATAAATAAACACTTTATTTTTTTAGATTTCTGATGCAGACAAAGTGAGGTTTGAGCCCCCTTACCCTGAGGTTCCTACGATGGCGGGTTCCATTACTAAAATGCAGTATCGAGTAGTCATGGAAACATCAAAGCTGGGCTTCAAGATTTTGCGGATATCAGACGGCACCGTAGTGTAAGTATTAATCATATTTTTATAACCATCATATTGCTATGTTATACGTCATAGTTCCTTGACTTATAGGTTGGTATGCGGCTGACCACCCATGCTGTAGAAAATGGTTCACTTTGTCCCTGTTTCAGGGAATGTCGGCAAGAATTACAGGGTGTACGTTCATTTGAGATTTGGGTTTTTATGTTATAGGTTCATGTGCAAGCGCAAACTGATACGTGTCTGCTTGTGAGAATGCATATAATGTGAATCCCCAATGTTGCATATCTTTGCACCTTAGATTAGATTAGAAGGGCTCTGTTTTTTACTTCACTGTCCAAGACAGAGAGGCTTTTTACCAAGTGATCGTCAACATCAGAGGGATCTGTTCATAATATGACAAAACATGATTTATTTTGCAGCTTGGACAGCCAAGATATCGGAGGGTTTATTTTCTCCAACAAATTCTTGCAAATGAGTTTCCTCCTGCCTTCTGACAACATCTACGGTATCGGTGAACACCAGGGACAATTTTTACTTCGCTCAGATTGGCAGAGATACACCCTCTTCAACTATGACACAGCACCTGTGGAAAATGTATGTAATTCTTAGTTTACATTTAATATATTCAGTTGGCTTTTATATTGGCAATATATGGACAGAACAGGTATTGTTGCATCACGCTACTTCTGCAAAAAATCGCTTCCTTAGGATTCCGCAGAGGATTCATTTTAAACTAAGCCTCATAGTTTACAACATACCAACAAAAATGGCGCTATAGTATTTGCAGGAGCTAATGCATCTGAAAGATCTGCAGGAGGCAGGACTCTCAGGTAGAGAAGGGCTCAAAAATGAGAGTCGATCAGGGATCAACCACAGTGTCCGGCAATCTGGTGATTTCTGTGGCAGATCCTTCTTTACAGAACCAGCTACCACTGGAAGTCTGACGTTCTAAATCTGTAGAGCAATTAAAAATACACTAAAGAGCCACTACAACACAGATTGGAGTTGGAGTGACAACAATTACAAAATGGCGCTACACTGAATCATCAATCATAATTTGAATAAGAGTTTTAGTCTTACACGGCCGGCCGATGATGCTGGAGTGATGTTTTCCAGGATCTGTTGCCGTGGTCTGTGAGAGCTGGAGCTTCCGGACGTTTCGCCCATTTCTATGATGGGCTTCTTTATCATCATACTTCACGCTGAAGAAGCCCATCGTAGAAATGGGCGAAACGTCCGGAAGCTCCAGCTCCCACAGACCACGGCAACAGATCCCGGAAAACATCACTCCAGCATAATCATCATTTGCTTTCTCTTTCTGTGTGAAATTTCAAGATGTATTTTGGTTTCCTTCAAAAGATGATACCAAAACTGTTTGTATTTGTTTCTTGGTTCTGTACTAGTATTCTTGTGAGATTGTTTAACCAGGGTCGAGCATCCAATTCAGGCAAAGTTACCTAAAAGGTAGGCAACATATGGTAAAAAACGCATCTAAACTTAAAATTTCAGTATATGGTTCAAATTGAGTCATCGTTGGAACTTATTTTAATTTTAGATTAATTCAAGGAATGGAGAACAAGAGTAAAAGATATTGCTGCAAACCAATTCTAGGATTGAAACAGGAGAAGAAGACCTCCTACACATATTCCAGCCATATTTTCAACGACAGCTTTCTAATTTCAGCGACATATTGTTGTATGATAAAACTTGATTTTCATGTCTTATTTTCAGAAAAACCTCTATGGCAGTCATCCATTCTATATGGTCATGGAGAAATCTGGAGCAAGTCATGGATTATTGCTGCTGAATTCAAACGCAATGGGTAAGTCAGTTATCTGTTTATAAAATAAATGTGTCATTAGAATCATTGTAATGTTTGCTGGAGTAAAGTTTTCCGGGATCTGTTGCCGTGGTCTGTGGGAGCTGGAGCTTCCGGACGTTTCGCCCATTTCTACGATGGGCTTCTTCAGCGTGAAGTATGATGATGATGAAGATCTTGATGAGAACTGATGAAGACCACGGCAACAGATCCCGGAAAACTTCACTCCAGCATCATCAGCTGGCCATGTAAGCCTAAAACTCTTATTGTAATGTTTTCTACTCTAATTTACACAGTATATGTATCTGCATAAGAAACAGGTATTTTTATCTTTACTAATGGACAATTATTGTATTTTGATTAATGATTGTCCAACACATCTGTATGGAAGTAAAAGAAAAAGTCCCAAGTATAAAACTGTACATTCAAAATCAACCATAGCAGTAACTAAAAATACGTATGGAAACTTAAACAGGGCCTCTAGTGAGTGTTCAAGTCTTCATACGTTTTTGGTAAATCACGATGGTAAGTTTTGACACCATCAAGAAACGTGTTTCTTCTTTGACGAAGAAGCAATCTTCTATCATTAGCTACAATTACTTCTGGCAATTCCTTGACTTAAAGGTTGGTATGTGGCTGACCACCCATGCTGTAAAAAATGGTTCACTTTGGTTTCAGGGAAGGAAGGCAAGAGTTGCAGGGTGTATGCCCATTTGAAATTTGGGTTTTTTATGTTGTAGGTTCACATGCGGCATGTGCAAGCGCGAACTTGGACGTGTCTGCATGTGAGAGAATGCATATAATGTGAACCCCCAATGTAACATATCTTTGCAACTTAGATTAGATTAGAATTAGTTTGTGCTTCGTCAAAGAAGAAATACATCTCTTGATGCCGTCAAATACGACTTCGACAACAAAATTGAGAAATCGGTTCTAGTCTTCAAAACGGTTCGTAAAATCCATTTTAATTCCATACAAAATGTGTAACGACCGTAATTCTAATTGAAAATCATTAAGAGGTTGTATATTTGACTTTCAGATGTGATTCTCCAGCCAGCGCCTGCCATCACCTTCAGGCCTATCGGTGGAATATTCAACTTCCTGGTGCTCCTGGGGCCTGAACCATCGCAGGTCATCTCCCAGTACACAGGACTGATCGGGCGGCCCTTCATGCCTCCCTACTGGTCACTTGGCTTTCACTTGTGCAAGTGAGTGGAACCTTCATACATGCATAACATCCATCTCAGTCTGGACCTTACCACTCTTTGACTTGCTGCTGGATGGTTGGTCATAATTTTGCCTGGCATTCTTTGAACATGTCCAGCCCATTCCAACCTTTGCAGTCTTATAAAAGTTGAAATACTGGGTCAACTAAGTCACTGTCCGATCCGCAGGCTAGTGGTTATCGCTTCGGACTCGTAAATGAAAGGTCGCATGTGGCGAGTGGAAACCATTTACTTTTACAGGTAAGGAGGCCGGCCTTACTCCAACCACTTTAGTTGAAGTAGGGGTTTTCCAGCTCCCAAGGGGGCTGGTACTTGTGGAGACTGAGTAAATATACATTGAAACGGGATATCATTTCTGACACCCTCAGTGGGATTTGAACCCGGGCTCTCGGCATGAAATGCAAGCACTCTACCAACTGAGCCATCAATCGGACTTTTTACGAGCTTGGTCGTCGCTACAAAGCGCCAATTCTCAACCAAGACCCAATTGCTGTAAGGCTGGATGGGCCTTTTGTGATGTCACAATTATTTTGTCCATATGCGGACCTCATTGTTACTGATTGTTTGTTTTAGGTATGACTATGGCAGTCTGAATAAAACCCGTGAAGTCTGGGAAAGAACTAGAAATGCCGGCATTCCGTTTGTAAGAAAACTTAGTTTACTTAATTTCATTTCTGAAAGTGTATTATTTAAATATGTTTTTCTAACTAAAGTGTTATTTTAAGGATGTTCAATGGAATGACTTGGACTATATGAACAACTCCAACGACTTTACATATGACAAAGTCTCATACAACAAACTGCCTGACTTCATCAAGGAAGTGCATGACTCGGGGATGCACTATATACCACTGATAGGTATTTACTTCATCCTTAAATATTCTCATTGAGTTATTATATTGATGGAGGAGAAACTAGCTTACATGATGATGATGATGAGTTGGTGATTTTTTTATAGCGCCGTTTCTTGATGTAGTCACTCCAAGGGCGCTTGTGCAAATGATGCTAGAAATAAGCTTGTCTTCAGTGAATTTCAGAACTTATAATGGTCCTCTAGCTCTCTCACATGATGAGACAGGCGGTTCCATGCCAGAGGAGCAGCAACTGCAAATGCACGCTCCTCAAACACTGTGTTAACTCTTTGTATCGGCTCTTTAATACTTGACTCCGGTTTCTGCCGAGCGTAGTGTGAGGCTTTTTTTGCTGAGGGTGACGGGCTTGATTAAATCAGCGAGAAATTTGGGTGTCTTTCCAAATAAAAATTGTCAATTTTACAAACCAAAACATTTATAACGCGTACATACAGCGTTCGAATTGAATGACATTTCAATGCTGCCAACTATCTGGAAAGATTTTGTAGTTTTACGGAAGTTTTTTTGGTTACAAACAAAAAGACACCGCCAATATCGTTGTTTTATTTCTAACTGAGGACGATTTGCGGTTAAGTTAGTTGAAACGGATATAGTGTATATTTTTGTTAAAACAATTTCTAGTCCACAGATATTATAAGTCAATGAATATTCCATGCTTGTAGTTAGCTGTATTTTGAACTAGAAAGATGATTTTGTATCTTAGTAGAGCAGTACTTTGTTTTATGTGTTATCTTTGTGTTCTGGTATTTTATGTTTTATTACTTAGATAATGTAATAATGTCAAATAATATTGATTGCTTGCGTACTCTATAAAACCATGAATAAATAATAAGATGAAAGCGCGCAAAATGATATATGAGTCAAATAAATCAAAGGGGGCAGACTAGGATTGTTTTGGAAATGAGATAAACATGTACACACATTGAGTTGATGAAAAAATTGTTTTCTCTGCTTCAATGTATAAGTCTAATTTTTGAAAAAAAAAAAATGTAATTTTTGACATTCTAGATCCTGGTATAAGCGCATCAGAGAAACCCGGAACATACATTCCTTTTGATAAAGGACTAGAAATGAATGTCTTCATTCAAAACAGCACCGGACAACCATTTGTCGGAAAGGTAATAAAATAGTATAAATCTAAATCTAATCTAAATCTAACCTGCAAAGATATATATCATTTTCTTAATTAATATTAAACGCATTCCCACAAGCAGACACATCTAAGTTTGAGCTAACACATGCCGCATGTGGACCTACAATATAAAAACCCAATCTCAAATGGACATAAGCCCTGCAACTCTTGCCATAGCTTTCCTGAAACAGGGGTGACATTCGCAAAGTGAACCATTATATATTTATATTATCTATTCCTTGACTGATAGGTTGGTATGCGGCTGACCACCCATACTGTAAAAAATGGTTCACTTTGCCAATGTCACCCCTGCTTCAGGGAAGGTCAGCAAGAGTTGCAGGGCTTATGTTCATTTGAGATTGGGTTTTTTATATTGTAGGTCCACATGCGGCATGTGTAAGCGTAAAATTATGCATGTCTGCTTGTGGGAATGCATTTACTTAATATGAATCTCAAATGATACATATCTTTGCAGCTTAGATTTAGATTTAGATCTACATTTTCAGCAGTGACATTGTGAAAATTCATTTTTTTAAATTGAAATTAAATTTAATTTTGTTCAAATTTACTTTTTGAGTTTATTTTGTATACAATCAGTTTCGGGAGAAGCAGCACTCCGTCTTCAGGTGTAAAATGATAGTTTCATTTTCAAAAAGTGAATCTTAACTAAATTGAATTTTATTTAAATTTAAAAAAAAAGGTATATATTTAACTAGAACTAGAACGTAGTGCATCAGGATAATCTTTGACAGTGTTCATTATCTATCAACATAAAAGATATACATGGAGCATCTGAGCCAATTTGTGTACCAAAAAAGAGTGAGCCCTAGGTTGCACGCTTCATACAAACGAGGTCTTGTTATAATTCAGTTTCCAGGCAACTGTCTCTCTTTGATATCTCTTTTTAACGTATGGCGCTAATATCTTATATCTCATTTTTTCATTGTGTACCTATTATTCCGTTTCCCAATACGTTTGTTACTATGGGAAAAAACAGACGTAGGACATCTATGTCAGTTATATTAATTGATGGTTTAAACTGATTTTGTAATTATTTGTTTATGTTGGCAGGTGTGGAATAAGGCGTCGACTGTCTGGCCAGACTTTACGCATCCAAACACGACAATCTACTGGGTAGATATGCTCTCCATGCTCCACAAGAACATTCCATTTGATGGTCTTTGGATTGTGAGTCTGTTTCTCTCTTTTCTTAACTCATAGACTCGTAAGGTAGAGATTGTGTAGCATGATCTCTAGTCATATAGATTTTTCAACTAAGCTATACATATAGTGTAACTTCTTGCTTACATATTTCTTTAATTTCATCCAGAATCATAACTTTTTTCATTCAAGCTCTCCTTTTATTATGACTGGATATCCCATTCATTTGCTTATTCATTAAGTATTAATTAAACCACCTAACGTAATGTTTTCAAAACCGGCTATGGATTTTTAATTTTACTCAAGGTATCAGAAAAAAAACGTTGTTTTATTTCTATCTATTAACGTTGCTAAATTATTTATGAAATAACTAAAAAGTGCCAAGTACTTCAAATCTGTTAACTTCAAATTCAGAGAGCAGGGGCGCCAGTGTAAAGCAGGCTTTATTGGGGATTGGGAATGTTAGGAATAATATGGAAATTATTCCTCCTTGACTGATAGGTTGGTATGCGGCTGACCACCCATACTGTAAAAAATGGTTCACTTTGCCAATGTCACCCCTGCTTCAGGGAAGGTCGGCAAGAGTTGCAGGGCTTATGTTCATTTGAGATTGGGGTTTTTATATTGTAGGTCCACATGCAGCATGTGTAAGCGCGAAATTATGCATGTCTGCTTGTGGGAATGCATTTAATATGAATCTCAAATGATACATATCTTTGCAGCTTAGATTTAGATTTAGATTCCTAACCAAATAATAGAGAAATCATTACCTTCAACTTCTTTCTTTTGCTATCAAAAATTGAAATATTTATAGGACATGAATGAGCCGTCCAACTTCTTATCCGAGCCCCTGAATGGCGAGTGCGGTGACGAGGACCTCCCCTACTTGCCGGGCATCGGAGGAACTTCTGGTTTAAGGTCGGGAACCATTTGTATGGACGCCAAGCAGTACGGAGGAGAGCATTACAATCTGCACAACTTGTTCTCATTGACAGAAGCTATTACGTCCAATTTGTAAGTATATGTTCACGCCCTGTCTCTAAATATAGTGTATGCTCAAATTACAATAGTCTGCATAACATGTAAAATGACCTGAATCTGAATATCTACTGTATCCTGCCGCCATTCCAATAGGGGTGCCCGGTACCTTCACAGATGCGTCTCCATTTTTTCTGTTCTTGCATATCTCATTCATCTCTTCAACACTCATCACTTTCCTCATACATACTCTTCTCTTATTCTCACTCTGCAGGTTCCATTCTTTCGCAATCTCACCTATTTGGTCTTCCCATTTCACGCTTTCCTCTGACGTTTCCTCTGTACACTTTCTTTGTTAGTTATTCATCATCCATTCTTTCAAGATGTCCAAACCATCTCATTGTGCTTTTTTGTATTTTCATTCTCATATTCTCTTTTATACCACAGTCGTTCATCACCCAATCATAGGAAACTCTATCATTCAGTGTATTTTTATTTCTGTCTGATACTGAAGTGAACATGTGAATAAAATTTGATTGTTTACAGTGCTTTGACGGAGATCAGAGGGAAGCGGCCATTCATAATTTCCCGCTCTTCCTTCCCGGGTCTTGGAAAGTACGCCGGCCACTGGAGCGGGGACATATTCAGTGAATGGTACGACATGAAGATGACCATCCCGCGTAAGTCCTTTTATTCTCTATGAAATTTAATACATGATACAGCCTAACAGTTTGTGATTGCATTAAAAAAACCTGCAATTCGTAGAAGAACAAATGTTGGCAACCTACTAGTCTATCGAATTGCAAACCAAAGAACCAATAATCAATATGGAAGACACGTCTATGTCGTCGTAGACCTATTTGTATAATGTCAGCTCTATGGCCAAAAGGGTCAAGACAGTAGTTTTGACAAGCTTGTTTGAAATAAGACAACCCTGGATCGATTCCTGTTGGACTCCTTGAACATAACTCTGAGCCTGGTTCAACAAATGCGTTAAAATAAAAAATAATGACTCATTAATTGACAATTTTAATAGCTGTTTCTGGCTAGGTAAAAATAGGTTGAGGAATTGCATTCCTCTTCACAAATTTATTTACAAAAAAGTTTGTATCGAAAGATGGTATTGGACAGTCCATTATTAGATGGTCAGACGACCTGGTCAGGGCTTCAGGATGCTGCTGGTTACTAACAATTCAAAGCTTTAAATTGTGAAAGGGAAGTGGTGAGGCCTATGTTCAGTAATGAACAAGCAAGAGCTGAAATGATGATAGCCTATCGGAGGTTGAATATATACCCTTGTATGAAAAGTAAAAATGATGTTAATTAAAGTTTGTGTTTGTTTGTTTTTTCTTTCAGAAATGTTGAGCTTCAGTCTGTTTGGTATTCCGATGATGGGATCTGACATTTGTGGCTTTAATGGCAACACCACGGCAGAACTGTGCAAGCGCTGGATGGAGCTCGGTGCATTCTATCCATTCTCCAGAAACCACAATTCGGATAAATCAATTGTAAGTAAATTTCAAATTATATCTATACACAGCTACATTACCAGCATTGATAGGTCTCACAGTACAAAAAGCACTGCATGGAGTTGCACCAAAGTACCTGCAAGAACTGGTCATTGCTAGAAGTCTAAGTGAGAGGGAGTTCACTGCGATCTCTGGAAGGCACACTTACATCTGTCAGTTTACCGTCTAGTAAATGGACTGCATTGTTTGGTGGCCATGCGTTTGCCGTTGCAGGACCGTCCACCTGAAATTGGCTGCCTCAAGACGTGAACAGCAGGAAAAGTGTTGAATCCTTCAAACATGGAATGAAGACCCACCACATCACATCAATGCTGAAAGCTCCTTTCTTGTGATCATCATCATTATGATTATGTCGTTTACAATATTTTATTGATGTTTTTAGGAGCAAGATCCCGTGGCATTAGGTCCAACGGTGGTTGAAGCCAGCAAGGCAGCTCTCACTGCCCGCTACACAATGCTGCCATACCTATACACTTTGTTTTGGAAAGCGCACACAAATGGCGATACTGTGGCAAGACCTGTATTTTTCGAGTAAGACATCACCTATGTTTTTCACAATGCTGTAGCTAATTGGCAACAAAGAACTCAATCATGAAAGAGGTTTCTGAAAGAGGCATTCTACAGCTCAGTTGAAGAATGCTTGCATTTCACACTAGAGAGCTATGGTTCGAACCTCAACAAGGGTGTCAGAAATCATTTCCCGTTTCAGTGTTTATTGGGCAAGATTGACACAGCCTTTACAAGAAATGAGAACTAGCCCCCTAGAGAGCTGGAAAATCTCCGCTTCAAGTGATTAGCGCAAGACTGGTCACTTACCTGTAAAATAAATAGATTCCACACAATACATACAAGCCCATTTAGGGACAACGGAGTGAGAGGTTGTGCTATCATGTGCAGCTCAGTTGGGTTTTGCAAGGTTTACTTGTTTAGTCACAACATGAAATGTAAGCATGTCCCTTTGGGAATCAAACCAGGTCAAACAAATTATTAGTAAGCCTTTGTCCTAACAACTCATCAAGTGATGTGACAACTTTTTTGACCTTTTCCTTGACTTATAGGTTGGTATGCGGTTGACGACGCATGCTATAGAAAATGGTTCACTTTGCCAATGTCACCCCTGATTCAGGGAAGGTCAGTGAGAGTTGCAGGGTGTATGTTCATTAAGATTTGGGTTTTTATATTGTAAGTTCACATGCAGCATGTTTAAGCGCGAACTTATATGTGTCTGCTCGTGACTGTTACTGTTACTGTATCCTGCCGCCGTTCCACTAGGGGTGGCCGGTACCTCCGCAGATGCGCCTCCACTTTTTTCTGTCCTTACAAACCACTTTCATTTCCTCAATATTCATCACCTTTTTCATACATACTCTTCTCTTATTTTCACTCTGCAGGTTCCATTCTTTCGCAATCTCACCTATTTGGTCTAACCATTCTTTCCTCGGCCTTCCCCTTCCGCGCTTTCCTCTGACATTTCCTTTGTACACTTTCTTCGTTAGTCGTTCATCATCCATTCTTTCGAGATGTCCGAACCATCTCATCGTACTTTTTTGTACTTTCATTCTCATATTCTTTTTTATACCACACTCGTTCATCACCCAATCATTACGTACTCTATCATTCAGTGTTTTTCCAGCCATTGCTCTCAGGTAAGCCATTTCAACCGTACATACTTTACTCAGCTCACATTCATTAACTGTCCACGCCTCACTTCCATACATCAATGTCGGAACCAATATACCATTGTGGACCGCCAATCTCATATTCTTCGTAAGTTTCCTATTTCTTGCAATTCTTCCAATCGTTCCCATTACACTTCTTCCTCTACTAGCACGCTTTTCCAACTCTTTCGTCAATTTCCCATTCGACTCAAACTTGCTTCCCAGATAATCAAATTCTTTCACGACCTCCACTCTTGTTTCATTCAGTCTTATCTCAATTTCCTCGCATTCCTCAGTCCTGTCAAACACTAATACTTTCGTCTTACTGGCATTCACTTTTAAACCGTTCTTACTAAAAGCATCATTCATTTTGGTGAGTATCATCTGGAGCTCCTCCGCTGTATCAGCCAACACTACGGCATCGTCAGCATAGAGAAGAACTCCAACATTCGTCTCACCCACTTTCACACCATAATGAGAAATTTCTGCTTCTTTCATACAATTGTCCATGATTATGTTAAATAACCACGGACTCATTACACACCCCTGTCGTACTCCCTTGTAAACATCAAACCATTCGCTACATTTACCATCCACTCTTACACACGCCAAACTATTTTCATAGATGGCGCGTATTCCATTCAGAAGCTTGCCGTTCACACCGTACTTTAGGAGTACTTTCCACATCATACCTCTGTCCACCGAGTCAAAAGCCTTCTCGAGATCCACAAAAGCCGTGTAGACCTTCCGACCCACAGCCAGATGTTTTTCAACAATCTGTCTGAGAGTGAAGATCTGGTCTACACACCCTCTTCCTGGCATAAAGCCAGTCTGGATATCAGAAACCCCATGACCGGTAGACAGTCTCACTTTTTTTATGAGAACCTTACACAATACTTTACCAGCTATACTGAGAAGACTGATGGGCCTGAAATTTTGGCAGTCCTTTTTGTCACCTTTTCCTTTGTAGATAGGAACAATGACCGCCTTTATCCAGTCCATCGGCACTTTACTCTCTTTCACACACATCTTGCACAGTTCAAACATCCATTCAACCATGCACTCCCCAGCACATTTGATCATCTCAGCATTCACACCATCATTCCCAGCAGCTTTTCCATTCTTCAGATCTTTTATACTTATTATCACATCCTCTTTCACAATTTCTTCATCGCTGTCATTATATTCAACATCATAATAGTCTCTTTCGCCCTGGCCATATAAATTTTTAAAATATTCATTCCATCTCTTCCTTACATCACTTTCGTCCCACAGCAAGATTCCCTCAGCGTTTTTAATGCCTGGGGTGGTTGATCCGCGACTTTCGTTTTTATCACGTACCCAGCTCCAGAATGATTTTTTATTGGTGAGGAAATTCTGCTGCGCTCTCTCATTTTCCTTACTTTCTATTTTCATCTTACTCTCAAAGACGACGGTTTTGGCTCTTCGTTTTGCTTGCTTATATATCTCTTCTAGAGCTTGATTTTTCCTATCATTCAGCCATCTATTAAAAGCATTCTTCTTCTGTTCAATAGCTTCTCTCACTTCGTCATTCCACCATGCATCACCTCTTCTTTTACAGACCTTCGCTTCACCACAAACAGATTTCGCACATTCAATCATATTTTCTTTCATTTTTGACCACATTTTTTCAACACATCCTTCTTCTTTTGTTTTTTTAACTCATCGTGGTTAAGTCTTTCATTCATCTCACATTTGTACTTTTCTTTTATACTTACATCATTCATTTTTTCAACTTTTATTCGCTTCATACTCACCAATTCCTTTTGTGCTCTTCTTTTTACATCTCCTATCATTATTCTCGAGCACAGCAAATAGTGGTCTGTGTTCAGCACAGCTCCACGGTATACTCGAGAGTCTCTTACATCCCCTCTCATTCTTTCATCCACACAGATGTAGTCAATAATTGTACGGTTGCCCGCTCTGTTCTGCCACGTATACAAATGTATACTTTTGTGGTTGAACCAGGTATTCGACGTAAAGAGTCTATGCTCCATACATAGGCTTATTAGCGCTCTACCGTTATCATTGGCTACACCTTTACCACTCGGTCCTACCACATTTTCGCTATCATCTTGTCTCATACCTACCCATCCATTAAAATCTCCTAGTAGAATCGTTCTTTCATTCTCTTCTTTCTGTCTCATAACAATGTTAACTTTCTCCCAGAATTCTTCTTTCACTACCCTGCATTCCGAGTCCACTGGGGCGTAGCACGCAATCAGTAGAACTTTCATCCGTCCAAATCTCATTCTCACTAACAATATTCTCGGAGAGACTCTTTCATACTTAGTAATACAACCTTTCGCTTTTTCATCAATGATAACACCTACACCCTGTCTCTTGTATCCATCTTTCACCCCACACCATACAAAACATTCACCATTTACCATTTCCTTTTCTCCATCTCCTATCATTTTCGTCTCAGTCACACAAAGAACTTTTATTCCTCTCTCTTTCATAATATTTGAGATTTCCCTCTCTTTACAGTCATTCCAGTCCCTCACGTTCCAGGTTGCAAACTTCCATTCCTCTTTCTTCGCATACTTTCTTCTCACACATTCTTTTCGTCGCTCGCACACTTCTTCAGCCTTCCTGACAGAATCAGCTTTGACGCCTCTACAGAGGCCATTTGACACTCCCACGGCTTCCGGGCGGCGGAGGTTGTCAGTCTCTGCGCGCCCCCTCTCGTGCTGTGCAGCGCCGTCCTCGCAGTTGTCAGCTGGTGGCCTGCAGTACAGGCGACGTCCCGCCCGCCTGCCACGCTTGCGCCTCCTCCCCCCAGCACTATCCACGACATGTCCTCCCTGTCCCTGCACTACCCTCCGCACACAATCGCTCACTTCAATGTGACAGACAGGGCTATGTCTTCTCAGACTTAGGAGTTCATTGATCGTATAAGATCGCACCATTTATTAAATTATATTAAATTATTTATATTATTATGTTAAAATCCAATAATTTAAATCAAATATTGACACATTAAAATTTGAACACAAATCATTTTTATCACATTAACCCGTCACAACCATTGGTCACAACATTAAAATCCATTATTCTTTAAAGTAAATTAGTTAAAATATTTATATCATATTATCGTCAAAAATTTAAAATTATTAATCCGCAAAATTATATTGTCACAAAAAAAAAAACTATTTGTCATTCAGATTAAAAACACAAATTACACAAAAACGTTACGTTCATTACGAGTATTATGGGTTATGATATATTAAGTAAAAAATTGTAATTTATCCTTAATTATTAATTAAAATGTACTATTTCACGAAACAATTAATTTGATTTATTATTTAAAAAACAATCGCGGAGCTGACAGCACACGCTGTGTCGCCAAAGGCGCCATCTTGCGATCTGTGAAAATGCATATAATGTGAATCCTTAATGTTGCATATCTTTGCAACTTAGATTAGATTAGATTACATGTGCAAACCTCATTCAATCAAGTTGTTTTTTCCAGGTTTCCCCAGGATAATATAACTTATCCTCTGGACGAGCAATTCATGTGGGGATCACACTTGATGATTGCTCCAATCTTGGAACAAGGCGCCACGTCTGTGAAGGCGTATCTCCCCCAGGCATTCTGGTACAAGTACAACGGTCTGGATCTGCTCGGCTGGTCTGGCTGGGGACAGCTGGGCGAAGAGGAGACACTTCTGATCAAAGGTGGAGGGATCCTTCCCATGCAGGCTCCAGAGAAGAACCACCAGGGAGCCCTGAACACGGCGGTGTTGAGGAGCAAGCCTCTGCAGCTTTTGGTGGCTTTAGACGCTGTGAGGAGTGCCAAAGGAACTCTCTTTTGGGACGATGGACAAAGTTTAAGTGAGTATAGTGTTTTGTATGGTTTAACACTTAAGCTTAGCAACTTAAAGGACATCCCTGGGTGGGTCTTGGCTCAATCCAGAATTCTCCACTCTTGCCTGCCATCGCCTTTGCTCTCCAGCTGCATGTATCTGCGTTGGCTGCATCTCTGTTTATCCATTGCATTTTTGGCCTTCCTAGTCTCTGTTGACCTTGTGATTCGTGAGTGTTAGTCACTTGATGAAGTTTGCGTCATTCATTCTAATTATGTAAGCAGCCCACCGCAGGCAACCTACTTTGATGGAACTATAATAATAATCTATAATCTAAGTTGCAAGGATATATTCATTCAAAGCTCTCAGATGTATGCCCACAAACAAACACGTGTAGTTCGCGTTTACAAATGCTGATTGTGTACTTACAAATAAAATTCAAACCTCAAATGAACATAAGCCCCACAACTTCTGCCGACCTTCCCTGAAACAGGGGTGACACTGGCAAAGTGAACCATTTTTTACAGTATGGGTGGTCAGCCTCATACCAACCTATAGGTCAAGGAATAAGAATAATAAATTACATTTCTGATTGGACATGAACTGATTGGGCAATTCTTAGCAACCAACAACAAATTATTAGTTAGCGTTTGCCTTGGCAACCCGGCCATGTGATTTTTGATATTTTGAAATGTGCTTGCCTAACCTAATCTAATCGAAGCTGCAAAGATATGTAACATTGGGGATTCACATCATATTATGCATTCTCACAAGCAAACACGTACAAGTTTGCGGCATGTGAACCTACAACATAAAAACCCAAACCTCAAATGAACATCCACCCTGCAACTCCTGCCGACCTTCCCTGAAACGAGGGTGACATTGGCAAAGTGAACCATTTTCTTCAGCATGGGTGGTCAGCTACATACCTCACTAGAATTTATGGATTTTTTACACAAGTATGCATCAAATGTAACCTTCTATTGTTTCAGATACTTTTGAGGAGAGAAAATACAGTTTAATTAACTTTACCGCTTACATAGACTCTCTGAAGAGTGAAGTTGTGTGGTGGGGCTACGGGGTGCCCTCTGTCAACAAGATCTCCATCCTGGGGCAGACCAACAAGGTCACCGGAGTGTACCTCAACAAGAAGTCTGTCCACTTTAGCTACGACGCTACAAAACACATATTGACTGTAGACGATCTCAACCTACTGCTGGATAATGCGTTCACTCTCAAATGGAAATAAGGCATTGTCTTGTTTAGCCGTCGTCGTCTTCTTATTGTAATTAATGAATTTATCAAATCGGTACACTTGAATATCTTACTCATTGTGATTTTGGTGATTAGGAGTAATGCATGTGTTTTAGTGATTTGATGACGACCTCTTGTGTTGTTGATGTATTGTATTCTAGATCTGTACCTTGTTGTATAAAACACTCTGTCAGATTGCAAAAGCAACTGAACGGATTTCAGTCTGTTATGAATGTGGCGGCTAGACTGATCCAAATTCTCTCACATCACTCTGCTGTTGAAATAACTACAGTGGCTTCGTTTTCCTGAGAAGTTGGTCTACTGTGTGTATTTGGTGGTATTTAAAGCCCTATATGGTTTGGCTCCATCATATCTGGCAGATATGTTTTCTGCCGTTGAGGTGAATGTGAGGGGGCAGACACTGAGGTCAGCGAGGAGTGGTGCTGTCAGGTTGATGTAGCCTTGCTGTCAAATACAGGCTGCCACCCGGAGTGAGGGTTTTGAAATCTATTGGCATTTTAGGGGGCACTGAAACAGCACCTTAAGAAAATATCCCATTTGTGATAGGAAGGGCCCTTCAGGTGTGACACACACAAAAACCGGCGCTCTTTTATCATGTAGAAAATCGAAATAAACCAATCATCCTCATATTATGTCAGCTCCTTCACATTTTGTGTATAAGGCGAAAGTTTTTTGTGTCACTTTTGGAGGTTTCTTCACGTATCTAGAGTATCAATACATCTGTCTATTGAAAAGGATCACGTAACTAACATTACAGTTAGGCTGTGAACAGTGCTCGACTAACTGTTGGTTTGATTATATGCTTCTGACACTAAGAGTGTATTAATGGATATTCAATAACTCGCAATGCAGGGGTGAGCATATCGTACAGGCACATGTACTTATAAGCTAGGCAAAATATGATAAAAAATGCATTTAACTTTGAAACGAAGATTCAATACTATAATTCATGTTTTTTTGTTAATAAGAAGACCGCAATGCACCAACCTATTTTTGCATGGCCAAAAACAGGTTTTAACATTGTAAATATCTACTTCAATGAAGTATTAACTAACCCAATATCATCTGTTCAACCAGGGGTAAAGATATTGTCAATAATATGTGACGGGGCTCGAATCGGCGCCGATTTCAAAAACCCCAATGAGATTTTCCACTGCATTATCCACTCGACCATAGTGCCGATTTTTTTATTTTTGTGAAAGGTAAAGAAAAAAATATTTATTCGGGAACATATTTGTCTCTACCATATGCACACACCTGTCAAAATGTTTTCCTGACCATCAGGTCTTTATCTTGCTTTACTGAACACATTTACAAAATGTCAGCAATCAGATTTGATCGTAACTGTGTCTTAAAATTTACGCAGATATTACTGTTTTGAAGCGACACAAACACCAACCGTTAGTCAACCACTCAACAAGCCTTAATCTTATTGTAAAAAACGGATTTGTAAATTATTAGTACCATGTACAAGCTTTTAATGATATGATGTAAGAATTTCTAATATTATCGTTGTGCTTTATCTAGGAGAAATATCATAAAACGTAAATCATCCATATGAATTCGTAAGTGCTTACTGATATCTTGAAATGCGTGTGTTATACATAATACACGATACATTGGTAAGATTTTCTCAATTATACAAACTCATTTGTAATGTTCATGGAAATAGTGAGTCCATGGCTGTAATGAGCAATTACTTATTGATACGTTAGTTGGGACTTAATTTCATACACATATGTTCAGAAATAATGAGTTTGCTTCATGGATATAATGTTCAAATAATATTGTCTGCTCAATGCAGTTCAAAAAAGCTGTTAACACAACAAAGAACTGTTCGCCTGGGGATTTTCTGTAAATGGAGGACTTATAATCCCTGATCACTGTCAGAAATATTGATTGTTTTGTTTGAATACTGTGTCTTAATTGTGTCTGGTTTTCTCTATTTCATACAAACGTAAAATATTGTTTTGTAATATTATGCAAGCCTTCATACCCTAGCGTCAACATCAAAATAGTAGTTAGGTACTTTTTTTAATCTATTGAAGTTTATAACGAGTTACGTTTATGAGGAGCACAATTCATTGGTCTCTTCGTGCTCGTTATGACCAAGTTTGACTGTGTGTAGGAGCCATTTCTTGTCATTTTTTATTAATGCAAGTTTATTGTTAGCCACTTATTTTTGCACTTAGGTTCCCTTGTTAGTGCACCCTCACATGGTCATTAACATCCTGCGAGAAACTCTGTTATGATAATTTTCAATGAATCTGACAGGCATGTTTGTATTTATACCTTTAGTTGGTTAATTTTGTTTCTCATAATTTGAGGGATATTTGCTATTGTGACACACGTCTGTAGGTACTCCAAGTATGTATGAAACTTGATTTTAACCAAAAACTAAAATGCTCACTAGGGATGCTATTTTAGTTTCTGGACGTTTTCATCTGGTTGAGTTTAAACATAATGTTTTACACTTGAGATACTGGACTGTGGGAAACGAATTGCATATAATTATATTGTACTATATGAGTCATATAGAACCGAAGATGGCAATCTAGTATTTTTTTAGGTTAAAAAAAATATGGAAGCTCAAAAAATGACAATCTCTGTGCTTCCACATTTTTATAATTTTCCAAAGGAATCCTAGATTGTCACTTTTGGTTCTAGAGCACAATATAATCTGAATGTTTATTGTGTCATTAGTCCACTTGCCTTGTCATCAATGCATTTTCAACAATATTTGTTTTTGTTTGTGACACAAAATCATGATTGTATAATGTTAGGTAATGTTAACCACCCACTACTTACTAACGTAATTATTATCTGCCATTGATTGTTTTTATTTTGTAAACTAAGTCATCGAAAATATTGATTGTGATATTTATTGATCCGTTTTACTTATTGTGTGTTTGCCAAAGATGTATACATGTCGATAGTTACCCTAATTTTTAATCATTGGACCATGAAATATTTATTAATGAATGTGAAATAGAAACTGAAATCATTACTTCACATACCTACCTATATATTTATCTATTTGCAAAAGAGGACTCAATTGTACTTTCTTGGTAAAGGTTTGGTGTTCATTTTCAATCGTATTTACTATATATGTCTTTTGGGTCAGTACAAGATTGTATATCGCTCCCCCAGTTCTTGTTTGCCGTATAGACCATTTGATTCAAAGATGACTTTTTAATGCAGTTGTCTTAAGAATCAAATTCTACACAATCTGAGCGAAGAAAAAAAGTAAAACTTGATAATTTGAGAGTTGTTTTAATTATTTTTTAAATCAATTTCCTGTTTTCATAAGACACATTGGTCCAGTACACATGCCAACATTGCTCATGTAAAATTAGCTTAATGGTCTATACGGCAAACAAGAACTAAGGCAGCGATGCCGATATATGTATTTAAACCTATCCTGGTATTCATTCTTTAGGTTTATTATCAAGTATTTATTTTTTATTTTCTAATTCATTCATTCAATATGTATAGATTGGCAATTTAAAAATTAGATTTTTTGTCATTAATGCTAAGATCTCATTTAAATAAGATTGGCAATAATTTTAAATTGAAAATAACATTGAATATTGTAGACGTAGGTAATAATAATTGGACCTGGCCAGGGAAAAAATCCTATTCCCTACAATCAGGGAAAATGTTTTATTTCACAACACCGTATTTCGACAGTTCAAGAATGGAAAGGACCGTAGAGTAAAGAAATGATAACCAATTATCTTGAGTAAAAAATGAGACATATTTTTCTCATATCTTTTTATTATTATTTCTAGAAAAGTTTAGCAGCTTCAAACTTAATAAAAAAAGTTAACTTATGTAAATAGTACCAACTTTTATCCGTACATGAACATTAATGAATTTAGATGGCAGCAAAATGGGGGCGCTATTACGACTTTAGGGCCTTCAAACTGCCATAATCAATGATTATTACTTTTCATTTGTCCAACAAAATACTTGTGAAGTTTTAGCAATCTAGCCAACTTCATATTGAACTATCAAATGTGATGTTAGCTCCAATTTTTGTTAAGCTTTATATACTGTATTTATCTCATCAGATGTCAGTGTACGCATATTTCACAAAGCTTTAAAATAAAGTAACATCTCCGATTATGTGAAATCCAATTTTAATCCACTATGGGCGAAGATTTGTAACGCACAGCCAAGATAAATTTTGAATGTGCGCACTTCATTAGAATGACACTTGTTATTATCATTAATCAGCCCAAAATAATAACCCAGGTCCAATATTGAATTTAGTCATGTCATTATTACAATAAATGACTGAAGTTTGACCCGTTTGTCTTAGTTATAGCAATGTATCAGGTAAGGGCGCCATTTCTGCCCTGCTAATTGCAAACGCAGTAATCGACATTTTGAGATGTTTACTTTTTTGCAAAAATTACATCTCCTGGGCTTAAAACATTTATAAAAATATAATTTCCATGTTTATTCATATTAGAACTATGTGTTTTATTTAAGAAAAAATGCAGTACTAACACACAGGATCTGCAGCATACGTTTATCTCCAAGCTGTCATTTTGCAAGTACTGCGTTTACAGTTAGCAGGGCAGATTTGTAGTGTATTCACTTTTAGCCTGTAAGATATAAGCTCAATTCTTATTATAGGTAATCAATGTAATTTTAAAAATGATTAATTGTAACTGTTCTGTAAGTACTAACCTACTTATCAAATAATTAACTTGCCGTGAAAAGTGTTTTTTTTTCAATGAAACATTGAAACCATTTTATCTGTTCAATTATCAACTATTGACCATATTGATTTCCATTGAATTGAAGTTATTGAAATACTCGTATTTATGTATAAATAAGGCGATGAGAAATATTTTGATTTTGGATCTATTTCTCGACATAAAATAAAACTTGTATTTTGAGTATCTAACCATGTTAAGATTTTTTTTTTATTCAGAAGATACACTGCAGACAATTAATTAGTCCACAAAGACGACAAACGAGGATTGTTTAAAAAAAATTATATTCTGTTTCCTGTTATTTAACTCCTTTTCAAAAATAATCGTTTGCCGCCTTTGATTCTGTGTGACTCAAATATCAGCCTGTAGCACTCTTTACTATCTCATTCAAATTGTAGGATTTTAAATTTTACCAGCACTTTTCTAGAATATAGCGGCAAAAATGTGAGTGTGTAGAAAACCATCATGATATATCTAGGGAACACGTCAACTCTCATTTTAGTGTTTAAGTCAAGCATTTTTTATTAATTTTCACACAAATTCCTGACTCGATCAACAATATTGGTTATTGTCTTTGTGTAATGTTGAATTACCTTTTTTTAATATTGTGTACTATAATTCTTCTTTTCTTAATATATCTTGCCATCTATCAGTCAAAATCAGTAATACCAGGCACCTTCCTTGATTCTATGCTGAAAAAGTCCACCTCTCTCCCTGTTTCTTTGGAAGATGGCAACCCTTTGAAGTTTTCACACAATTTGGTCTGGCACCGGATCAGAAGTCGTGTAATGTACATACATATATGTTAGTTACGACACAATCCGGTGTAGTATGTTTGTCCTGCGATCCCATAATCAGATCGAGTGAAAAGTTGGTAATTATTGTTTTGTACATTTCCTTGATCATCATATTGACGGTTAAAAGGCAGTAGGGCATAAGCGACATAAACTAAATTGTTTAGGAGAGCAGTTTAAAGTCTGAGATTGCAGAAAAATGGCATAACTTTTTTATTTTTTATCATATCGTTAAAATCAGAACAACTCTATAAAATAAAAAACTCTAAAAATAAAATAAAGGCCTTTATTGGCATTCCTATTGATGTGGTTTTACGATGTTTTTATGTCACAAGCGCCTTTAGGACAAAAAAGGCCAAAATCTTGTCGGTTACACCAAAACCATATTTCGAAAACGACGTTGTTTGCTTGGGCATAAACAACACAAAAATCATCGTTGAGCTATGGGAGTAAGCGCATTAGAAAGAGTGGAAAATTTCAAGTAGGATAGCATTCATAACTCATTTTTGACCAAAATGTCACTGCCTTTTAACCGTCGATATTATGTTCTCTGTAGACTGTATTGCAAATCTTCTTACGCATCCTATCTCCTAAGGTTCTGCCTCATCTCAAATCTTCCAAGAACATTTTTTTAAAGAATCCTGTACGGAAGACTCCCTAGATTTCAGAGACTCTAGGGGTCTATGACACTCGTTGTAGTGCCGCAGAGGTGTTGGTGATGTGGCGGTTGATGTCCTGATCCTTTGTAGTAGGGCTGTTAGCTGCATAGTGTTGTGTTGGCTTTGCTTTGTGACATTGAAAGGAAGTGGCGATTGATATTGGTCTTGAATAGGACAGGATTAAATTGGGTTGGGAATACAGATTCCAGTGACTCGTAACCGGTAACTAACATATTTCTTTCTAGCGGTGTCTGCTGCTCTTGCTTTGATTTGTTTCTTTTTATCGTCATTATTATTACTGAAGACAATGATTTTCATGATGGTAATGAACTGAAATAAAATTCAGACATATGACTATTTTTGTCTCACCTTATATTTCAAGTTTCAGCATCAATAAAATTTTACAGACATGAAATAAAAATAGAAAATGTGTTTTTTTTTGTATCCATTTAGATTTAAATTTTATCATTTTTACTCAGTATACCTACTTTACTTCATATATTTAACTGTAGGTTTTCTTATTGCAGGTGTAATTATAAGTGAATATTTACTAGTTTATTCAATATCATATTAAAATGTCCTCATGAATTGAATTTGAATGATTTGACATTTCAGTTTGAATGTTTTTTGCACAAATGTTTGAAATCTGATTATTCTTCAGCCGGCGAACGTCACACGTTTATGCAACTAGGGTTCTTAGCAACCAATAACAAATTATTACTTAGCCTTTGCCTTAGCTAAAGACGTCAAGATTTTTTTTGACGTTTTGAAATGTGCAAATCTCATTTGGTTATTGATTACCCAAGTTGAACAATCATCTGGTTGTTTCAATAATACTTTGCAGTTAAAAACATTTTTAATCAGTTAACTAAATTATGGTTGAAAATCCCAAGCTTTGGTGAATTCATAATCTATGTAAGTAAACAGTAGAATAAAAAACAAACTTGTTAAGTAATCCATAGTAAAAATAAGGTTTTTCTTTTGTTTGTGATCTTTGGTGTGTTTCTATTTTATAATTTAAAAGTCAAAACAGCACAATCTCTATGTTAAAAGTGATTTATTGTTTTAATCAAGAATGTGACTAATATGTATACCAACCTACTTAATTTAATAAACGGATTATCAAAACCATTTATTTTTTGTGTTTTTTCTCTTTCATTTCCACAATATTTTGTTCAAGGTGCTATTGACCTATTTTCCAAATGCCATTTTAGAAACCAAAACTCACAAGTAATGGAAAATTGATAAATACAATTCACTGGGATTATTTAAATTACGCTACATGAAATATTCAGTTTTTTTTTTCATTATTTATACAAAGACAATGTGGCAAGAAAAAAAAGGACACAAAAGGCTTGTGTAAAAAAACTCAAATACTTACTTTGAAGAAGTCCAATTGATGCAAACAAATTAAAATAATTGACAATATTCTTACATGTAGAGTATTCATAACAATACGTTATACTAACCATTTAAATGCCAAGAAGACTCAAAAATCATAAGAACTATGTGGTGATCATTCCATTCTCTATACAACCCCCCCATTTTATCATCTATAGTCTATGGCACATTGTTCCAAATTAAAAAAATAACAGTGTTGCAAGATTGTTTATTTTTCCCTAGTTGAAGGATCAATAAAGGACAAAAAATCCTTTGAGCCATCGGACAGTAATTTTAAGTTTTTTTTCACAATGAAACATGTATCATAAAAAATGTTTCTATGGAAGCTTTTTAAAAAAAAAAAAGGTTTGATACAGTATTTAAAAATTTTGAGGATTGAGGATTTCTAGATTATACAAAAACAGATTATGGACTATTTGTGTGACAAAAAATATTGAATGGTTTTTCAATCAGAAATTTATAAAAATAAACATAGGTACATAATATTGTAGTTAAATTGTACAATTTCATAAAAAGGAAAAGATTTGAAATGATACTTTTCTCATTTTCTTAACTGCTTTTTCTCGTTACGTCATATAAAATTCTACATTTCAAATATACAATATTTTTAATCAATTATTATCAAGAGTTCTAAGTATAATGTGATACTTAACAACAATTAGAAACGCTAATAATTTGGTATAATATTTTGAACAACTTCTCAGTCAACAGAAGTGTGGAATTAAATAAAAATAAATTATTATCAAATACAATTTTAGACAAATATATTCCTAAATTTATTACAAATAATATGCATTATTATTTGCATTTACTTGGATTTTAAAAACAGTGCTTTTTTTAATTGCTAATATGTACTAGCATTCCTGAAGTGTAATTCTTATAAAGATAAATATTGAGTTATCTTTGGTAACGTTATTCAATGGTATTTGGATTGTGCTGTTCACTCTCATTACAGCAATTGGTGGGTTTACTTTGGTAGCCAACAATCAATAAGGTCAACAATACAACACTATCACAGGGATTCCACATGCATGATTTCTCACAAAATGGCGACTGAATCAAATCACTGGGTTTGGGTACTTCTTCTTCTTCTTCGATGGCCCTACAGCCCATATCGAGCCTTGGCCTCCAACTCCTTCTATCTACCGCTGCGGCTTTCCAGTCTGTCAACTGTAGTAATTGTCTTGCATCCTTCCTCAACTCATCCTCCAGAGTGTGTGTACAATGAGGGTCAATTATTAGAATAGAAGTCCGAAAAAATTGTGACGCAATGCCCTCACGTTAATAGCATATATTTTTGCTAGCTAACAACCCTAGCCACTTACATTTTCAATATCCAGGGAAATTTGGAATGATCCAACACCATTGGGCTTTTTTGTTTTTATCAAAATTTAAATGCTTTATAGCTGGTTAAATAAAGTAAATCTTTAACAGCCTCTTACATGTATTACAGCCTACAGGTGTTGCCACACAAAAATTTCAAATATAGGGTAACATAAATATTTTGTACGGCAATTCTTAAATTTGGAAAATGTATTCATTTTTTAATTCAAATGTCATTTAGAATGAAATCTAGTCCTCGAAGAATGTTCAACAACCAATTCATAATAAACATTCATGTTTCATTTTTCAACTGAATTTTCATGGATGAAAAAAGTAATATTTCAGCCCTGATAAATGTAGATACTGTTGACCTTATTTTAATTTGAGTAACTTAATTATCTAGTACAATATTTAGAAATAAGAAAATAATTTATACCTTTTTTAGGCAAGAATGGCTTTTGGATTAAAGAGCATAATTATCAACTAAGCTTATTTTTAAATTAATATTTACTTACAATCTAATGCAATTTTACTGCTACATTAAAAAATAATGTAAATGATTTAATTGAACAAAAAATTAAACTTTAAAAATAAAATAAACTATGGCACGAAAATAACACATATGTAAGTTGATATTTCTCTTAAGATTTCAGACTCAAATTCACAAAAAAACATAAATCTTGACTAACCTTAAAATAATAAATTATTTTTTGCAAACTATAAAGACAATAAAAAATAATTAAAACAAAAGTTATGCACCTACGTTGTGTAGCCATGATTAAAGTATAGTTTTTGGTTCTTCTGAACATTTATTTTTTATCGAGCCTCTGTAAGAATAAATTTAAATCAATAGCCACCGAGGATGGCACCCACAAATTAATAAAATTAACTACTAAACACTATTCATGTGGATGTATTTGAACTCTCAGTAAACAATGAAGACAAATGTACACTGCAAACTTTTAATTGGTTAATGGTTTAGTTGCATTATTATCAGTCTGAAGGTGTGTGTTGGTATTTATTTGAAAGGGCTGCCAAGTATAGCAATGGAGTCTTAATCGGGGGAAAAATGTGACGTCTCATGGCTGGGTTGTTAAGAATTGTATTTACGAATCAGACCTAATGCTGTCATCACCAAAGACAGGGCATACAGTCATATTTCAATGCAACATTATGTAAGTAAATAGAAAAGATGAATTGATCACAATGCTGTAAAATATAAATAAAAACACCCTTATTATTTGGAATGTAATTTTATATTTACTATGGGCGATACTAAATTATATTGCCGAGGGAAATTTTGAATGTAAAAACTCTACTGTGATAAATGTGTTAAAAATAGGAAAATTTCATTCCTTTTTCACTTCGTGCACATTGGAGTCTGAACAAAGTTCTATACTCCAATTTTTTCTGTTGACTAGATAACAAAATATCAGTTAGCTTTCTCCCTAGCAGCCAGGCTTGGTAACATCATATATTTTGGTTTATAGAATTTGCATCATCTCCATTGTTTTAGTGCACACAATAACACACAAGATCAGATTGATTAAGAATCGGATTTAAATTTTAACCGACAAGAAGTTTGCAGTTTACGGTGTCCTTTTTTTTACAATTCGTGCATCTTAACTAAACTACCATTGCGATCCAGTACAATTAATTCATCTAGCTCGTTAATTCTTCTAGAAGTTCTTCGGTGGACCTTTGCTCGTTCCGGAACTTTTTCATGAAGTGCGACGGCACCGTCCATTCTAGCAACAGCTGCACGTTTATCTTTAGCTTTTCAGCCGGGGAATAAGATGTGTCCTTGCAAGGAGAGTGGCCAGAGGACTCCAGCGAGTCAATGAGAATATCATCAATCAGTCTCTTGTTGAAACCTGAAATTTCAATTTATTTACAAAACCTACATTTGTAGTACACCGGAACCCCGACACCAATCTTACAACATGCAAATGATACACAATAAGAAACAGTGCTTTTCAGAGAAACTCGCTGAGAATATGCAATTTATTTTTCACATGTATAACCCTTTATGCATACATGTCATGAGCAGACTTGCAACCAGCATCTATAATAATCATAATAAATTGTTTTATTTGGTGAGAGCTTTTTTTGGGTAAATCACACCTCAAGAGCCCTCTGCATGCTTGGTGGTCGCTATACAAAGCGCCAAATACTCAAACAAAACCCCAGTTGCTCCAACGCTGGATGGATCTTTGGTGACTGGTCTTTGGTAAAGATATAATGAATTTTTCAATCCAGCAAAGGGCATATTTGAAAATAAAAATTGTATATTTTTTGTGCTCCGCCGGGATTCGTACCCATGACCGTCCATTTATGAGTCTGAAGCGTTACCACTAGACTACGGATCGGTCATATCTATGCATGTAATCAAAGTTTGGAGGTACCGCGGCTATGTACTATCGTAAAAATATAGTGGCTATGTGTTAACAGAGGTACAAAATTAATTGCTGTATTATTAAGAAAGTCAAAAGAAATTCTCTAGTAATAGTGGAGGTTTATTTTTTATGGCAACAAAATTCCGTACTGAAAGGGTTAAATTTCAATGAAGTTTTTTTCACCTTTAGTTCTGCTAAAAACACTGTTTGATAATGAATTTCAATTATTGGAATTTTATAATGGGATTTGTAGTAAATATAAAATAACAAGGTATATACAGATTACAACTGATACATTAATTTCCCGATCACCAGAGCACCTGCACCATTATAAATTCAACATGAAAAGCTTTCAACTAACCAAGCGTTGGATATCATGACGGGAAGCCCGGGGTCCAATATCCACGGTTCACCTAAATGAGGAACAATTAGGAACACGGCACACACAAGACAAAAGACACACAACATGATTGGATTATTTATGTAAAACCCAAACTTTTCAAAAATTTACAAACCTAGTTCTTCCAGCCTTTTGTTGCTGGATATTTTTTTCAATAGGACTGCGAGCAGCAACCTCATTTTGGTCAGAGCCATGGGCGGATCAACCGGCAGGTGCGCTGCGGCCACTTGCCGGGAGAGCCTCTCTTCCGGAGACAGACCTTCCTCGTCCTCAGACCTGCTGGACTCTTGCTTACTGCACTGAGAGATGTGCTTCTCTAGTTCACGCTGCGTGCGGAAGAAAGAGTTGCAGGCCTTGTGGCAGTAGATGCGGAGCTCCCCGTGTATGCACTGCATGTGTTTTTTCATGTGAGGGAGCTGCGCGAAGGACATGAAGCAGATGTAGCACGAGAAAGGTTTCTCGCCGGTGTGACGCCGCGTGTGCAGTTTTAAAGCTGTGGAGTGGGCAAACGCACGCCAGCAAACCCGGCAGCGGTAAGGGCGAGCCCCCGTGTGGGTGCGCTGATGAACTGTAAGCTGAGAGCGTTGAGCAAAGCGGCTCCCACATTCTGCGCATCCGTGCGGTTTGGCAGACTTATGTGTGCGTAGATGCTCTTGTAGATGACCTTTCAACGGTTTGTTGCAGATGGGACACTGGAAAGGTTTCTCGTTGTTATGGAAACACGCGAGGTGTTTCTTAATTGCATCAGGACGAATGAAACTTTTTCCGCAGAGGTAACACGTGTGGTCTCTTATATCGTTGTGTCCTTTGATGTGCAGCTTCAGTTTAGCGCTGCAGGAGAATGTGGCTTTGCATTGCGGACAAGCGTAGTTCCTGT
The DNA here is from genome assembly GCA_951799405.1 of Agapetus fuscipes. Classification (NCBI taxonomy): domain Eukaryota; kingdom Metazoa; phylum Arthropoda; class Insecta; order Trichoptera; family Glossosomatidae; genus Agapetus; species Agapetus fuscipes. Next base: position 9,550,587 of record OX637357.1, on the reverse strand, counting down.
CTCCTGAATGCACTATGGAATGTTGCTTGACTTGGCCGAGGCGAGCAAAGCGCTTGGGACACTGCGAGCAGCGGTACGGCTTGTAGCCCGTGTGGGTTCTCAGATGCAGCCTCAGGCGCTCCTTTATCAAGAAGGCTTTATGGCAGTGGTCGCAGATGTACACACTGGGATTCTCTATGACATTTGAGTGGTAAGATGTGATATGGTTCCTCAGGTTGCCTGCCTGCCTGAACCCCCGCCCGCAGTGATTACAAGCATAAGGTTTGAGATCTGCGTGTATCAGGCTGTGTTTACGCAAGTCATTCTTCCCCAAGAAAGCTTTCCCGCACACGTCACATTTATGATTCCGAGGTTTAGCGCTACTCTCGGAGTTTTCTTTCTTAATCCTTATGAAAACATCATTCTTATCTTTGTGTTGTCCATTTGGAACACTGTCAAGTGTACTTTCATCCACAAGGATCGCCGCTTCATTTGTTAAGTTATTCTCTGAAGGTTCTTCTTTGACAACATCTCCGCTTTTCTTTCTCTTAGCATTATTTTTTGGTACAACAGTCTGCTTTCCTACTTTAACAGGACTGCGAGGCTTTGGTTTACTTCTAAGTGTAGCGCTATCTTTCTTACTATTCTTATCAACTAGGACATGCCGCTTTATTGGTTTTGGACTCACATCGTTGAGTTTATCTTTGGCTTTCAAGTAGTAACTTCTCGTCTTGGTTTGAAACTTCACTTTAGGCTCCCGAGGAGGTTTTACTTTGTCTCTCATGTTTGTCATTTTCGAAGATGATTATTTTTACAAACTACACCTTGCTAAGTTTACCTACATTACATTTTTGGTGATGCCTAGGAGTGTGCTTTGAAGAGTTACTGAATTTAATACATGAAAATGATTGGGATGAAATGTTTGTACAAATGATATGGCGATTAAGCTTAGATACAGATCGGAGGTGCAGGGGAGTGGGAAGACCCAGATCAAAATGGCTGGATGGAGTGTGGATTGCCGTGTGGTAGGATGGGACTAGAGGAAGGCATTGGGCGGGCAGCGGTTGATCAGGGTGGCCAAGACCTCGCTAGGGTTGTGCCAGTGAAGATGATGATGACAGATCTGTCTACCCTACTCTACTATGTGTGAGGATTATTAAGTACCACCACCCTATATGGAAATGCCTCCGTGTGAAGTTAATTGTTTTGTTAGTAGTTAATGTGAATATAAGAGTGCGTTAGAAATGTGAGTCACTGAAGAGAGCAGTTACTGTTTATCCGTCTTGCGGGGATATCCTGGGATAGCGAAGATTTTCTGAAACATAATTCATGCAGCTGTAATACCCCAAACCAATTTTAGACTAACCATTAAATACATAAACATTTTTACATGGTTGAAACTGAATCATTAAATTATTTCGAGACGAAATAATACGTGAAACATAATTAATTACAAGAATTGCATTGTGATCCCACACAATCTATCTTTTATTGAAAGTAGTTTGTAATACTTGATTTAAATATTGATATAAGCAATATGTTTTTTGATTACATACCATTTTAACGTACATTTCGGTATTTATTTCAAGTTACTATGATACGAATAGGGTAATATTGTTATTACAAGCAACACGGCAATCAGCACCTTCTGACAGCCATTTTAATATTTCATTTTTTATTACGGCTGTTGGGACAAAATATTGTGCAATATGTAGTATTTTTATGCCTATCAATTTTAGGAATATAGAGCTTTGTGATTGTCAATTTTGACAAATCATCTTATTCAAAATATTTTTTTCTTTTAATAATAAATAAGAAAACGAAACAATGAGTTTTTAGGTGGAACTTCTAAATTTATCCCATTTTGATGCTCGTTCGGTTTCAAGGAATTATTTTACCGAAACGTTCCCAAGCGGATAACAATGCCCAAGGCGGTAAATTTAAAATTGTACATTTCTTCTCACATCAGTCGCACGTTTAATAATAAAGAGCAATAACTCAAAAAACAAGAATGTTGGGAAATCACGTTTGAAGTTCAGACAACCAGTACAACTTGTATCGAATGAAAAAGGCGGCCGATGTTTTATCTCGGTCATATTCGTCCAAATTGAACGGCTGTCGCATTTTACCTATTATTCTCGCATTGTTCTTGCGTTTTATTACAAAATCTCGATTTTCCCAATTTTCGAGTTATTTCTCTTTATTATTAAGCGTGCGATCTATTTATGAAAATAATCTAAATTCATAGACTTACTCTGTGCCTAAATTGCTGTGATAATTTTGTTCTATACGACTCAATTAGTGCCATATATACGCCATAATAATACGTATTATTATAGTATACTTATCTATGAATACACATGTATTTACCTCTTCATTATTTATCTAAATTTAAAAGTAAAAAATAAAACTACGTACCTACCTATATTTGAAAAAAGTAAAAAAAATGTCGCCACAAAAAACATTATCAGAAACGAGTTTCTTAAATACAAAAAATCAAACTTTTGATGGGTTATATTTTGAAGATGAGTTCTTTTCTTTGAAAAAAAATTCAAACTAATACTTAAATAAATTAAGTCTGAACATATATTTTTAAATGTAGGTATTTCAAAAAAAAAATAATGTAAAATATCGGTTGGTTATTTATTCAGTAACCCGGCCATATCACAGAATTTTTCCCGACTTTTTCTGAAGGCTCCATTATTTTCGTCCGGTAGTGTCGTGTTGACCATCGCAACGATCTTGCATAGAAGCAATTAAGCAAAATGGCGGTTTCTAGAACTCGCTGGTTTCCAAACTTCCTCCTCACAATCTTCTCGCATCGTGAAGACACCGCGGCGTCTCTGCCTGCACTCATTTTCCTATCAAACTTTCACCATTGTTTAAATTTAGACAATAGCTGAGCGCGGTTATTATTATAACTATATTGCACCATTTCCACCAACAAAACATCCACGCGAAATTGCATTGCATATTTTTGCAAAGTAAATACAATTATATATTTACAATCGCGCATCACATGGCGGAGTTTTTGTGCAAAATACAAATGAGAAAAAAAGGAAAATGACCACATTCTCAATAAAATTTTCTGACTTGAAGTCTGACGATTTTGCAGTTTATTACTTATTTGGTAGCAAATGTCCAATCTTCATACAAATTTAAATCCTCTGTTGATGTTTTTCCGTGTTTCAATATATTCATAAAATTTAAAATTATACATTGATAAAAAAAAATTGGGAGGTTTTTTCACTATCAAACTGTAACAAATGATTCACTTTGCCAATGTCATCCCTGTTTTAGGGAAGGTCGGCAAAAGTTGCAGAGCTTACTTAAGGCTTGGATTTTAATTTGTAAGTACTCGTACACATGCAGCATTTGTAAGCGTGAACTTACCTACACGTGCCTGTTTGTGGGTATGCGTTTAATATGAATTGAAATGTTTATATATCTCTGTGCAATTGAGATTATTATTAAGAGTCACACAAAATTATGATGTTTGCTCGCTGAGAAAATTTCAAAATTGAAGTGCAGTAGGTACCAAAACCATCGGCAATTAATGTAGTTAAATGTTTCTTTAAATTTATACGATCATGGGTACGAATAAAGTTAAATGGTTGTAGTTCTCATGTAAAAAATATATACTTACGTACATTTATGTACCTATTAAAGAAAAAGTTTATTTTCGTGAAAATTCACGAAAAAGAAGAAGCTTTACCTAGACACATTTATTACCTTATCGTTCTATTTGAGTACTCGCAAATAAGTAAGAAAATTCCACGACGATAAATTTAGGTTAACTTTTAGCTGTATGAATCCAGCTACGTACATCTTTTTGTAATAGTAACCACATATTATTGGTGTTCTACGACCTGGAAAATGATCCAATTTTAGAGTGGAAAGTAAAAACTGTAAAAACTATGGCCCTACCTATTAAGTAGACACTTGTTACTTCTATAAGTCTGCCCACATTTAGAATACCCGTAACGTAGAAGTAGATACAATACTTATATCTACTACAAAACACCGTAGATGCATGTACTGCACTAATATAGTACGAGTATATATGGGCGGTAAGAAAATCGTACCTATTAGGTACTTCAGATTTTCTCACAGAAGCGAACTCTAGCTATGAAATACAGTTAAATTATCGTTCGCTTACAGTACGAAAAAAAGGTTTTATATTTATTTAATCTTAGTTTAAAATTCTCCTCTTATAAAAATGATTTAAAAAAAGATGTTTGAGAAACATATGTAAATATGAAGGTTTACATTGTACGTATTGCAATGGTTGATTTGTAAAAATAAGTTTTTTATGGAACATAAATCTAAAGGAAGCAACGTGCAAAATAACAACTGATCTGCACATAAAGTGCAACTTATTAAATCTTACCGCGTTGTCCCCGACGGGGTCGCATGTGGCGAGTTGAACATATTTATTTTTATAGGTAAGGGGGACGACCTCACGCCAACCATTTCACTTGGAGTGAGGGTTTCCCAGCTCCCGAGGGGCTGGTTCTGATTTATTGTGAAGGCTGAGTAAACCTTGCCGGTATTGAATTTGAAGTAATCACCGAAATGGGAAATCATTTCTGTCATCTTTGGTGGGGATCCGACTAATAAGTTGTATTATAGTATACTTATCTATGGATCCGACCTTAGCCCTTTGGCATGGAACGCAAGCATTCTACCGAGTGAACTATAAAATGAAATTTCCTCGTGTCTCTATGGGATTATTCTTACGAATGAGATGATTTGTTTCTGTGTGTAGTATGACTGTATGAGGCTGACTACCTGAAGTGTAAAAAAAAGTTCAACACGAAAATGTCACTTCTGTTTCAGGGAAAATAAAACAGAAGCTTAGGGACTTATGCTTGATTACAGATCGAATTTTATTAGCTATATTTTTAGCATTATCCCCACGTCGATCTGTTACGTCTTGTGCTTCAAACATATGCTTCACTATTTGGGTTTAATAAGGCTTTCGTGACCGTTTGCTGATGACGCAAATTATCACTGAAATTTGTCTGTAAGTTATTAGTTACTTATCACTTTGAAGAATGAAGATGCTGGGCAACAAAAAGAGACGAAACGTTAGGACAAGGGACAAACCTTGTACCATAGCAAAGAAGGGTCAATAAAAAAGATACCTTATCATAAACGGGGCTATTCTTAGACATTTTAGTTGTCGGTAGAGCCCACGCTTTGACAAACTAATGATGCATTTGTATGAAGATCTGTCAATACAAGATGGCCGCAAGTGAACAGCTGATTTGTTTTCATACAAATATTACCAAATTCGGTAGGTCAGAATGACCGTGCTGATGAAACTTCCAGCCCAGGCACCATTAGTTTGTCAAAGCGTGGGCTCAACCGACGACTAAAATGTCTAAAAATAGCCCCGAAAGGATATTAGATATCTGGATTATCGTGTCACGATAAATCGGTAAAAGATATCTCGTCCATAGACAGATCATCCATGGACAAATCGGTTACACGACAGTTTGTCCACACGACTTTCGGGCACAGACAACTCGGTCGAAGATATTTTTTCCACATACATATGGGTCACGGACCATTTGGTCTCACGACAATTTGTCCACACGGCTTTTTGGGTCTACGATATTTCAGTCACATACAATTTAGCCCCACAGACAGCTCCATCACAAAAAACTTGCTGCAAAAAAACCTTATAATTACTGTAGTTGTAATTAATTACAGTTTTATGCGATGGAGCTGTCTGTAAACCAAATGTGACCGAAAAGTCGTGTGGACGAGCTGTCGTGTGACTGAATTGTCAGTGACCTGTGTGTCTGTGAACGAGCTATCTGTGGCCGAGTTATCTGTGACCGTAATGTTGTCGATCGAAAAGTCGTGTAGATGAATTGTCGTGTGACCGATTTGTGCAAGCCGAGCTGTCTGTGGACTGGTTGTCTGTGATGGATTTGTCGTGGAATCCTGAAATATTGTGAATTTTTAAATTTAAATAATATTCAAAAATGAGTTTGTAAAGCTGTGCTCGGTGCAGTCCGGCGCTTACTCCAATGCATGAGACTGTTCGCGCTCTAGATATTTTTTGCTAACAAAAAGCAACTAAATGCGTTGTCGGATGCTAGGAAAGTACATCATTCAAACACTCTTGACTGCAGCGTCTTCCATTTTATTTTTTATTTGTGCTCTTCGTGTCGCGGAGAACGGAAGTGTCGTCTACAACGAAAGTGGAAAATTGAATAATTAAATATCGTTATTTTATAAACATTAAATAAATAAAACACACAAGTTTTTCTTCCTATGTAAGTAACGTTAATTCAAATCAGTGTTCGCGTGTTCTTTTTTGATGTCCAACAAATTTGAACTGTATTCGAAATTCAAAAATGTTCCTAATCATGTGGATGCTGTTTATTCTCACGATGTCAACTGCAAGGGCTGATCCGGATCATCGAAATCGGGATGATAAAGGTATTTTTCTCCATACAATTTTATTACCTAGTTGAGTGTGGGAAACCGATTAATTTTCAAGATTTTCCAAACATTTTTTTTTGCGATTTTCGTTCAGTCCATCCATGTAAAATTTGTGTACATACCTAATGCAATCCATCATCATATTACTCAAACTTATTGTAATTGTATTCCTTGATTTCTAGGTTGGTATGCGGCTGACAACCCATACTGTAAAAAATGGTTCACTTTGACAATGTCCCCCCCTGTTTCAGGAAATAGTATTAGGATAATTTATTTGGTGAGCGCTGTTTTTGTGTGAATCACACCTCAAGAGCCCTCTAAAAGGGAAGGTCGGCAAGAATTGCAGGGCTTATGTTCATTTGAGATTGGGTTTTTATATTGTAGGTCCACATGCGGCATGTGTTAGCGCGAAATTATATCTACATGTCTGCTTGTGGGAATGCGTTTAATATGAATCTTAAATGATATTTATCTTTGCAGCTTAGATTTAGATTTTTAGATCGGTTGGTATTAAGCTGACCACCCATACTGAAAAAAATAGTTCACAGCACCCCTGTTTTCAGGGAAAATCGGCAGGAGTTGCAGGGTTTATATCAATGAGGGCCTTTTTGATTCCAATATCCTCAATTTTATTTGATGTTTGTGTCTTACGTGGCTGTGGTCCTTAGAAACCAATAACAAAATATTCGTTTGGCGGAGTGACGTCACAATTTTCTTGTCTTTGGACGATGTGCCGAGTTTATTCTGTACCGGTTTGGTCTTCAGTAGACTTGAGCCTGAATTAACAGACAACTTTAGATGAATATTACAAATTAACAAATAGGTACTTTGATAAAATTGATGAATTATTATACGAGTACGTAAAAAGAAAATTCTAAATCTACTTTTTCTGGCCAGGAAAAAATAGGTTGTTTAATTGCATTCGTCTTTCTAGATTATTTAAATTAAGAATACTTATATTTTCATGGTTCTGTGGAAATTAATTATTACTTTTAAGAACTATAGGTACCTACGAAGAAACATTTTTTTGTGTAGATCTTTGATAAATAGTTACTTATATGCCACTGCCAAATTCCAATGAGGGCCATTGAATAGGAGTGCTAGTTTGTATGATGTGTTACAATGGCTACTTACGTGCAGTGGCATACAATACTTTTTCTACTACCATTAAATTAATGTAAGAATAAGACATACCTACTATACATTTGAGTGTTCTCGTCCATTTAAAGTAGGTAATAATTTAAACATTGTCAGAACGTATAATTTATCGTACACTTCGATCATGAATGTGTTTATTTGTTGCGGTGAAATATCTTGGATTATTTTCCTTTAAAGTTTTCGGATTATATCAATAAATAAATTCGGTGGTTTTTAGATTAAAGCAGATATTAAAGTAGTCATTGAGATTTGAGTACGTCAACCAAAATAAATCATCTTTGCTAAAACGTTAAAATAAACCAGCATCAAATTTTCAGAAAACAATAGTCTTCATTCTCATACAAGAATGATGTTTGCTTGCCAAGAAAAAGGTTCGAAATTAAAAAATATTTGTGCTCCGCTCGATAGCTAAGTTGGTAGAGTGCTTGCATTCCATGCCAAGAGCTCGGGTTCGAACCCACCCAGGGTCTCAGAATTGAATTCCCGTTTCGGTGCTAATTTCAAATCTAAAATAAAATACCAAGAAGGTTTACTCAGCCTTTACAATAAAATGAGTACCAGCTCCCTCAGGCACTGGGACCCCCACCCCCACTTCAACTGAAGTGGTTGGCGTGAGGCTGACCTTACCTGTAGAAATAAATGGGTTCACTCGTCACCTGTTATCCATTTGGGGAGAACGCGGTAGAAGCTACACTGTATGTGTAGCTTCTGCCATTTCAGCACGGGTTTGCCGTCGCGTAATGACCATTATGCAACGGGCTGTGGAAATGTGTGACATTGTGATACCGTTAGACGTTTTGTATTGAGTGTATTACCAAATGGGAGTAGAAAATAAAAACACATAGGTATTTTAATAAGTAAGTTCTTCTTCATTCACTGTTTTTTTTTATCTCATTAAAAAAATAAAGGGGCGAATGACATCTTTATACTTACAAATAGACATAGTACCTACCTTGTTTATAAGTAGCTACTTACGTATGTACCCACTTTCCTGGTTATATACATATTTAATACAATGAATTAATTTGGAAAACACCAAAAAAAGTTCTCACGAAAATGTGAATGTAAAATCACGAAAATAGTATTATACAGTAGGTATATAATATTATTTGGAGGGAATTTCACTGTTTTTTTTTCAAACTGCCTGTAACAAATCTCGAATAGAAATTGAAATGAGAAATAATCGGAGCGATTGTCTTTTCCAATTGTTATTTGTGTGTAGATTAATGTAAGCATTTTTTTTTTACATTGTTTACGATTCAATAATTTAAGAAAATTGCGCAATTTAAAAAGTAAGAGTTGTTAGGCTTTTTGTTATTACATTTTGCATGTGGAGAGGTATGTAAAAAAAAATTATGGTCGTGCGTTGATTTTTATTTACACAAATGAAATTAATATATGAAAAATAATAGACTACGGTTGGTAGTAGTCTAGTGGGTAATACTCTGACTTATCATTGGAAGGTAGTGGGTTCGATCCGTATAGCGGTGAAAAGAAATACTCTTCAATGGATTGAATTTTTTTTCAACTTTATCAAAGACCGGTCACAAAAGACAAAGGTTCATCTGGTCTTACAGCCATGAAACAAACGACATATATATATTTTTAAATAGATTTGTGAAGAGGAATGCTTATAGGTTATTCCTTGACTTATAGGTTGGTATGAGGCTGACCACCCATACTGTAAAAAATGGTTCACTTTGCCAATGTCACCCCTGTTTCAGGGAATGTCGGCAAGAGTTGCAGGGCTTATGTTCATTTGAGGTTTGGATTTTATTTGTAAGTACACAATCAGCATTTGTAAGCGCGAACTACACGTGTTTGTTTGTGGGCATACATCTGAGAGCTTTGAATGAATATATCCTTGCAACTTAGATTATAGATTATAGAATGCAATTCACCAACCTATTCTTCCTGGCCAGAAACAGGTAGGTATTAATATCATCAATTAATAATTCATTATTGTTTATTTTAATGAATCATTAATTAATAATTACCCAATTACATCTGTTGAACCAGGGTCAAAGTTATGGTCAAGTGACCTAAGCGAGGATCGAACCAACGTTATTCTATTCCAAACACGCTATAGAAAGATCAGCCCACTTGGCCCCCTCAGCCATAACACCGATATTCTGCCCGGTTTGTCTATGTTTTTTGCTATCCGGGTCGGAAGTCAATAGGTATTGTATGGAAATGTATATGAAAGCTTTCACAAAGATTGTCCTGTAATCAATAGGTAATCGGGCGAACGCGCTGTGCCTGAAAAAGCCCTTATAGCGCTGACCAGCAAAAAAACATGCAGAAGTCTGTTGAGGTGTGATTCATATAAAAACAGCGCTCACCAAAACAACAACCTGATTTACCTATTTAGTACCTATGTAATGGAACATCACTCGGAACGGATGCTCCATTTCTCGGCATGCAAATGTCACACGTTAATGTTACAAGGGTCCTTAACTCTTGGCTCTTAGCAAACAATAACAAAATAATATACGGGTTCACAGTAAAGTCCATAACAGACTAGACGCATTCTGCCTGGTTTGTCTATGGAATACCGGGTCAAAAGTCTAGTAGCGTATGGAGATGTATGAAAGTTTTCACACAGTCAGTCCGGTAATCCATAGACAAGTCAGGCAGAATGCATCGAGCGTGAAAAGCGCCTAACCCGGCCGTGTGAAGTCTTAATTTTTCTGTCTAACCCAGCCGTGTGAAGTCTCAATTTTCTGTCTAACCCAGCCGAGTGAAGTCTCAATTTTTCTGTCTAACCCAGTCGTGTGAAGTCTCAATTTTTCTGTCTAACCCAGTCGTGTGAAGTCTCAATTTTTCTGTCTAACCCAGTCGTGTGAAGTCTCAATTTTTCTGTCTAACCCAGCCGAGTAAAGTCTCAATTTTTCTGTCTAACCCAGTCGTGTGAAGTCTTAATTTTTCTGTCTAACCCAGCCGTGTGAAGTCTCAATTTTCTGTCTAACCCAGCCAAGTGAAGTCTCAATTTTTCTGTCTAACCCAGTCGTGTGAAGTCTCAATTTTTCTGTCTAACCCAGCCGTGTGAAGTCTCAATTTTTCTGTCTAACCCAGCCGTGTGAAGTCTCAATTTTTCTGTCTAACCCAGCCGTGTGAAGTCTCAATTTTTCTGTCTAACCCAGCCGTGTGAAGTCTCAATTTTTCTGTCTAACCCAGTCGTGTGAAGTCTCAATTTTTCTGTCTAACCCAGCCGTGTGAAGTCTCAATTTTCTGTCTAACCCAGCCATGTGAAGTCTCAATTTTTCTTTCAACCCAGCCGTGTGCATTCTAAATTTTTCTGTTTAACCCAGCCGTGTGAAGTCTCAATTTTTCTGCCAGTCATTTGTATGTTTACCCCGTTGTACTTATTTTCAGAGTCCAGATTCCTGTCTATTTTCGCAGTGACCCCCGTGAGTCGCCCCCTGCCCCCCCTCCCCCCTGTGGGAGCAGCAGCCCCCGCCGCGCGCCCCGCCTCCCTCCCCGCGGGCAGGTGCGCAGACAGGCTGGAGACTGCGCTGGACCACATCAAGAGAAGGCAGATGTCCAAGGCGAGGGATCTGGATGTGCCTGTAAGGATATCATCACTCTTTCTCTTACATGAGCAGATGAATTAGGAAGATATTCAGCGCAGGATTATATGAATTTTTATTTTTAATTTATAAAAATGAACTTTCACAAAGTAAGGTACTGCCGAAAATCTAGATAACTCAGAAGCGCAAGTCTGCTAAATTCCTTACACTTTGGACATCAATCCAAGTCGGAGCTTACTAGCGCATGCGAAAGGACTCCATTGATAAAAAATCACAGTACACCTTATGTTTGGACACAAATCGCTATCAGCAGAATAGCTCTTCAGGATTCTACTGACTGAGACAACACAAGCAAGTCAAGAGCGGCCTCCCACTCGAGGCCACATTTGTTGTGTCCAGAATCAATTTCTGCAATGGCATACTTTTTGTAATGCTTTAAAATTATATGTTTCAATTTCAATAAATTTTTTATAAGAGTAGAATACGATTTTTGGGAAATTCTGTGCTCAAAATAATAAGTACTTAATAATAATAATTGGATATTTCAAGTAGGGCTTTTTAGTGTCACTGGCCGCTTTAAGGGAGCTTATATGTGCTGAAGCTTTTACGAAATAAAGAAGTATTAAATAGCTCCTTAAGCTATCAGTATCGGTCTCCATTTTCAGCTACTGAGTCAGATTGTTCTAGCAGGATGGACCTGTTGAAACAAAAGCTAAAAGTAAATTGTCGGTGTTATGGCCGAGGAGGCCAAGTGGGCTGATCTTTCTAGCGTGTTTGGAATAGAACAACGTTGGTTCGATCCCCGCCTGGGTCATTTGACCATAACTTTGACCCTGGTTCAACAGATGTTATTGGGTAATTATTAATTAATAATTCAATAAAGTAAACAATAATGAATTATTAATTGATGATATATTAATACCTGTTTCTGGCCAGGCAGGATTCCTCTTCACGAAAGTTATTGAATATGCATTATTGTCCTTTTACAGATTCAAATGATTGACTTGGATGGCTACAGCATACACCAGCATCTACGATCTGCTCCCATGAACATGTACGTTACAAGAATGCGAGTTCGCCTTCCTCAAAATCAAAACTGGGTACGAATAGAAAGATGCCACTTCGACCCAAGAAATATATCTCTAGAAACAAGGTTACTGTTTAATGATCTCACAATCAGCGGGAGTGTCAACCTACAAGATGGCTTGAACGATTTAGACAGGAAGGAAAACCTCAGAGATTATGAGAGAGATCCCTTTTATGATGACCATAATAGAAGGCACTCTAGATATAAAAGAGACCGTGGATATAAGGATGAAGCAGAGATAGGTGGGTACGATAACCAATATGAAAGAAACAGAAGGGATTGCAATATGATATTAAGGCTGAGAAAAGCAGGGATTGGATTTTTTACGCAGCCTTTGAATCAATCGCCAGGTCGCTTCAATGTAAAAACTGATTCTGAATTTATTGAACCGGGTTTCATCAGCGTTTACGCTTACGGTTGTGAACGATACATTTTGAATAAAAAAAAAGATTCATACAATGACAGGAATGATTATAGAAACGACTTTAGAAGACATAAAAGACAGGCGGATTTGTTTACATTCCTGCCGTACGGGGAAGATAATGAAGCATCGTATTCTGGAAGATCGTTGCAGTATCAAGAAAGAGATTACGACAATCACAGGGTAGAGAAAAGTAAGCTGTTTGGATCGGACGATAGGCTCGAGGACTTTGATGATATTTCAAGAGAAATGGAAGATATTTTCACCAAAGGAATCAGGTCATTGTTGACAACTTATATGCAGAAGGAATTGCAGCCGGCGATCAAGGAAACCCTGATGAGAAACTTGGGATATACTATTTCATATGGAAGATGAATAAATACTTTAATATATACTATTTTCTTGCTGTATATAATGCTCAATTTATATTGTTTAATATAAAGATTATTGTAAATTTCTGCTGACTTTTTTTATCAAAAAAAAAATTCTTTTTGAATCTTATCAATTTCTCATGGTACAGGCTTTCATGGCTGGTGGTTGACACTGAAGTGTTGCTTTCCAGGATCTGAAGCGTTATTCTGCTCAATTCCTTACACTTTGAATATCAATCCAAGTTGGAGCTTGCTAGCGCTTGCGAAAGAGCTCCATAGATAAAAAATCACATTACACCTTATTTTTGGACAAAAATCGCTATCTCATCGCCTTAGGGTTGTAAGAAATTTAGCAGAATAGCGCTTTTGATGAACCTAGGTAGCAGATTTCAAAAAGAAACCATCCAGTGAATACATTTATTTTCCATACTCCTTCAAAAAGCATTTTAAAATAACAGTATAATATGGAAAACATAATTTATTAATTATAAATTCAATCTGGAAGAATCTCCGGGAAGCTCCATCTCCCACAGACCACGGCAACAGATTCTGGAAAGAAACTCTCAAGCATCATCAGCCGGCCGTGTAAGCCTAAATAAATTCAATCCATTATCGAAATTGAAAAAAAAGTATTTTGTGTAACATTTTTTATTGTTTCTACTGAGAACTTTTAATAACCTACAATTATATATACATATCTTATACAATATGCTTGCATTTCTATATCCTTACATGTACAAGGATCTGTAAGCCTTTCAACTATTAACATAAAACTATTTGATGCAATATTTTATGGCAACTTTTAGATTACTTTTATGGATTTTTTTTTTCACAACATATATAAAAGATTTCTATACAAATACAAGTCCAATAGCAGGAACAAAGCAGTGATAATACAATCATTTGATTATAAGGCATCTTCGTCTTACGTGGACTTGAAACTTCTAGGTTATGATACAGATTTTACACAAGATGTAAATATTACCTGTTAGTACTGTGAGACTAGAATATTATTCACATTTGGGTTTTGATTTCATGGCATAGTTTAAATGTAAGACTTTAAGAAATAATAGGTAACTTATGCAAGTCCTTTTTCCAGAATGTGCCATGAAAGACTCACTCACATTGTAGCTAATGAGATACCAATAGGTCAACACAGAGATGGAAGACCTCCTAAAGGAAGGAAAGCTAGCTGGATACCCTGAATTTTGGATCCATGAGCCGATATGGAATTTTCTCGTGAATCACAGATCGAGCAATCTTTCTTAGAGCAAATTTTGAGGGGAATTTTATGTCTAGAACGATTAGACGAGTCAGTATCACAGAAAATATTTGGTACTTTTACTAAACAACACAGGTACTATTCGAGAAATAATCCAGAAAATAACAAAGAGATTGAAAAAAGGAGAATGGTGGTCAAATTATTCAAATATAACATAATAACATAAAATACACACAAACTTTTTACATAATAGAATTTTAAGTAGTACACAGTATATAATGTTAAATTAATAAACAACTGTTATGAAAAGTTAAGCGGGAGTTACAGTCGTTTCGTCCCGACGTACAGACATATTTGAAAATTATAATTCATTTCAAATTTCATTACGCTTTTCGGATATAAGACGAAATTGGAGAACTTGCATGATTCTAGACATTTCGTTGGCGACGTAGCCAACATCTTTGGGAGGCACCCTCTCTGCACAACAACTGGGGATGAACTGAGTTCAATATTCATATATTTCATTAAGTGTTTGAAATGAAATAAAACAGTTGTCTTTTAATTTATAATTACAACAAATGGCCTTCCAATGTGAGAACCACAAAACTAAATAAAAAACAAGGTTAACATTTTTTTAAATATACACCCAAAAATAATCAGAAGATAAATTAGCAATTGAACTAAAAAGTATACATCCTCTTACATGTACAATTACGTATTTTATCAAGTAAGTACATTCATATACTTACGATTCAATTTTGATTTGGATGACTAGTCAAATATAAAAATAAATGGATGCCAAATATCAGTTTGGTAAATTTTGTTTAATTTTACAAAGTTAAATATTATTATGCTGTATTTTTATTTACAGTTCTTCGTCAAAAGATCTGAACGCATTACATATTTGTTCAAAAAATGTGAAATGTAACGCTGAGACTAACATAGCTTTCAGAAGACTTGGGTACAGTCCCTTATACAGCGCAGTGAAGCCTTCACATTTGATTGTATGTGATATACAATGGAAGAATCCCGTACAAACAAACTGCTTCCCGAAATTAAGTCTGTTATGCTGAAAGCCTTGTATTTGCATTCTTTTCTTCGCCAAATCAAACGGATAGATAAGTAACTTAGAAAGCACGCCTGCAATTGAACCAGAGTACAAACTCACAGAGAGAGCTATTGGTTTCTTCGACGAGTCGTTGGATTTCAGATTTTCTGGCGGCTTCAAATACTCACTGACAAGTTTGTAAAACATGAACTGCGCCCCTGCGTGCGGCGCTATTTGCGCAATCGTCGGAAACAATCCTTTAAACAGAGACAGTTTACCTTCGTTAACAACCATATGCTGACACATGTGCCAGATTCCCTTATATACCCTCGCGTTCTTCTCCTCTGCGATTAATCTCGTTCTAATCGTATCAAACGGGAATGATACAGTCGTGGCAAAACTGCCAGCGACGGCTCCGCATGTGAAGTTAATCATTGGTTTGAAGGTTTGCGGGATGTTAGGTTCGACTTTGTGGCATTTTTCTGTGAGCAGTTCGTAGCACCAGAATTGAGCTATTCCGTATGATATGGAGAGGTACTGCGCGGGGATGTGCCCGCTCCACAGAGCAATGAGACCTTCCTCTTTTAAGATGGTCCGTGTGGCTTGGATGAGAGACGTGTATTTGGAACCTTGGGCGATGGGTTCGACTTGCAGTTGGAAGCGGATCTTGACAACGTCCAGTGGTTGGGAGGTGCACCTTGTCAGAGCACCAGATGCTCCTCCAGCGAACATGTACTGCCATTCTTTTAATTTCTTCTCGTTCTTGTCATAGCCGACCATTATGAAACTGGAAGGGGTGAAAAGTAAAGATTAGTTTTAGAAGGACATTCTTGGGTTTGACCATTTTGAGTGGAAAGTCAACAAGATTTATATATTACACAGTGTATGAAAAATTGTGTTTATACTCAACAACAACAAAAATGCTTTGGAAGATACAATAGCACCTCCAATGAGTGTTTTAGTTTTCTTTCATTTTTCTCTTTAAGTACGGATGCTAGAGTATTTATGCGATGTTTTATAATTTTTTACTTCATACAGATATTTTTTTGTGGACGAATGCAGTTCACCAATTTATTTCAGCTTGGTTATAAAATGTTAATTTTTGTCAAAATCATCTGTGATGACTATTACAATTTATGAGGAGAAATACAGGTCACAAATTTATTTCGGTGCTGGTTCAGAAATGGTTGTTTACATTGTAGATTTATTATTAATTTATTCATCAAGGAATTATTACTTAATTACCTTATGACATATGTAAGCTAAAATTAAGTGTGCAACCGGCATATTGGGATGTGAACCACCGCTGTCGCATGCACAGGTAACATCGGCTTAGACCGTTTAACCATTACGCCAAATAAATGGTATATGTACAAGAATTAAAACCTAAAATTCGCTACGTAACCAAAGTTTTATTTATAAAACAACATATTAAATCTGTGAGAAGTTGATTTCCCTTTCACCCGATATTCATGACGAACCAGGAAAAACAATTCAAAAATTATAATTAGCTAGTAAAGTACGTATATTACCTATTTCTTGTATGAAAAATGTGTTAAGAAATATTTTTTATTAATTATAAGAAAATCTAGGATCGACTTACAAGATAATCAGCGAGTACTTGAAAATAAAACTTGTGAAGATTTTATCTGAATGGTAAACATTATTTCATTGATTTCATTCTAAGAAATGTTATCCGGTAAAAATATTATGAAAGACCTTGAAAGTTGACATTTAAAGTTGCAATTTTTCTTCATTTAATATTTTATTAGTGATCAAGAAATGCAAAATGATAAAAAGTATTGTGCCTATATGTATTCCTAAATAATTTATTAAAACCAACCGTTAATGAAAAACGTTTATTTAATAAACAATCACATTCTTTTCAATTTAAGTATGTTTTTCCATCTCATTTATAACGCTCAGTACCAATTTAGAAGTGTTACAGTTTTTTTAGTAGTTGGTGTACTTGAAATTTTACGCATGCGCAAATTAATACACAAAATCGCGGTATATTTGAAATATGGAAATTTAATCTGTATTTTTCTTTCGGAAAATACAAAAATCCCATTCAACTTAATAACAACAATTATTCCAGGTTTGAGTTGAAATATAAATGAAATACACTGAAGCATTTCTAGAATATTTTTGTCAGTAACAATTAAAATACATTATCTTTCACTTTTTACCTATTGCTTAAAACTGTTCACCATGAATATATATACCTGAGTTGTAGGTGTATTTTTTCTACATAAATGAGTAATTTAACAATAATTGTTTGAGGATAAAGAAATATAATCCATGTAGGCAATAAAATAGACAGCAAATTCGCTTTTTAAAATCAATAAATAACTGTTTCATGGTCATAACGACAATTTACATTCGATGTGTCATATCACATATATGTGCAACGAATATGTAAATATGAACTAGTAGGTACTCTTCGCTAAAAGGTTGATTTTTACATGATGGGAGCTGGACCACCTACATTGCAAAAATAATTCACTTATATCAATTGCCTCCGGTTTTAAAAAAGGCTGGCAAGAGTTGTAAAGCCTATTTTCAATGTAGGATCAAGATTTATTTTTTAGCACACATTCAGCATTTGCAAGCGTGAACTGTCTAGTACTTGCTTGTGTGAATAATATTCGGTATACATATTGTTATTCTTGAAACTAAGATTACAAATTTTGTGTAAGGAAATAATCAAGCTTAATTATTCGCTAATAATAATACATAATGTTAGGATGATTTATTTGGTGAGCGCTGTTTTTTCGTGAATAACACCTCAAGAGCCCTCAGCGAGCTTGGTCGTCACTATATAAAAGCCTTAATATTCAAGCACGACCCAGTTGTTGTAGGTATGGCTGAATGGACCTTTGGTGACCGGTCATTGGCAAAGGTTTTATGAATTTTTCAACCCAGCGAAGAGCAAATTTGAAAATATAAATGGTATGTTTGTTTTACTATCGACCGGACACATCTTAATAAAAATACCAAAGGCAGCAAAGTGTTTTTTTTTTAGAAAACTATGTAAATAAATGGATAGATACGTAAAACCTTTATCAAAGACTGGTCACCAAAAGCCCATCCAGCCTTACAGCAACTGGGTCTTGCTTGAGAATTGACGCTTTGTAGCGACGACCAAGCTCGTAAAAAGTCCCGTCGATACCTCAGTTTTTGTAGAGTGCAAGCATTCCATGCCGAGAGCTCGGGTTCGAAACCCACCGAGGGTGTCAGAAATGATTTCCTGCTTCGGTGTTTATTTTTAAACCTGAGTACCAGCATCTTCGGGAACTGGGAAACCCCCACTTCAACTGAAGAGGTTGGTGTGAGGCCCGCACCCTTACCTGTAAAAATAAATAGGACCACTCGCCTCGTGCGACGCCTTCGGGAAGAACGCGGATAGAGGTTACGCTATATGTGTAGCAGTGGCGAATGGTGCCATACAAGCCGGTTCCCATCGGTTTCCCGTTTAAAATGAGGCAAAAATGATAATAAAGTAGACTGACTGCATGGTTTCAATGGGGAAAAAATACGTATTATTTCTTTGGTTTTAAATGTACCTTTTTTTAACTTTGTGCCTATATTTTTTAACTACTTTTTTTACATCATTTTAAAAGGGAAGCCGATTGGAACCGGCTTGTATGGCACCCTTCGCCACTGAATTGTGTAGCATCTTTTAGCGTTAAAAATAATTGTAGAAATAGATCAATTTTCAATTCACTTTAAGGATGATCAAGGTTTAACGTACTATAATTGTTTTGTATAAATCCCACATATTTATTTATCTACATTATTCAAATTAAGGAGCAACGGTAGGTATATTATAATTTTTTGTAACATAATTCGCGGAGAGATTATTGAATCCGTACTTTTATGTGAATCATACGAGCTTTTGATTTAATGGAAGTTAAAGAAATTATTTATCTGATTTGGTATGAGGCTGACCACCCATACTGTAAAACATTGTTCACTTTGCCAATGTCACCCCTGTGTCAGGAAAGATCAGCAATAGTTGTAGGGATTATGTTCATTTGAGGTTTGGATTTTATTTGTAAGTACACATTCAGCATTTGTAAGCGCGAACTACACGTGTTTGTTGGTGGGCATGCATTTGAGAACTTTAAATGAATATATCCTAGCAACTTAGATTATAGATGGCAAAAAAAAAAGCTTTCATTGCCATTTTTTGGTACGGATATTTAAGTAATGAAGCTATGGTCACAACCGGAAGAAAGCATGAGACTTTGTACGTGTGAAGATTTGATAAATCGAAATGTATCAAAGAAGGTTTTGTAAAGAAATTGGTGTAAGTTTAGAAAAAAAAATAATGTAAAAAACAATAGACTGAATCTATATTATGTCATATGTATAATCTTGGTTGCAAAGGTATATTAACATTCAATATTCATACTAAATGCACGCCTACAATCAAACACGTGCAAGTTCACGCTAACATAATTATGTATGCTGCGCAAGTTCTAAAATTTATAATCTTTAATTTAAGTTGCAAAGATATATTAACATTTAAAAAGCTCATATCAAATGCATGGCCACAAACAAACACGTGTAGTTCGCGCTTACAAATGCTGGATGTGTACTTACAAATAAAATCCAAACCTCAAATGAAGATAAACCCTACAACTTTTGCCGACCTTCCCTGACACAGGGGTGACATTGGCAAAGTTAACAATTTTTTACAGTGTGGGTGGTCAGCCTCATACCAACCTATAAGTCAAGGAATGCACTTTCAAAATAAAGACACAAATTTCAAATGGACATACAATCTAACTTTTTCCGACCTTCCCTGAAACAGGAGTGACATTGGCATGAGTCAACATGTATTTATTGTCAATAATTGAATAAATAACGTTTTTGTGGTACAAACTTTTATCATAATTTCAATCAGACAATAAATTTAAAATACCTACCATTAAAAATGACTAACGGGGCTACGAGAAATTCTCATCGTGTTTGCACCTATTACTATATTGATTCATATGGGTATCCATATCGACGGTTAAACGGATGTAATAACTAATAAGCGACGTTTTGGTCAAAAATGAGTTATGAATGTTATCCTACTTAAAATGTTCAGCTCTTTCTAATGCGCTAACTCCCATAGCTCTACGATGATTTTTGTTGTTGTTTATGCCCAAGCAAACAACTGCATTTTCTGCACAAGATTTTAGCCTTTTTTTGTCCTAAAGGCGCTTGTGACATAAGAAAATCGTAAAACCACATTAATAGGAATGCCAATAAAGGCCTTTATTTTTTTAATTTTAGAGCTGTTTTGATTTTAACGATATGATAAAAAATAAAAAAGTTATGCCATTTTTCTGCAATCTCAAACTTTAAACTGCTCTCCTGAACAATTAAGTTTATGTCGCTTATGCCCTATTGCCTTTTAACCGTCGATATTAAAGCTACAATCACGCTAAGTTTTCCGGATGGGCCCGTCACCCGAGTGGAAGACCCTACCTTAACTCTTCCATAATATTCTTCGTCTTTCTCTTCTTTTTACGCCCTATTTTAAATAGATTTGTGAAGATTAATGCAATTCACCAACATATTTTGCCTGTCCAACAGGCGCGTGCAGAGGTTAAAAGGAAATTATCTATCTTTAATCTATAATCTAAGTTGCAAGGATATATTCATTCAAAGCTCTCAGATGTATGCCCACAAACAAACACGTGTAGTTCGCGCTTACAAATGCTGATTGTGTACTTACAAATAAAATCCAAACCTCAAATTACATTTCAGAAAAAATATTTTCTCCCATTACTGTAAAATATCTCATTTGAAATTGACTGAAATGCTAACGATGGCTCCAATGGAACGTACATTTTGAATTATAAATCTCAACATTAGGCCTAAATGTGTTGTTTACCATATATTGCCTACCTATTAGGCGCATGTGCCTGTATGGGATGCATGCCCTTGCTGGCCAGAAACAGGTATTAACATTATCAATTATTCATTCATTATATCAGAAGACCGGTCCGTAGCTTAGTGGTAACACTGCGGACTCTGAATGGGAAGGTTGTGGGTTCGATTCCCGGCGGAACACAAATAAAATATACCATTTATATTTTCAAATTTGCTCTTCGCTGGGTTGAAAAATTCATAAAACCTTTGCCAATGACCGGTCACCAAAGGTCCATTCAGCCTTAGAGCAACTGGGTCTTGCTTGAGAATTGGCGCTTTGTAGCGACGACGATCAAGCTCGTAAAAAACTCGATAGCTCAATTGGTAGAATGCTTGCATTCCATGCCGAGAGCAAGGGTTCGATCTCAAAGGTTTACTCAGCCTTCACAATAAAATGAGAACCAGCTCCTCCGGGAGCTGGGAAACCCCCACTTCAACTGAAAGTGGTTGGTGTGAGGCCGGCCCCCTTACCTGTAAAAATAAATAGGTCCCGAAGCGCCACATGCGACCCCTTCGGGGATAACGCAGGCAAGAAGTTACACTATATGTGTAGCTTAGTTGCGTTTTATATCACTTATATTGGTTCACTTTGCCAATGTCACCCCTGTTTCAGGGAAGGTCGGCAAGAGTTGCAAGGCTTATGTTCATTTGAGATTGGGGTTTTATATTGTAGGTCCACATGCGGCATGTGTTAGCGCGAACTTATACATGTCTGCTTGTGGGAGTGCGTTTAATATGAATCTTAAATGGTATATATCTTTGTAGCTTAGATTTAGATCATATTTTAATTAATTATTAATTACCAATTACCAAATGACATATCGCTCCCCCAGTTCTTGTTTATCGTATACGCCAATCTTGTCAAATATGACTTTTTCATGCAGTTGTCTTATGAATCAAATTCTACACAATCTAAGCTAAGAAAAACCGTAAAACTCGATAATGTGAGAGTTCTTTTAAATATTTTTTTAATAAATTTCTTGTTTTCATAAGACACATTGGTCCAGTACACATGCAAACATTGCTCATGTTAAATTTTCTCAATGGCATATTCTATAAACAAGAACTAAGGCAGCGATATGTTGAACCAGATCAAGCAGAACCAGGCAGAGCCTCTGTAGACTTTTTACTTCACACTTCTCATTTCACAATTATGTCATGCTTAACATTTGTGTAACTCCAGTATAAACTGCAGGCTTTTTCCAACGTGAACTAATTAAGTCGTTATTTTGTATTCAGCCTGTATTTAAGTTTAGATTTGGAATTTAAATGATTTCTTGACTTAAAATTTGTTATGAAACTGACCACCCATACTGTAAAAAAAAATATTTTTGCAATTTCACCCCTGTTTCAGGGAAGGTCGGCCAAAATTGCAGGGCTTATGTTCATTTAAGGTCTGGATTTTAATTTGTAAGAACACATGCAGCATTTGTAAGCGCGAAATTACATGTCGTCCCCTTAGTGCTTTTTTGGCTTATGTCCATCAGAGGTTATTTCACATAAGCAGTGTTTGTATGTGTGTACCTACTTGACAGATGTGTCTTATAAAAATTGGAAATTTATTAATTATTTAAAAATTCAAATGGATAAAACATAGATATAATTCACTTATTTATTTCTTTTTTTGTGTGAAATTTATTTTTTAAATATTTAAAACAACTCTCACATTGTCGTTTTTTTATGTTTTTTTCTTAATCCAGATTGTGAAGTATTTCTCAATCATTCTTCTTCAGACAATGCCATTAAGAAGTTCTTCAGACAATGTCATTCAAAGGTCATATTTGAATCAAATGGTGGATAAGCCAATCAAACACGGGGGGGGGGGGGGGGCGATGTGTCTGCTTGTTGTGGGCATTCATCTAAAATTAATTGTAAATGTAAACATATCTCAGATGATTTTCGCTCCGCGCCATTGCTGCAAAACCACTGAGAGACAAATTAAGGAACCAGAAATCAGAAGCATGTGCGGCACTGAAGACATCGTCAGATGGAGCAGGAAGAGGAGAAGGTTCTGGAGGGACCATATAGACCGCATGGACGAATGAAGGATAGCCCGAGTCGTGGCACAGGATACATTGCATGAATTGGGTTTCGAATTGCTTCACCATCCACCGTATTCTCCAGATCTGGCCCCCAGCGGCTATTTCCTGTTCGCAGACCTCAAAAAATACTCGCTGGAAAGAAATTATGCACCAATGAAGAAGTAATCGCGGAAACAGAGGCCCATTTTGAGGCTAAAGACAAGTTCTGCTACAAAAATGGTATCGAAAAGTTGGAAGATCGCTATAATCGCCATATCGCCCTCGAAGACAACTATGTTCAATAATAAAATTGAATTTTTCCAAAAAACAGTTTTTTTCTCAGTTAGGTCAAAGACTTATCAACCCACCTGTTACCGGACGGCCAGCGTCTACCAGGTCGCCCTTCCAAAACATGAAAGAACAGCTGGTCTTCTGCATCACAGGAGGGAGTTCCACAATAAACAGATCTTAGATCTATAACAAGAGGAGGAAGAAGAAGAAAATATATATTTTCAACTTAGATTATATAAAGGAAATAAACGCAGAAGCGGTAAATTATTTGTGACACCCTCGGGGGGGATCGAACTCATCTGGAAATTCCATCCTAGGGTCTATTCCCAGCGAGGTCTATTCCCTTTTCGGTGTTTATTTCAAGCCCGTCATAAAACACCGACTAGGTTTTTTACCTGTCACATATAATCCACCTTTGGGGACAATACAGCAAAATGTTGCATTGTGATGAGGTTGGAGTTTTTTGGAAACTGGAACTTTTTTTTCGGCACGCAAACGTCAGACTTCTATGGGACTGCCAGCATTGGTAACCAAAAATAAAATATTTGTTTGGCTTTTCCCTAGCAACCCGTCCGGGTGACGACACAATATTGTCCATGCCAATTCACGTGCGGACCTCAGCTTAGTCGAGATTTACGTTTTGTTATGTCATCCATCATCTATCTATAATCTATAACCTAAGTTGCAAAGGTATGTTAACATTTTATATTCATATTGAATGCATTCCTCCAAACAGACACGTGTAAGTTCGCAGTAACAAATGCTGCATGTGTTCCTACTTACAAATTAAAATCCAAACCTCAAAGGAACATAAGCCCTGCAACTTTTGCCGACCTTCTCTGAAACTGGGGTGACATTGGCAAAGTGAACCATTTTTTACAGAAGGATTACAAAAAGTGAATAAGTATAATATAAATATGAAACACCTGCGACAGTGGTTCGGCAGAAGTACCAAGTCCTTGTTTCGAGCCGCAGCATCTTAAGTCAAAATAGCCATGACGATCGCCGATTTTCGATAGAAGTGGCACAAAAAGAAGAAGAAGAAGAATAAATAACCAATAACAAAATATTTGTTTGCCTTTTCCCTAGCAACTTGTCCGAGAGACGACAGAATTTTGTTTACACCGATTCTCGTGCGGACCTCATTATGTGCAGGTTAGTTGAGAATTACCGGTTCGTAGTCTAGTGGTTAACACTTTAGACTCGTGATTGGAAGGTAGTGGGTTCGAATTCTAGCGGAGCACGAAAGATTAATTTTATTTTTCAAATTTGCTCTTTAGTGGTATTGAAAAACAAATCGCCTTCACCTAATGATCGGTCATTATCGGCCCTTCCAGCCTTACTGCAACTTTTTTTTTTTGAAATCCTGTGCGGGAGACTCTTAATTGACACTTGTTGTAGTGCCGCAGAGGTGTACGAGCTTGGTCGTCGCTACAAAGCGCCAATACTCAAGCAAGACCCAGTTGCTGTAAGGCTGGATGGACCTTTAGTGACTGGTCTTTGGTAAAGACTTTATGATTTTTTTTAAGCCAGCAAAGAGCATACTTGGAAATATAAAGGGTATATTTTTTGTGCTCCGCCGGAATCCGAATCCACAACCTTCCATTTCCGAGTCCGAAGTCTTGTCACTGGACTACGGACCGGTCCAAGATGTCAACCACACGCGGTCTACCTGAGCGGTCACCACAGATTAAAGAATAAAGTTCATAAAATGTTTTCTTTAATCTGTGGTTGTCACCCATCCAAGAAGCATCCGCGCCTTATGTTGCTTGACTTCGGTGATCTGATGAGAACCGGTGCTTTCAACATGGTATCGTCGTTTTTTCGTCGTCTGGGATTTTCTTGAGAATTTGCGCTTTCTACAGCGACAATCTAGTTCACAGAGAGCTTTTGAGGTGTGATTGACACTAAAACAGCGCTTACCAAATAAATCAACCTGATATTACTAAATTATTACGTTGTGTTGCGTTATCCATAATTTGGTATATTTGATGTCTGAATTCTTCATCAGACGTTCCGAGTCCACTGTTGGACTCCTCCTAACCTCCTCCAGATGCTCCTGTCCAGGGCTGGGAGACTTATCACCTCGGTTATTCTTACATACGGAATATCGGTAATAAAAAAAAAAAAAATGTATGAAGACTAATCAGCTGCTCACTTGCGGCCATCTTGTATTGACAGGTCTTCATACAAATATTACCGATATTAGGTAGGTAAGATTAACCGTGAAACAGGTGATTCTTCGCCATGTCCTCCCGGCAGCTTCCTGTATGTCGTCCGTCCATCCATCAGGAGGATCACCGACTTTTCGGTCTGCCAGTCCTGTGCCTCAATTCCAAGACATCGGTTACACCTACACCATACTTCGAAAACGCAGTTGTTTGCTTGGGCATAAACAACACGAAAATCATCGTAGAGCTATGGGAGTTAGCGCACTTTGGCTGACCTTCCTTGAAACAGGGGGGGGCATTGGCAAAGTGAACATTTTTTTACACGATGACTCGTCAGCCTCATATCAGCCTATAAGTGAGGCCTTCAGAAAATAGTCAAAATACATAATGGACCCGCCACAAATTTCAAATTCATCAAAATTCTGTCATCATGTTGCTGGACTGCTAGAGAAAATGCAAACAAATATTTTGTTATTGGTTGCTAAGGTCACATACAAGTGTAACGTTTGCCCGACGAGATGTTTTCAAATTAAGTACATTTAAGAAGACAAGCGTTGTAGGTATAGGCTACGATCATTTTCAACGATTACATCGACACCTTGAAGGTAAAATTGAGGCATTTTGAGCTAACATGGGTCTCTCAGATAAATACAACTTTTTTCCTATTTTCTACGAGAGAAAACACTGTAAAAGTGTAAAACTTCTGTAGTTCAGAAATTCATCATGAGCACTTTCTTATAGTAAGTTCACTTACTGAGATGTAACACCCAGTAGAATGTTTTATCCACGATTTCTCAAATCAATGAATCATCTCTTATTCAGTCTTACCTTTAATATGGCGGTATCTTATTTTATTGTTGGTTGTTTTTTTCAGTACAGACCATTTTCTACGGTAGATCTTCAATTCAGACTCTCATGCTGTTTTCATTTTAATTCGAAATTTTAAAAATACTTAAATCTATGTCATGAAAATAAAATCATTTTTTCTGCTTACCCCCACAGTGATTGTGAAATAAAAACATTGTTAATTTTTTTTTGTATTTTCATTTTTATTTTTGTATTCAATTAAATAGTTTTTTTAATCTGAAAAAGTGAACGAAAAGTTGAAAATTTCAAAAAATATTTTTGGATATTGTAATAATTTTACATTATCACAAATATCCAATAGTAAAATAAATATTTTTTTCAAAAACATTAGGCAAAAAATTCAAAGTTGATTTTTCCTATTCCTTAATAAAATTGGGAAATAAAATTCACTTTTAATAATTAAAAAGTAAATTTCAAGACAACAATTCGATGAATTTTGTACACAATTCGTATTATTTACATTTTTCTTACAATAAAAATAGTTATACATAAAATTCTACAATTAAGTACACAATTGATTAAACTAAGAAGGTACAATTGATTCTTGACAAGAAATAGGAACATGCTTAATATTTAACTTAACTAAGGGTGTGTTGTTTCAGCGTTAGTTTATGTGACATTTAACTGAATGCCACAGAAACCTGTATGATACTTACTCGTAAATTAGGTATCTTTAATTTTAGTTGCAAAAATATATTGGCATTTAATGCTCATATTAAATACGTGTCCACAATCGGGCACATTTAACTTCGCGCTTACACATGAACATAAACTTTGCAACTCCTGCCGCGTTTCCCTGAAACCGAATCGGCATTGACCAAAGTGAACAAAGGTTTTACAGGATAGAGGGTCAGCCTCACACCAACCTATTAGTCAAGGAACTCATAAAGTCATAAACCTCTGTTTAAAACACCTGGACCTAAGACATGATACACCACCATTTTTGTGGTACGAAACTGACCATCGTTTAAGTAAATAATAATTAATTTGCGATGTTATTGATCCCATGTTTCAATTTTTTTATGTTGTACAATACTAATGTTATGATTATTTTTGATGGGTAATTTATAGAATTTACAGATTAAGAAAGAAACAATGTTTTGATTTGAATGTTGACAATGAACTTATTACATTTACGAGGAAAAAATGCTACACCACACCGCTACGATCATTGTAACGGTCACATTTCACTGGTGAACATGTAAACAATTTTGTTGCACAGGATGAATTGCAATTGTGCTACACTTTAGGCAAGAAAAAGTGGCGGATGCACGATCAAACATAAATGCATTAAGCTGTGGGTGGAAATGGAAATATTAATGTCACAAGTAAAATGTAAGCTTTAAAAGAAAACATTTAGGAAACAAAGCTTTAAAATTTTCATAAATTATAGATACAATTATCACTACAACTTACATCGAATTCCTAATTTTATATCACATTTTTTGTACTTTTTCCTTAAATTACTATTTTCCTTAATTAGTGACTAATGATTGACGTGACAATTTTAATTGACCTCGAAATATTGCAATCGAATCGTTTTTTTATTGTCTAAAACAAAACAATAAAAAGGCAAGGATAAATTTAGTCCTTTCGTGGTTTCCTATCAAACATTTAAAAAAAAAATTTAATTGTTTTTGTTTGCATTTTCTTTGAAACACTTATAAATATGTTTTTAAATCTACGTTTTCAATTATCGAGCCATGTCACATATATAATGGATAGTTTAGATTAAATCTATTTACTTAAAGGTAAGAATAAATAAAAAATTGAGCAAAACGTTTTCAAAATCACAAGGTTTAAAATGAGTCTTTTTTTTATGTTACCGTGCTGGGGGATCACGTTGCAAAACTTTGGCCTCCAGATATTTTGGCTCAAACTTTACACATCCAACTTTGAGTTCCAAATCTCCAAATCTATGGTACAGTTGGGCACATGTCTTTAGATTGGCCATCGGCGAACATATCCTCGCTCTCATCTCCGTGTCCCACACTGAAGGGCATTCTTTCACTTCATATTCATGTGTAAAGATGTGCCTAAAGAGTGGCATGGCTTCGATGTCTACGGCAGGAGTCGGCGCACATTCACTAAGGTCACTTGAGAGAATAATCCATAATTGAAGAACACTGACACAAATTAATGTGGAACTTATGTTTAAAGGCGCCATGTTTATTTTGCGATCGGCGAGCCGTGAACTTGTTCCTGTCATGTAAGCACTTCCGAGTGAGCAGAAATCACTGATACGAGCGTAGAAGGAAAATGTGCGAAGAAATGTGTGCAAGGTGTTCTCGCTGTTGTGTCTTGGCTGAGAATGATCATCCATCAGTGGATTGCGATAATTTATACTTAAGTTGGGCATATTATTAGCTCCTATTGTGACTGCAGTGTTCCCTGTGGGACAGGAACAGCTTATACGTCACCAGAACGGAAGCTCGTCAGAGCAAGTTCTCAATTCATATGTCATAACCACCACAGCATTATAGGTTTCTTATCAATTTTTATTGTTTTAAATTGTGTCGGCAAAAATCCAATGCAGTAATTGAGAGGTTTTTTTTAAACACAAACAGAGCGAATGACAAATATATGGGTTAGAAATTTATTTTATGAGCGTGATAAAAGTCTGGAATTTTATGACCAAAAAATATTTTAAATTGCATTTTTTTTGTAAAAGACTGATTGTGATTCAAGTGGTATTTTATTCCCCTAAATAACAACTGATGTTCCAAAGGTACAAGGTTCGATTCCATGTTTAATTAATTTGTTATTATTATTTATTTATTTTTCGTTTGACTTTCATAACCTTTTTCAAAATTTCGGTCCAAGCCCAAAAACTTAAATTAATCTATTATTCCTTGATTTATAAATTGATTTGATACTAGCCACCCAATCTGTAAAAAAATGTATTACTTCTGCAAATTTATTTCACTTCTTTTCAGCGAAATGCGTGCTAGAAGAAATCCTAGATTGCTGATGTTGATTCTCTGTGACACATATATGGTATTACATTTGTTGTTAGAACTCTTTACTTCGTGATTTTTATGCAAAAATTAAAGCAATAATATATTCCTATATGAATCACATGATAATTATGTCCTTTTACGAATTACTCTTTAAAACATCCATTCTGACTAAAATCTTGGTATGAAGCTGACCACCCATATTTTAAAAATTGGTTCACTTTACCAATGCCCCCCTGTTTCAAGGAAGGGCAGCAAAAGTTAATCATCTTTATTTGAGATACGTTTTATTTTTATGTTGTACACATGCAGCGTATGTGAGCGCAAACTTACATGTGTCTGTTTATGGGCGTTAATTTAATGAGTATTAAATGATATGAGAAGTATAAAAATATTATAAAAAAAATAACAATTGGGTTTTTCTTATTACCTCAAGTACTTTCGATTCAAAAAACTTGTTTTTTTTTAATAAAAAAATTATACTTCTCATAAAAATGTTTTTTTTTTTTGTGTAAAACACGAACACTAAAAAGTAAAAGAAAACGTTAATGATAATATATCTTTGCATCTTAGATTATAGATTATAATAATCGAACCAAGACTTCGCGCACAGAAAGTAAAGTGTTGACCACTGAGCAGAGATAAGATTGAATAAATATGTGAAATTTTGAATACCGTAGGGCACATTGAAAAATCGTTGAAAAAACAATTATAATTTTTCACTTAATCAACGTCATTTTCCTGGGAACTATTGGTGTGGTTTTCCAATGATGGCCCCTGTTGCACTTGCAGGCACATATTTACATCTATCGCATGCATTTGTATTTATTATCAATAATTAACGAATTTGACGAGAAATCGAACCTTGAGTATTGATGTTAATTATGAGTAACTTTATATGCCACATAGGCCCGGTATTTTTAACGTTAACATATATGCCACTTTAAAATAATAATAAAAAAACTACCTTCACGATTGACATAAGTGCATCCTTATCATTCAGTATAAAGTATCTATGCTAAAGTTGAAAATATCGGGCCTTAGAAAGTATTATTAGTATGATTATTTTGGTAAGTTTTATTCCTTGACTTAAAGCTTTGTATTAGACTGATCATCCATACAATAAAAAATGACCCATTTTGCCAATTTCACCCCTGTTTCAAGCAAGAGATTAAGGGTTTATGTTCATTTGAGGTTCAGATTTTAATTCGTAAGTACGTATGCAGTATTTGTAAGGCTTGTGGGCATGCATTCAATATTAATCTTAAAAGGTCTTTGGTAAATGAAGATTATTTTTTCAACTCCATATTTTAAAAGTAAATGATATTTTTTTGTACTCCGCAGGGAATCGTTACCAATTGCATTGTGATTACGAGTCCGAAGCGTTGACCACTGGACTAAGGACTCGTAGTTCCATATTTTAACTAAGTCGGAAAATAAGTAACTGTTACTCTGTCACTATTCCGCTTAAGGTGTTAAGTGTTTTATTTTCACTTCTTCCTATCCTTGCTCCTTTTTTTATTTATTTTTCTCGTACGGGAATAAATAAATCAATTGGTAGAATGCTTGCATTCCATGCTGAAGGCTAGGGTTCGATCCCCAGACAGGTTGTTGGAAATAATTCAATAAATCAAACCACTAGTATAAATACACCAAAGCTTAATTAGTCTTTACAAGAAATGAGAACCAGCCCCCTCGGGAGCTGGGAACCCCCTTGTTCAAGTGAAGCACGGCCCACAGTCTTGGGATTCGTAAATGGAAGGTTGTGTGTTAGAATCCCGGCGGAGCACAAAAATATACCATTT
This sequence comes from Agapetus fuscipes, assembly GCA_951799405.1. Taxonomy (NCBI): domain Eukaryota; kingdom Metazoa; phylum Arthropoda; class Insecta; order Trichoptera; family Glossosomatidae; genus Agapetus; species Agapetus fuscipes. The sequence goes on along the minus strand of OX637357.1, from coordinate 9,519,269 downwards.
ATATTTTCAAACATGCTCTTCGCTGGGTTGAAAAAATCAAATAGGTACCTTTATCAAAGACCGGTCACCAAAGGTCCATCCAGTCTGACAGCAACTGGGTCGTGCTTGAGATTTGGTGATTTTTATAGCGATGACCAAGCTCTCAGAGGGCTCTTGAGGTGTGATTTACAATAAAGTAGCGCTCACTAAATAAATCACCCTTATATTATTATTGTTAAGCATAACGTTGGTCCCATTAACTGTGAAAAAAAATAGGTTCCATACTAAACATGCGACCCTTTAGGAGACAACGCGGTTCTATACGACACCTAAGATTACAGCATATACGAGTAAATTGAAAAATTAATCGCAACCAGGGGTGACATTGGCAATGTGAACCATTTTTTTACAGTATGGATGGTCATTCTTATACCAACCTAGAAGTCAAGGAGTCCTTTATACATAACATTTATTTATTTCTAGAGAGACTCACACAGACAAGCACAACACACAACTACATATTCGTATATTGATATTAAAGTGTTTTTTTTTTTAAATTTATCTCGTTGTCTACACCAAAATCCTTGATTTCCGACTTTGTTTCTACGTGACTCAAATATCAGTGTACTATGCACTCGCACATGCGTGAAAAAATTGTACATGGATATTAAATCGTCGGTTTTACCATTCGTAATGTGTGCACTGGTGAAAAAACCAGTCGAGATACTCTGTCCATGTCCACTGACAAACTCAATTGCTTCAATATGCAATTTACATTTATTATACATACGCATGTTTAGGGAATTTCACCCCGTACAAAAGTACAAAAGTTAAATTAATTTTCACTCATTAAAAGGACGCCATCTAATCTAATCTAATCTAAGTTGCAAAGTTATGTTACATTGAGGATTCACATTACAGATGTGTATGTGCCTTGACTTATAGGTTGGTATGCGTCTGATCACCCATGCTGTAAAAATGGTTCACTTTGCCAATGTCACCCCTGTTTCAGGGGAGGACGGCAAGAGTTGCAGGGTGTATGTCCGATTGAGATTTGTTTTTTGTGTTGTAGGTTCACATGCGGCATGTGTAAGCGCGAACTTACATGTACGTGTCTGCTTGGAAGAACGCATGAAATATGAGTCTTAAATGTAAGACATCTTTTCAACTTGGATTAAGATTCATTCAAAAGCTTATCATTAGACTTGGTCTTCAGAAAAAAAATGAAGGACAAAGGTAGATGAAAAATGTTTCCGAAGTCCAAAAAAATACATAGAAATGAAAAACTTTCGTAAAAAATATTGCTATTATTTTTTAGTTTTAAATATCAAAAGAAGGTAGATTTTTTGTCGATTGTCAAATAATGTCTTATTAACTTACTTCCTTGGAGGCTGATCACCCATACTGTAAAAAAAGGTTCACTTTGCCAATGTCACCCCTGTTTCAGAGAAGGTCGGCAAGAGTTGCAGGGCTTATGTTCATTTGAGATTAGGTTTTTATATTGTAGGTCCACATGCGGCATGTGTGAGCGTAAAATTATGCGTGTCTGCTTGTGGGAATGTATTTAATATGAACCTCAAATGATACATATCTTTGCAATTTAGATTTAGACTTAGAACTACATGTACAGTATGTACCAGGTTTTTTTGTTTTAATTTGAATCAAGTTTTGTAATGACAAAAAAACACTAAATTCAGTAACTCTTAAAAAATACACTTTACAAAATACAAAACTAAGTTAATCACTTACGTTGCAAATAATAATGAGATTTTTTTCACTTTTTCAAAACACTGCAACCACACAAAAAAGTTTTTTTTTTTAGAGATGTGGTTTTTATTTTTTTCTGTCACACCGATCTGAGTGGTCACTGATAACTGAACAATCAGAAGGAAAAACGATTGTAAAGAAAATTAAGTAAAAGAGGAAAAAATGTTTCGAAAAATAATTGAGTACCTTTGTATCAATAATAAATGTTTTTTTTACTGATTGTTGTATCATTTCCGATTTCATGAAGTAAGTACTTACTAAACCATTGTTTTAAAGTAAAATAAAATAATACATGACGCAAGGTTTACATAAACAGAGGAAATGTGATAAAAGACAAAAATGAAGATCAAAAACAGTATCGAAAGCCATGGCTTATCCGCAGCCTACGATGAATTTTCTTTACAAAAAATCGATGATCCGTAGATCATCTTTGAATCAAATGTTTTGTGAATAGCTCTGTTACAATTTATCTGATTTGTAAAATCGTGTAGGAATATCTATACAAAGTAAAATAAAAAATAGGGAATGTATGAGAAATGTGATGGCTATATACGATTTGAAATCGGATAGGAAGAAGTGGAGGCAACTTTGTAGAGAATCTGGCTTCTCCTAGCAGAAAAGCGACTGGGTCACAGTAACAGAAGATCTAGAAGACTTCTAGTATCATTATATGAGTCTTATAAATGCAAACGCCGTCAACTCCTTAGGCGATGGTTTTGAGAAAAATAAACTTGTGTTTTGAACGCAATTTTTTCCCAGTTGGAGATGACGGCGTTTGCACGAAATCATACTTTTTCAATTAAAATGAAGAAGGATTAAGTGAGGTTTTTATCACATTGCACACAGCAAATGATTTGATACACTACACAGAATCAAATTCAATAATTATACGACTTAATTATACGAATAAAGTTATACGACTCATATAAAATGTCTAGAGACAAAAGCTCTCAGAATAATATTTTTGAGAATAGCGACAAAATAATGAAGAAATTACAGAGAGCCATTGAAAGAAGAATGCTAGAAATCAATGTTAAAAACAACAAAAAGGAGAAAAATTTACGCTTTCGAAATGTGGTGCTGGAGGCGCATGCTCCGAATCCCATGGACGGCTAGACGTACCAACGAGTCCCTTCGTCAGAAGCTACGTTTGGATGGCTTTACTCTGACCAGTACCTATATGTACACGCCATATTCTTCAGTTCTTTGAAAATGTTGTCCATTACTATGACGATAGTCTGGAACGACTGTTTGTGATCGGTCGCTTGGAGGGGGAGTAAGAAAGAGGAAGATCCCCCACAGGATGGACCGATCAAGTAAAAACAGCAGCAGGCACCTCGGTGGTTGGAGCACTGCGGGCAGCGCAGTGAAGAGAGAACTGGAGAAGGGTGTTTTTTTCCACAAGGGCCTCAGCAATGAAAAATAGGATGAAGGAGAAGACAGAGTATGCATCGAAGAGATTCAAAAGTGCACTGGAGCCACTGATAGCATAGCGTATTCCTTGCAACTCCTGCCGCTTTTCTCCTTTGGCATTGGCAAAAGTGAACTAAGTTTTTATAGTATGGGGCACTTACAACCTCATACCAACCTATTTTTTTTTATTATACGAAAAAAAACAGCACATATTAATTACATATAAAGAATGTCGGTTAACAAAATATGAGGCCAATTAAAGTTTTTCAGTTTCAAAAATTAGTAATATAAAAAATGTGCCAGAATAGCAACAAGAGTAAAAGACAGTAAACAAAAATAAAAAGTGAATATCAACAAAACAATTTAACAAAATCAGAACCAGTAATAGCTATAATCTAAGTAAAAAATAAAGAATATTAGTCAAGGAACAGCTGTTTTATAAGTTGATGATATATTTGGTGAGTGTTTTTTTTAAATCTATTACAAACATACAATTAAATCATGTGGGTATATTTCCTGAGATTTGATTTATTATAAATGAAAGACGTCAAAGCTTCTAGCTGGCGCACTTTAAGTTTTTCATATTTTACACATCCTGAAAGAAAACTGGAATCTTACAATATTTATTTATTTACTTATTTTACGGCATAAGCCTTTTACAATAATATGACCGATGCTGCAAAAAATTCAATGGATTTTTAAATTTAGAACACCTGAGAAAAGAATTAAAAATTGGAATAATGAATGACTTCCCGTTTCGGTGTTTATTTCAAGTACAAAATAAATACCGGCAAGGTATTTATCCTACTCAGCCCTAACAGAAAATGATTACTAGCTCCCTAGGAAGCTGGGAAACCCCCGCTTCAAATGAAATAGTCAGTGTTAGGCCGGCAACCTTTCATGTAAAAATAAAAAGGTTCCACTCGCCACAGCGACCTTTTCGGGGGAGCCCAGAAATATGTGAAGCTTAGTAGTTGCATTATACTGACCTACCTACATATCATTTGAGCTCTTCAAAAACAAATAATTTCCCATAAATTGTCATAGTCAATCGTGTACCATTTCTTTACAGTAATCAGCCTCATTCTAACCTACTGAGTAAGTCAGTTCAAATTAATCATCTTACATTGTCGGTCGTATTACTTCATAGAAAAATGTATCAAAACACAATAGGCATTATTTTGCAGACCGGATGGGAGTGATGTCTAACCGCAAGGGGACCCGACACATATAATGCCTTCCTGATGATGCCGGAGTTCCGCTGCCGCCTTTGCCTCTATTGATCTTTGATCGGATTCATTTCTCCGAAATAAAACCAGCCGTAGACCCGTATACAGCGTGATTCACCATCGACTATCCAATATATGCTCTCTACAGATGAGGATAGTTGGCAAGTTTAAATTTATTAGTCAGTTTTGCAAGTGTTTATTTGCTATGCGCCCATAGTAAGGATTTTTACAAGTGATAACCTCTGTTGTTTTTATATACTTAATATTATTTATTATTTGTAATCCTTGACTTATAGGTTGGTTTTAAGCTGACAACTCATACTGTAAAAACATGCACTTTTCCCATGTCACTTTTGTTGTTGCAGGGTGTATGTTCATTTCAGGTTTGGATTTTAATTCGTAAGTACGCATGCAGCATTTGTAAGCAAAACGAATTTACACGTGCCTGTTTGTGGGCGTGTATTTAATATGAATTTGAAATATTAGTATATCTTGGCAACCTAGATTATAAGTTATGGAATTCATGTGGAAGTATACTAATAAGTTGCATGAAGTGCCCTATTCAAATGAAAATAATGCATAATAATAGTAAAAACGGCTTACGATTGATAAATTTCATGAAATCCCCGGGTATTTCTTGAGATCAGTGGTTTTAACCCAGTTTTTGATGTGGGGCATTTTATTGTTTTTCTTTCAACCAGGGACCACTCTGTTGTCATCGCCCCAAATTAAAAAAAAATATTATTTCACTTTAAGATGAACACATACTTTTGAAAAACTTGTATTAAGTTTGTGTTTCTCTTTTATGCATGCTGCATGATTCTCACGCAAACCATTTCTGACTCTACTGAATCACAAGTTCTTTAAGACAGATTGAAATTAATACTTACGTTTTCATGAAATGTCTATCTAGATTCTAGATACTACTTATTTAGAAAAAAGCTTTTAGAATTTTTGTAAAATTGTAAGCTAGTGTTAAAGTGCATATGCATTTGTTTTTTTCATAGTAAACTAGGAAGGATAGGAAAGTAGATAGAATATACTTTTACTATCTTAAAAAAAGTCAAATTACCACATAGTACATACTAGCTGTCTTCGTCTGAACAAGCTGTTAGATTATAGACAAGTTGTTTACCTTGAACCGGCAAACAAAAAATAGCGTTGAATAATCTATTATTATTGGACAAAAAGATGCGAAATGCTTACAAGCGATATATTAAAAAAAAAGAAGATGAAAACACAATTTATTAACCACTTTCTTAAAGTATTTTATTTTTAAAAGTACTAAATAATATATATTTAAATAGGTTATTTTGTGGAATATTTACTTTCTGATTAATTGAAAACGGTATTTTTAATGTATCATTTGTCATTTATTTGACCACCCTTAATGTTTTAACTACTGCCAACGCATGACTTGCCTCAATAATAATAAAATTGTGAACTATACTTTTGGGACAGTGCTATCACACATGGTCTGTATACTCTGAGAAGTGCATATTTATTACTGGCTTTGTTTGAATGGCCTTCTAGCTGATGAATAATTCAGTTAAACCTTTTGTACGCAGCCGACCAATATCAGTGCTGAATGAATACAAGAAACGAGCCGAGAATTTCGCCCAGAGCTATGGGAAGAATGCAGTTTCATATAATATAGACTGCAACACGTGCTTGCAACCAAAAAAAAAAGCTTCGATCGTAGCAAACAATTATGAATGAAATAATTGTTGCCAGTAAAAATCGGTTGTTTGCTGAAAATGAGGTTCGCACATGATTTGGCATTGACAAAATCGTGACGTCAGATGGCCGGGTTTCTTGCTGAAAAAAGAGTTCAAATCTATGCTCCTTCACTTTGAGTAGGTACTCTTTTTATCAACTACTAAGCTACACATATAGTGTAACTTCTTGCCGCGTTATCCCCGAAGGGGTCGCATGTGGCGAGCTGAACCTATTTATTTTTACAGGTAAGGGGGCCGACCTTACGCCAACCACTTCAATTGAAGTGGAGGTTTCCCAGCTCCCGAGAGAGCTGGTACTCATTTATTGTGAAGGCTGAGTAAACCTTGCCGGTATTTTATTTAAGGTTTGAAATAAGCACCGAAACGGGAAATCATTTCTGACACCCTCGGCGGGATTCAAACTCGAGCTCACGGCATAGAATGCTAGCACTATACCAACTGAGCTATCGACCGGACTGTTATTTTTTTTTCATCTATTTAAATTCATTCTGCTTCCCTTACCTGTAAAAATTAATAGGTTGCACTCGCCACCTGCGAGCCCTTTGGGAAAATGCGGCAAGATGTTACATTAAGTGTGTAGCTTAGTCGCGTAGTAGCGTTTTTTTTAACCCAGTAAACCTTAGCGGTATTTTGATTTTTGGTTCAAAAAGCACCAAAACGGGAAATCATTGCTAACACCCTCGGTGTGGATGGAACCCTAGCCCTCTGGCATGGAACGCGACATTCTATCGATTAAGCTATCGACCAGACTTAAACGGGCTAGGACTAGGCCAAATGTATAAAAATGCATTAATATATTTTCTGATTCATGAGTCATAATTTAAATTTTTATTCTCCCATAAATTATTATTCAAAGTCAAGGCTACATTATCTTTTCCTATGTTTATTTGATTGTATCCAAATGCACGTGACTGGATCGGAATTCTTCGCCTAAAAAAAAACAGGTGTTTCTAAATAGTTAGTTGTCCAATACTTCAAGAAGGAAAAAATGACACCTCGATTGTGAAATAAAGAGGGTTTCCCAGAATAGAATTCCTCTTTGAACAATATGATAAACTAGCCATTAATAAAAAAACATTTTGAATATTTAAATTGAGTAGGCATGCGTTATGACCTCTTGGTTAGATATGATGTCTCTGCAATGACGTCTTTTGTGGATTCAAGATCGTCAGGTAACAGGCTTCGACAAGTCCAGCTAGGTTTTTAACAATAATGCTGTTCGTCTCACTTAACTTCATATTCAACGTGGGTGTGTCAAAACACAGCGATTTCAAATCTTTTTCAAGAAGTCAAAAATATTAACGCAAAAAAATGTCTACTGCTATCAGAAATACGGGAAATAAAATACGTGTGTGTAAGAGTAGGTTTGTAAATAAAAGAATATTGTTTATTTTGTACAAAAAAAAACAGGCTACTTATCAACTATCCTCGTCTGAATGGTGTCTTTTTCGAAAAAGAAAGCAGGGTCAAATTGTAAAAATAATATTTTTTTTTAAGTTAAACATTTGATTCTATTTTTTAGTTATTTTTTGTCAAACAAATAACAAAAAAAAATCTGGTATTTCTGAAAAGAAGTCATCCATGTTTATATTTTTTTTTTGTGGAACTGACATGTTTTTTTTTAAATATTCTGTTAATTGAATTTCTTAATTTACTTTTCTAAATGAAAATTGTTTGTGTAACGTACGCGAAACACATAATTTTTTTTCAACTTTGTTTAAACTGTGCAAGCATCGAAATTAAAACTTCAATTTTTTTCGTCAACGATTGACGTACGGGAAAAACCAAAAAAATCCCAGCTCTGTATCCTCTGCAGAAATTATGACAAAAATCATGCGAAGGCAATAAAGTTAATTTTTGAAAAAATTAAATTACTCACTGAAGGCGAACATATTTTTTTTTTTGGCGATTGTATTTATGGAGTAGGAAAAATAAGTATGGGAAAAAGGTCATTGTGTTTTCTATTGACGCAAGTGATTTTGACGATTGGTGAGGTCGATTTTGCTAGGTGAGGTAATGCATGTGTATCGCCTAATAAGGAAACATTTTAAATTAATTGTGAAAGTAAACATTCATGAAAATATTAGTTTAGTTTGGAAATTTGTAGAAGTGTTCTTTTTTAAGAAAATAATAAATAAGAAAATAATAAATATAAATAAATAATAACTAAGAAAATAAACTTTTAAATAAATTTTGTGAAGAGGAATGCAATTCACCAAAACATTTTGTCCTGGCTGAAAAAATAATACATAATCAAGTAACAAATAAAATGATCAGTGGACAATTAAAATTAAAGTGTAAAATTGATTACCAATTCTAATCTAATCTAAGTTGCAAATATATGTTACATTGGAGATTCACATTACATGCATTCTCACAACCAGACACGTACAAGGTCGCGCTTGCACATACCTCATGTGAACCTACAACATAAAAACCAAATCTCAAATGGACATACACCCTGCAACTCTTGCCGTTCTTCCCTGAGACAGGGGTGACATTGGCAAAGTGAACCATTTTTACAGCATGGGTGGTCAGCCGTATACCAACCTATAAGTCAAGGAAAACCTACAACATAAAAAAACAAAATTTCAAATGAACATAGGCCCTGCAACTCTAGCCGAACTCTAGCCGAACAATCAAAATTAAAATGATTCATTAATTTATCAATTAAACTTAAAATGTTACCTTCGTCTTTGACGGCCGGAGGTTGACATAACATGAGGGTAGTTAACCGAAATCTGTTAAGTTACCTATTGGACCTTGAGCTTTCGTACGTTCCGCCCTAATTTGCAAAGAGCTTCTTCAGCGTGATATTGATGCAACTCTTATATAACAAACCCAAAAAAAAACACAAATAAGCTGCACATACAATTAACTTTACGCGTTGTACCCGGCGTGGTAGGATATATTCCAATTGCAATGCTACACGTATATATTGCGTAACTTCTTACTGCTTTTTTCCCGAAGGGTCGTATGTGGCGAGCAGAGGCGGCTCGTCATTAGAAATGTTGGCAGTTCATAATTTCTGCATTTACATTTTTTCTTTTATTTTCCATTTTGCTTGGAATGAAAGTGGCAAGAAATACATACATATTATAAATATTTTATTTAGGTATACACGAGAACGTACCTACACCCGTTTTGTTGCATATAACAAACAATTACAACAATTAAATGTATTTGAAGCAAGTTTTTTTTACTAAGCCACATATATAGTGTAACTTCTTGCCGCATTTTTCCCGTGACGAGTGTAACTTATTTATTTTTACAGGTAAGGGGGCAGTCCTTACGCCAACCACTTCGGTTGACGTGGAGGTTTCCCAGCTCCCGTGGGGGCTGACAGTGACGGCCGATGGGTCAGAATATTGGGTGGCAGAAATTTTCAATATAATTATGGCCTACACCTCTTCCCCCACTCCCCCCAATGTACCATACACTTCACGCTGACCGGCCTTGAAAATGTTCGCTGAAATGTTAGCACGAATATTATAATCGATGACTTACATTGTGTAAAAGAGCTTCCTTTAACGGGGATGATCGCCGTCGGTAAATCCAAATTAATTCACTTCATAACAACACAGCAAAACATAGCACTTAAAAACACTTCACATAAAACCTTTTCCTTCACACCAACACCATTTAATAATTAATCTACCTCACAGCTTTTACATGAATATTTGTTTATTTTATCTACCTCACAAATTAGTGTTAATTATAAATGTACATAAGAAATTTAATATCGTCACTTAAAATACGAAAATATATTAAAGGGACTAAGGTCTGCCTCCGGAGAAAAATCCAACTTAACTGAATTTAAATTAAATTAAGATTATGGAGCAGGAGGAGGAAAGATCTGTGACATCATCTTGTACTTACATTCTTAAAAATAACAAGAATGTATTGTTCTGCAAGATTAGCAAGTTCAGAGATTTGCAACCTTTGACAAAACTAATCATCCATACTTTAAAGTATGGATGATTAGTTTAAAGAGATATTTTAAAGTAGGTACGTTATAGTGGAGAATATGAGTGATGGTACAAAAGAGTACAATTGGGCGTATAGCTGGGCAAAGAGTTTAGTTGAGCATCTACAAATAATAGACGATTCACGACTCATAAAAATAGTGCACAAAGATGATCCCCAAGGAAAGCGGGGAAGAGCAAGACTGACAAATTAATAAATTGATTAAATAAGCAACATTTCAAATTATTGAAATCTGCAGACTGAAAAAAATAAGAGAACTCACGAAGAAAGTAGGGAATGCTGAGAATATAAAAATAAATATGCAATCACAGAACAGAGTAAAGACGCTGACTGACGCTGACCGCCACTAGCGTAGAGATGGTTGCTTTCATATCAGTTAAAACACAGTTTATCCATTTGTATTATTTTGCTTAAAATGCTCGAAAAAACACTTGTTGACCACGACTGAATATTTTTCACTAGGAATGGAATCCTCAAGCAAATAATAAAAACGTCGATAAATTAAAAAGTAATGAGTTTTTGTCGGGCTTAACTTGATCTTAAAATAAACAATTTGTATCCTGGCTAACAATAAAGCATTGTATTTGAATTATATTTTAAGTATAGAGCTTTATGGTAAAACACAAACATACTTTATGCGAAGATTTTTATTGATACTAAAGCAGCATCTGTTGTGAGCGTTTCAGTTTTCATAATTTTTTTTGTAAACGCAATAGTTAAGTGTCAGGAAATACTTTATAGTTTTGTTTTAAATGACGAATATTGAAGTCTTTTAAACAAAGAGTTGGATATGCTCTGAACATAAGAGTTCCTTTGGTAGAATAAAAAAAAAAGTTTTGTCACAATTCTTCTCCGTTCATGTCATGTCACTTACCTAGGAAAAGCGTGCAGTGCCGGAGCTGCTATCTAAAAATGTACAGGCACCTCAGTATTCACCGTTTGAGCTGTTTTTTCAATAAATGTATGGACTTCATAGAAGGAAGTATGGGGCATTGCCACATATGCACGCGATAATATTATACATTTAAATACCTAGCAACTCGTAGTCTTTACGTGTTCGTAGAGCTGTATAATATGTAAAATAATGATAAATGTAAAATAGGACTTGACACAGAGGATATTTTATGGGGAACAAAATTGTAAGTGATGGGTCGTGGCATTCTTACAGGAGGTGCAATGCACCGATGCACCTTAGCTGGAGCCGCCACTGGTGGCGAGTGGTACGTATTTATTTTTTCAAGTAAGGGGGCCGGTCGTACGACAACCACTTCAAATTTACTGAAACATGACATTGGAAAAAATGACCCAATTTTGGCAGGAAGGGTGGTCAGCCTCGAACCAATGAATTAGTCAAATATTTCGTAATATTTTCGACGTTTATTTCATAATACAGAAATAATAAATTTAGCTGGATTAACCAGAAACAAGAGGATGAGTAATACAATTTGATAATTATAGCACGCGCCTTGTATTAGTCTTACCTCAAATGTTGGTTTATGAGGCTAACCACATATACTGTAAAAAATAGTGCACTCTTTAATGTCACTTGTATTTAAGGAAAAGTTGACAAGAGTATTAGAGAAAGGTGGTAAGAGTTGCTAGGCTTATGATCCAGGTTAATTAAAAAAAACACAACTAAGCTACACATATGGTGTAACTTTTTCTTACGTTATTTCTAAAGGGGTGCATGTGGCGAGTGGAACCTATTTATTTTAACATGTAAGGGAACTGGTTTTAAGCCAACCACTTCGACTAGCAAAGTGAACCAATTTGTACTGTATGGATAGTCAGCCTCATACCAATCTATTAGTAAGGGAGCAAAAATTGTAAAATACATTATTAACTATCCAAAATATAGACAATAATTTTCATCAATAAAAAAGTCGTTGCCGCGCCAAAATTGCAGATCAACCGTCATTTTTTTTCGGTCATTGCATGCTTATTTATTTTTATCCAGAATCATAATTTTGTTTGGGTGTTTTTGTTTAAGAAAGTCCAGGATTATTCATTGTACGAGTACGTAAAGGGTTACTTACTGGGTTTATTGAAGCGCTCTGGTTATATCTCTCGGACGTCATATGACGTAGAATATAACAATCATACTTTACATTCAGCTACGTCACAATATGAAATATACAGTACTGAGCACGAGTATAAAACATTGCGTAAATACTCAACCAAAAAAATGTATGGAAAATAAAACACTGCTCCTAGCGAGCGTTGTATTTTTTAAACATTTTTCTTTTCACGCAATGATTGAGTAAGTACGCAATTTGTGGTGTAGCACACTGTGAGAAGGTAAAAAGGTTAAGAGAGATATAAAATTAAAAGGAGACGCAAAATATACAAAAAAAAGTCAAACTGAAAGTTTGTGGAGTTTTTATAAATTGTATAATCTATAATCTAAGTTGCACAAATATGTATAATTTGAGATTCATTTGTAAGTGCATTCCCATAAGCAGACACGTACAAGTTTGCGCTTACACATCGCACGTTTAATAATAAAGAGAAATAACTCGAAAATTGGGAAAATCGAGATTTTGTAATAAAACGCAAGAACAATGCGAGAAGAATAGGTAGAATGCGACAGCCGTTCAATTTGGACGAATATGACCGAGATAAAACATCGGACGCCTTTTTCATCCCATACAAGTTGTACTGGTTGTCTGAACTTCATACGTGATTTCCCAACATTAATGTTTTTTGAGTTATTGCTCTTTATTATTAAACGTGCGACATGCCGCATGTCGACTTACAGCATAAAAATCCAACCTCAAATGAACACAAGCTTTGCAAATTATTGCCGAACTTCCCTGAAACAGTGGAGACATTGGCAAAGTGAAATTTTGTTTACAGTATGGGTGGTCAGCGTTTAATTGACGAAAAAAATAATACATTGATTGTATAAGTTTGTAGGCCTTCCTTCAAGTCATAAAAGCACCCTCCTGTAGCTGGGATCGACGCGACGCGACGTGCCGTTCAGTCTAAGCCGTGTAGATCTTTAGGTAATTTAGTTCAATAAGCAGGTAAACGCCAAACCTGCCCGGACCAAAAGTCAAGCCTATTATTACTCTATGCGTCCGCGCAGTGCTTGTGTGGCTTATCTAACATTTGATTCAAAGATGAACTTTCAAAGAAATTGTCTTAAGAGTCACATTATACACAATATGAGCCGAGAAAAAAACATAAAGCACGATAATGTGAGAGTTGTTTTCAATATTTTCGAAATCAATTTCCAGTGTTCATCAGACACATTGGTCCAGTACACATACAAACATTGTTCATGTGAAATTACCTCTCATGGACATAAGACAGACCAGCACAAAGGGGGCGGTATGGAATATACGACGACACTGATAGATAATGATTTAGTTTAAATTCTATATTCTATGACCAGGACCACGATCGAGGAGAGCTTTTCGAATATTTAATAATATTACGGCTAATATATAATGAAAAAAAATGCGAAGTATTAGTGTTCAAACCAAAGGGGTGGAACCTTCATGTGCCCTCAGTCAGTGTCAATGGCAGAGAGATGAAACGAGTGCGGGAGTTTACATATTTAGGCCACGTGCTTAATGAAACATTAACTGATGAGTGATGACTATGACATCAAACGACAACTACGCTCGCACTGCAGGAAAGCTAATATGTTAGCACGGCGGTTCGCACAATGCTCGGATATCGTTAAAAACAGGCTCTTTCTCGTTCTATGTACGCAACAATACACCAGCGAGTTGTGGTGTGACTATAAAGCACAAAGTATGAACGAGATGAGAGTCTGCTACAACATAGGCTACAGAGAATTGTTACGACTGCGGAAGAGCTGTAGTGCGAGTGGGATGTTTGTGGCGGCTCAACTACCCTCCTGGAATGGGTTGCTGCGAACCCGAATGGCTGGGTTCAGAGACAGAATTAAATCCAGCGAAAACTCTCTGATCGTAGCAATCAGAGGCCTGAAATGGGAGTTGGGCATATGGCGTCATTGGGCAAGGAACTTGAAGCTTACGTAGCCTTTTTTCCCTGTTTAATATGTTCCTGATATTCTAATGTACAATGACCATGTATTTCTCTTTTCTTTTACTGTTTAACTATATATTTTGTTTGCTCTTTTTTCTCATATATTTCATCACATTTTTTCATATTTCTACATTTTTGTAATTTTCTATGTACTTTTTCTATTGATGTAATATTTTTTTTTGGCTGGTCATGTATTGCACCCTCCACATGACTAAGCTGGAATAAGCGCATATTATTATTATTATTATTACTAATGCGGAAGGGAAGGTCGACAAGAGTTGCAGGGCTAATGTTCATTTGAGATTGGGTTTTTATATTGTAGGTTCACATGAGGCATGTTTAAGCGCGAACTTATACGTGTCTGCATCTAATATGAATCTTAAATGTAATATATCTTTGCATCTAAGATTATAGATTATAAAATACTAGGGGTTAACACTTCTGACTCGTAAAGGAAGCTTGTGGGTTCGATATATATAATAATATGCTCTTCGCTGGGTGAAAATTCATATATCTTTATCCGTCATTAAAGGTCTATCCAGCTTTACCGCAACTGGGTCTTGCTTGAGAATCGGTGCTTTCTAGAACGACGAACAAGCTCTCAGAGGGCTCTTGAAAACAGCGCTCACCAAATAAATCATCCTAATATTATTATTATTATTACAGATCCAGTTTCTAGTAGTACGTGCATTATATTGCCATGACAAGTATTGGTCTGAGGTTTGCGGTGTAGTGGGGAAAGCGTGGCAAGAGAAGGGGGAGACGCGTCGTGGGGAAGGGGGGGGGGACAACCTGTCTGAAAAGCGGCACATTATTATCATATTATTAATATTGGGCCGCCATTGACCCCGCGACCGCTTCCGGACTGGAAATACCTCAGGGGGCCAAGACGGGGGTGGGGGGAGGAGGCGCCGCCCCCCCACTGGGCACAGCGGTGCGGGATAGTGGAAAAAATCGACAAAAACACAAAGGGACAAACTGGACATAAGCAATGCGTGTGAAGTAGTTAGTGGCAAATATATCCTGATACGTTATTGTGCTAAATTCCTTACACGGATATCTATACAAGTCTGAGATTGCTAGCGCTTGCAAAAGAACTCCATATATAAAAAAAATCACAGTACATCTTATTTTTAGACATGGGCAGAATAGCGCTTCTGTACTCTAATTGTAACACTGTCGCCATTCTGCTAGGAGTAGGCAGAGCATTTGTAGAGTATTATGTCGGTATGTATCACCTTAATTTAACTAATCATTTTGTCCGGTCGATAGCTCAGTTGGTAGAATGCTTGTATTCCATGCCGTGAGCTCGGGTTCGAATCCCGCCGAGGGTGTCAGAAATGATTTCCCGTTTCGGTGTTTATTTCAAACCCCACAATAAAATACCGGAAAGGTCTACTCAGCCTTCACAAGAAATGAGAACCAGCCCTCTCGGGAGCTGTAAAACCCCCTTTTAACTGAAGTGGTTGGTGTAAGGCTGACCCCCTTACCTGTAAAAATAAATAGGTTCAACTCGCCACATGTGACTCCTTCGGGGATAACGCGGCAAGAAGTTACACTTTGTGTGTAGCTTAGTTTTTAGTTGTTTGTTATTGTTGTTAATTTCGCTACCTGAAAGGTCAAAGTGAATAAGGGCTGATTCACTGTTTTGAGAAATCGTTGATAGAACATTTTATTGGGTGTAACTTCTCATACTAAGTGAACTAATTGTAAAAAAGTGCTCATGAAAAACTTCTAAACTATAGGATTGTCACATTTGTGCAGTGTTTTCTCTCGTAGAAAATTGGATAAATGATGCATTATTCTTGCAAACCAATGTTTGCTATATGTCACTTATTCAGTCTTACCTTCAAGATATCAATTTGTTTGTACAAGAAAGTATGACAGATGAAAATTACTATGGATGATTGAATAAAAAATGAGAAGTACTCATATCTTAGGGTTGCTTTCAATAGCAAAAAAAACCATGAAGCTTAAAGCTCGTCAGTCATGAGCTTTTATTCTATAAAAAGTTTTTTGTTTCATTTAATAAAATATTTTGAGGATAAAAATTATCGACCACTTTAAAGTTACAGACAAACCACAGTGCGTCGGGCGAATCAACATTATCGGAGATGTAGCGATTGGCGGTCAGTGGGCCGATAAAAATAAAAATATGTGCTATTGCATAACTTAATAATTATATAAGTAGGTATAATTCTAATTGATACAAGATTCAAAGAAACTTTGTCCGGTCGATAGCTCAGTTGGTAGAGTGCTTGCATTCCCTTCCAAGAGCTCAGGTTCGAATCCCACCGAGGGTGTCAAAAATGGTTTCCCGTATCGGTGTTTATTTCAAACCCAAAACAAAAAAAGCGGCAAGGTTTACTCAGCTATCACAATAAATTAGTACCAGCCCCCTCGGTAGCTGGGTAACATCCATTTCAATTGAAGTGGTTGGTATAAGGCCGGCCCTCTAACCTGTAAAATTAAAGAGGTTCCACTCGCCACATGCGAATTTTCTCTAATCTAATCTAATCTAAGCTGCAAGGATATATATCATTTAAGATTTATATTAAATGCATTCCCACAAGCAGACATGTATAATTTCGCGCTAACACATGCCGCATGTGGACCTATATTATAAAAACCCAATCTCAAATGAACATAAGCCCTGCAACTCTTGCCGTCCTTCCCTGAAACAGGGGTGACATTGGCAAAGTGAACCATTTTTTTACAGTATGGGTGGTCAGCCGCATACCAACCTATAAGTCAAGGAACAATGTTCTTTAGCTTTAATTTCTCCCTTCGGAGAAAACACGCCAAGAAGTTACGATATATGTGTAGCTTATTAGTGTTTTTTTATTGTTGTGCAACGTTGTGAAACATTTATAACACAATACTTTTGATATCTTATGTAAGGAAATTTACTATGAATACAGTTATTGAATCCCAAAGACTAAGGATAAAAGAATGCTAAAAACTTGATTTACTGCTGCAGGTTTGTTTCCTCTTTTGAATGATTACATAAGACATTGCAACGTGAATCACGATTTTGTGGGGAGAAAAAACAATAACCAAGATTTTTAAAGCACTCCATACAAATACGATACAAAAATTTTCTTCCGCAATATTTTTTGATAGATTAAGATAATGGTCACCCCTATTTCAGGTCGGCAAGAGCTGCAGGGCTTATGTTCATTTGAGATTGGATTTTTCATATTGTAGGTCTACATGCGGCATGTGTGAGCGCGAAATTATGCGTGTCTGTTTGTGGGAATGCATTTAATATGAATCTCAAATGATACATATCTTTGCAACTTAGATTTAGATTTAGTCAAGTGATTAAAATCTCGGACTTGTAACCACAAGGTACCCGCTTCGAAACACTGACAAAGCTTCTTGTAAGCGCGAACTTATACGTGTCTGCTAATGAAAATACATTTAATATGAATCTTAAAAGTACCTAATATATCTTTGCAACTTAAATTGTAGTTTTCAATAGTTTCTTGAGTAATATGTTGGTATGAGGCTAACCACCCATACTGTAAAAAATGGTTCGCTTTGACAATGTCACACAGCTTCCACGAGGTTTCAGGGAAGGTTGGCAATTAGTGTTGAAGACCTAATGTTATGTTGTGAGTATATATTTAATATGAATCTAAAATTTTAATTAAAAAAAATGTTTGTATAACATAGTTTTATTTTCACATTTTTGAGTTTACAATGCGCTAACCCCAGGCGCGTGCATAGGGTATAGGCAAATACATTTCAGAATAAATATTTTCTCCCATTCCTTTCAACTAACTCATTTGAAATTGAATGAAGTGCTAAAGATGGCTCCAATAGAACTTAAATTTTGAATTTTAAATCTGCATATCAAGCTTAAATGTTTTTTTTACCATATATTGCCTACCTATTAGGCGCATGTGCCTGTATGGGATGCACGCCCCTGCTTTATCCGTTTATCTAACTGAATCTAAAATGTTAATATATATATTTGCAACTTAGATTATAGATTATTATAGAAACGTATTCGTCATATTCCAATGCCATAAAAACCAAATGTAAGTAGCTCCTTAGCGGTACACCGCCCACCTGCTAGTTGGTACCACATGAGATACTTGTCGACAGGTGAACTCACAAAATACGTAAATGCTATTTTAAGAATCTACGAAATCACAGATCAGACATTGCTCATAATCGGTGTATTTATTAACTTGAGCAAACAAATGGTAATTGAAAGCAGTCATTTTCTCAATGGAACCATGGTTGCGAACCTTTTTTCGACCATGGACCACTTGGATTTTTTTTACGAACTAAAGTGATTACACCGTTTGGATGTTTGACAAACCTTGCGATATGTGAGAATAAGTGCATCCTCAATTGTCGTAAAGAAACGGTGCCTCCTGTAGACGTTGTCTTACAAAATTTTCTCCTACAACGGTTCGTCAAATATCCAAATAGTGTAATTAATTTTAAAGTGAATTCTTATGTGTAAATATGTTGAATGAACGTAACTTCAGATTAAATTACACTTCAATGTTTTGTTTCAACCAGAGGCCTTTTTATTGTTTTGTTAATTCCAAGGGTTACAGAATTATTGTTCTTTAAGCACAATCCTTGGACCGGTCCGTAGTCCGTAGTGGCAACACTTCGGACTCGTAAATGGAAGGTTGTGGATTCGGATCCCGACGGAGCACAAAAATATACCATTTATATTTCGAATGTGCTCTTCACTGGGTTGAAAAATTCATAAACCTTTACCAATGACCGGTCACCAAAGGTCCATCCAGCCTTACAGCAACTGGGTCTTGCTTGAGTATTGGCGCTTTGTAGCGACGACCAAGCTCGTACACCTCTGCGGCACTACAACAAGTGTCATAGACCCCTAGAGTCTTTCGAATCTAGGGAGTCTCCCGCATAGGGTTTCTTAAAAAAAAAAAAAAAAAAATCTAACGAATATTGATTATCATCCGTAGTTTAATGGCTAAAATTCGTGACTCATCATCTGAAGCAATTGGGTTTGATTAACGGCGAAGCTTTGTACTTCAACGGGTTTTTCTCTAAATCAAAAAAAAAAACTATTTTTTACAAAGACCAGTTGCAAATGACAAGCTGGCTTACCATAGCAACGACCAAGATCGGAGGAATTCTTGAGGTGTAAGTCACTCGAAGCAGCACTCTGGTCTTTTAGTATTATATGGAACTTCAGATTGATCCATTTTTTTTAGCATATTTGGAGGCTCTCACGTACCACCGGTTGCGAACCAATGCTCAAGAGTAAAAACGCGTAACGCTCTTTAGTAAGCGCCTACGTCATGTCATGCTTCGCAAACATTTCTATAAAAGAGCATTTGAAAGAAAATCTACCAATAACAGCGGAGTGGGAAAGCAAATATTGTTGTCATATGCTTCCATCTACACTTTCGGTTATGATTGTTTGGTGTTGTTTGGACAAAATTAAGGTTAGGAAGACAAAAATGACGGCATATGTGCTGATGAGCTCAGAGGACGTTCCATCTAGTCGTCACGGGTTCGAATACCAAGATTTACTGAGTAAACACTAAGCGGCAGACGCGTGCATTAGGTAGAGACAAATTAAAATGATAAAGGGTGTGTTTTGAACTAATTAAATATACCATAGACTCTGGATGAAATGAAAGAAGTATGCAAGGACCGAAACGAATGGCGGTTGATGCTGGATTTTAAGGCTGAGGCTTTAAAACAAATATTTTTCACTTTTCAATAGAAAATGTTTTGTAGGTTTTAATTCTCACTGTTTAATTGTTTAGTGTTTGTTTTCTATACTCGAATGTAATTGTTTGTATTTCTTGACTAGGTTGGTATGAGGCTGACCACCCATACTGTAAAAAATGGTTCACTTTGCCAATGTCACCCCTGTTTCAGGGAAGGTCGGCAAGAGTTGCAGGGTTTATGTTCATTTGAGAATGGGTTTATATATTGTAGGTCCACATGCGGCATGTGTTAGCGTGAACGTATACATGTCTGCCTGTGAAAATGCATTTAATATGAATCTTAAATGATATATGTATATCTTTGCAGCTTAGATTTAGATTTAGACAGTGAACTTTAAACTGGTACAGAAACATCTTCGATTCATGACTGTAAATTAGTTCTGTAAAACAAAACTGCGTGTCCAAAAAAATGCAACTAAGCTTCACATATAGTGTAATTTCTTGTCTGCGTTATCCTCAAAGGAGTCGTATATGTATATTTGTTAGGATGTTAGGACTTATTAGGATGATTTATTCGGTGAGCGCTGTTTTTGTGTGCATCACACAAGAATCCTCTGCGAGCTTTGTCATCGTTGTAGAGCGCCAATTCTCAAGCAAGACCCATTTCCTGTAGGGCTGGATGGACCTTGTATGTGGCGATTCAAGACCTATTTATTTTTACGTATAAGCTGGCTAGCCTCACGATAACCCCTTCAGTTGAAGTGATGGTATCCCAGCTCACGATGGGGCTGGTACTCATTTCTTACTATGTAAGTCTTGCCTGTATTTTATTTTGGTTTGAAGTAAACACCGGAACGGGAAGTCATTCCTGACAACCTCGGTGGGAATTTCGACAAAGCAAAAAAACTGTATCCAAATGTACGCAGACCTGAAAAATCTTTCATAAAAAACACTTTGACTGCCGTATACGTCATATATATCAATTAAATGTAGGTACGCGCAAATGTGTATGTATTTTATTTTAATACAAATATAAAATTCCCATTCATAATTCATACGCTAGATGTTGCAGTACTTTTTTTTTTTAAATATCAACCAAAATTGCTGATAAGCTTTAACCAAAGAAAAATTAATCGACTCTAATTATATTTAATTATTTAAGACCATCATCTTTTTGGGCTCATGTTTTTGACCGCAAGCCAAGATAAGCGCAAACGTCATCCACAATATTGTTGTGTCACGTTTGCGTAATTGTAAAACAAATGAAAAGGGTTTTACTGTTGAGATAGTCCAGACCGCTAAGCCGTTACCTATCTAAGTAGGCAAAGATTTACCCAATTATTGTTGATTTTACCGCTGTCTGGTGCATACGTCACAAATCGCAGAAACAATTGACGTGGTCTATTAGTGACGTAGCTAGTGCATTATTTAATACTAATCTAAACTTATCTAATCTAAGATGCAAATATATTAGATATACCTGTACATATAGCACACAGATTTTAGCAATGGAATGTGCTATATCTAATCAAGTGCTTTATTAGTTTGGCTTCCCATGACTTTTATTTTTATTTTGGAAAAAACAGTTTCAGGTAAAATTACAAAATTAGATTGACAATTGAAAACGCGAAGCTCTCTTCTTTATTTTATTTTCTGCAACACCTTTTCGTTGCCTCCCATCAAAGTCTACATTAATGTAATGAAATATTTTTTCAAACGAATAAACATTTTGAAATCGCGAAATGTTTATAATCATTGTGCAATGCAGATTATAATAATAGTGAAATGGAAACCGCATTGACATTATCGGAAACGTATTGTTAATAATCACGGGTAGTAAAAAATTTCAGCCATTTTTATTTTCGTCGTGAATCATCGGCGATGAATAATCCTCCGGAGATTGCTTTCCGAAGGAACGACCGAGGCGACCGCACAAATAAAATATTCACATTACTTGTAAATACTAATTATTAGGTCTTACTTATTCGTAGAGCTAAAATAACATGGATCACTTGCTAATTACATTTTTGAACGATAAATGAAATGTTTTATATTTTTTTATTTATTAAAAATACACTCCAGCCCCCCCCGGAAGCTGGGAAACCCTCACTTCAACTGAAGTGGTTGGTGTAAGGCCGGCCCCCTTACCTGTAAAAATAAATAGGTCCAGAATCACCACATTCAACTCCTTCGGGGATAACGCAGGCAAGAAGTTACACTATATGTGTAGCTTAGTTGCGTTTTTTTTTACTACTTAATTCTAGTGATACACCACCTTGTATTTGTTTGGCAGTACATATACTAAAATTGGAACGTCGCCACCTTAAAGGTTAAACTGAACAAGTGCTGATTTACTGATTTGAGAAATCGTTGATAAAGCATTTGACTGTGTGTAACTTCTCATAGTAAGTGACATAATTGTAAGGAAGTGCTCATGAAAAGCTTCCAAACTACAGGATTTTCATACTTTATTAGAGTTTTCTCTTGTAGAGAATTAAAAAAAGCTGCGTTTATCAGGAAACTCATGTTAACTTAATATGACACTTATTCAGTTTTACCTTTAAGCTATCGAAATGGAATCTGAAATGTGTTTTTGTGTGCACTGCACTAATGTGGATGCTGGAAATTGATTAAAAAAGTATGCTTTTTCTTAGCTCAGATTGTGTAGAATGTGATTCTGAAGACAACTCCATTTTAAAGTTATCATTCATTAAAATTAAAAAAAATTCAAACAAGCTCAGGGGGACGAATTGCTGATACAATTGGGCGAACAGTACCCTTAGTACGAGTTGCAAAACTTTAGAAAAGTAAAGTTTACGGAAAATATTAAAGAGTGATTTCTCCCAAAATCTGCCGTTTTTGTTTCTTACACTTTATGGTCTTAGTCAAAAAGTTACAGTGATGAAGAAAATCAAGTTCAAACAAACAAAAACGGCAGATTTTGGGGGAAATCACTCTTCAATAATAATTGCCGTAAACTTTACATTACTCTATTTTTGCAACTCGTACTAAGGGTACAGGTGGATCTTAAACCTTCTAAACTTCTGAATTGCGTAAAATTTTAGACGCGCCGTGCATTCTTTATGTTGCTCTCACCTCTCTCCTTTTTGCGATACTATTTGCATGTATAGATAACATTCAATTAAGAGACGCACGATTCTCTTATTATCCAGAAATGGATTGATATTCTAGGTGTGCGGCCGTGTGAGCGGAATCCCAAACCTTTTTATCCCGGCGGTCTCTTGTAAGTTACCTCTTGTGTTGTTAACAAGGCAGTGAGTCATTTGCCGACATGAATTAAATCAGGTTACAATGAAAGCCTTCATCATCATCATCAAAAATTGTTGACGGAGTGAGTCTTAGGCTTGTTGCATCAAATTCCAATCATACAAAGTTAAGTGTGATTTCTCCCATCAAATCAAAAATTTGGTAGCGTATACGAAAATCAGCTGATTTACATCATCTTTCCTGTTCTTATTACGACTTCTATAAAATATTTAAGGCTCTTTTATACCCTAAATCTGCCATATATATGGCCATGTCATGCATATCTTTGCAACTTAGACTTAAGGCTGGTTCGGACAAGGCGAGTAATTTAGTCAAGTAACGAGTAATTTAGTGGCTAAACGTGTGCGAACCACAACAATTTAGTCCAGTAGTTAAGTCAATGGTTTAGTCAAGCCGATCCATTTCATTCTATTTTTTCGGGCAAGTAGCGGCCCCGCCCACCGTCCGCGGGCGAGTGTTGCCGAGAAGCCACGGAAAAGTCCGAGTCCGAAGAGCCACGGAAAAGCCCGAGTCCGAGTCGAGTTTATTAGCGGCCGCGCCATTGGCCGCTCACTCTTGGCGGGGAAACGGAAATGCAAGAATGGCGGCAATTTAAATTGGCTGCAGTTTGAAAAGATAATGCCCGTTTTCAGCAAGAATATTTAAAGATAAAGTGCTGTTTAAAAATATTTAAGTACTTAAGAACTTCTTATATTTGCGAGCCCAATGTTCCGCTCCCTAAACTTAGCGACCTGTCAGTGAGGTTATGTCATGTTTAAACTGTAAATAAGTGGATATGCACACCGATATCCTTGGTTTTTTAGAAACTCTTGAGAATATAGAAGTTGCTAGGACTTATCTACGTCCAAAAAGTTTTGAGAAAGGTAATTTTTTTTCGATAAGAATAGTATGACATCGATTTTTGGTGCGGATATCAGCTGTAAAAAATACAATCATGTAGCTCCTTGCTGGATGAAATTGTAGTAATTTTTAAGTTTTCGGACAATAGAGCTGTACAAATATAGTTTTGGTAAAGATGTTGTGGAAATAAATATTATCGTCCATGAATTTATTACGTATTTAAAAACATCGATCTTTTACATTGATCGATGTTTATAGGTACCTACCATAAATTTGTCATATCACAGGCCTTATGATATCCTTCAGATGGATTGTTACTTATTGTTTTGTACAGAAACAATTCAGTGACACACGGGGATAACTAATTAGAGGCATTACAATTTTATGCCACTGTAAGCCATCAGCTGGTATCTGTGACAGACGTGAGAGGCGTATGTAGCAGGATTGAACAAGTTTCTCGCCTCCAGCCTCTGAAAAGTTGAACCATGTTTCTTCTTTAACTTGATAATTGATTGGTGACCGCCGTGTATTTGAAATGCCGATTTTACATGTCGAATATTGATATTAATTGTCAACAACGAAAAACGCAACAGAGAAATGCATCTGAATGCAGCTGCAGACTACGAGCCGTATTATAGTGTGTGCATACAAAATATACTTTGTACACATCATTGAAAAGATAAAAATTCAATTAAAAAATAATGTTTGCAGCGTAAATGGTAGATATTATTATAAACATCAAATAGTCATGTGTTGTTTTTATTTAAAATGTGTATATTATTTTATAAACCATAAAATACATTTCTAATTTACAAAAGTCGAGTTTCGAAGTTGTTTGCTAAACAGGCTCCTAGCTAGGTGGCCGGGCATAAATCAGTTAATATTACCAAACCATAGCCAATTTAAAGGGCTTTATAATAACATGATTTTAATACTCAATTAATATTTTCAAACTGCAGCCAATTCAAATTTTCCGCCATTATAGAAAGGGCTTTCTGCAGCCAACTTCGCACTTGTGTACTGTACCCCTAGTACGGGTTTTCGTAAGTATTCTATGAGTTATGAGTATTCGATAAAAATGTATGTAAACATGAAAAGCACCTCCGGCGAAAAAGTTTCGAAACTTTTTTTGCGAGTATGTGCTTACGTAAACTCATATGAGTTTTAAAATACTTTACCGAAACTTAAAATTGTATTGCTTGCGAGACAACTTATTGCGTTTTCATACAAAATGCTGTCTGACAAGAGTACGGGCGCACATTTCCGTTGTTTGGAAGGCTGTCTCCATGGCAACGTCGTATTCATCCGTCACCTCTTCTCGATAGCATTTTGAAAAGTGAGAGAGTTTGACAGACGAAGAAAATGGAAAATAAGTACGATCTAACGTCTTAAAAACATTTCAATTGAATAAGGTATGTTATTGAAATAAATTCGCAATATTTTTTTCACTCTTTTAGTGTTTCTTACCAAAAAATAATTATATTATTTAGATTTTGGGCAGTAACTTTGTGAAAGCACATTTTAATTAATTAAAATACTTTTTTAACTTTGTTACAATTCACTTGAGTTTTATTTTTTAAAAAACACAACCAGTTTCGGGAGAAGCAGTACCTCCCATCTTCAGGTGTAAATATCAACTAACATAAAATACAAAATTACCAAATTAAGCAAGGATTTAATTTGTAGTACTGGTGGGGGTAAGTGGGGGGCGGGGCTTAATTGGAAACAAAGAAAGTAATGGCGAAGTGTTGGGAAAGAGGATATTATTTAAGAGGTTATTTTCAGAATTAATATTTTTTTGGATTTCTAGATTTTCAAAATTGTTCATAATTGGTAATTTTGTATTTTATGTTAGTTGATATTTACACCTGAAGATGGGAGGTACTGCTTCTCCCGAAACTGGTTGTGTTTTTTAAAAAATAAAACTCAAGTGAATTGTAACAAAGTTAAAAAAGTATTTTAATTAAAAAATAATTACTTTACGAAATTCCAACGCATGTAGTTTTGACAGTGAAACGTGAAAATAATGTACATTTCTTTTAGAATATTACGATGGAACAACTTAATTCCAGTCTATGGCAAGATGCCGCCTCCAATTATGGAGCCTTGGGGCCTCCTCGCCGCAGAAGAGGACGAAGTGCATGCAAGTTTGAACAACGACCGGGCTAATCTTCGCAGAGTGGAAACCTGCCACAGCGTTGTCTGACGTACCGAATTTAAGATGACGCAACGCATTTCTTTGGAAACAAAGGTAATTTACACATTTCTTGAAGTGTTAAATATAATATAGGTAGTTAGTAGGTACCTAACCTCAAAAATGTTATTACAGTGAATAATCGTCCATTGCTTATAGGTAGGGACTGGAAAAAAGTGGTGTTATTTTTTGCGAAATTCGCGTTATTTTTTTGGGAAATTCGCGTTATTTTTGATCAAAAATAGGGAAATTCGCGTTATTTTTTATGATAAACGGGGAGATTCGGTGTAATTTTTAGGGTTGATTTGATCGAAATAAAGGTTTATGTAATTGAAAAACTATAGATTTTACTAATATTCACAATTTATAATATAAACAACAATATAAATAACAACTTCCTAAAAAAATAAAAAAAATATGTACCTTCAAAAACAATGAATACACAACATCTGAATCAATACGAGTTACAACTTACACAGTTAAAACCATTGATTGAAAGAAGTATTAATATTTGAATGACACTCCAAATACCCTGCAATATCCTTTGAAAATATTAAATTTAGTCTCTCTAGATGAGGGTTATCTCATTTTTTCGAGGGATGTTGGCTTTTATGAAAGCCTCAAGTTGTGCTCTTGGCTAATTCAGCAGCAGCTTCACTCCTTGATGTATTTCCTATTTCATTGATGTCACGATTCAAGTCTGTTTAGATGTCCAGGACAGTTCTGCTTATCATTTATTTTTTTAATAAAATAGATTTGTGAATAGGAATGCAATTCACCAACCTACTCTGCCTGGCCAGAAACAGGTATTAATATCATTAATGAAAAATTCCTTACGAGTATTGTTCATTTTAATTAATTATTAATTTATAATTACCCAATTACATTTGTTGAACCAGGGTCAAATTTATGGTCAAATGACCCAGGCGGGGATCGAACCCCGCGTCTAGCGTTCTAGCGTGTTTCAACGTTGAACACTTGCCCCTCGGCTGTAACGACCATTTTTTCTGTGCTTTGCACCTTGCAAAGGGTTTTACAGGAATCTTTTCTTTCCCACAAAAAAGTTGCGTTGCAGAAGCGACACATAACAACTTTTTCGCACTATTTCTACCAAAAGTACGAAAATTCGCGATATTTGCGTAAAACCTCAAATTTCGCGTTATTCGCGTAAAAACATCAAAATTCGCGAATAAATTCGTTTTATCGCGATCGCGAAATTTTCCAGTCCCTACTTATAGGTGATGTGCGCATTGTTTTTTAATGCCTGTGGATTCTACCAGCGGCCAGTGGGAGTGGGTGGCTAAGCATTTAAGCCAGAAGTCCTGGAGCAACTTCGTCCAAAAAGTAACGCAGGCGCTTATCCACCCCAAGGTGATAAAGAAATGGATTAAAATCCCGCAAACTTCAGCTGCTTTACAGGAAGTCACCCAAAAGTAAATTAATTTATTGTATTTTTTGCGTTATGTAAAATTTTAACTGTTTTGTACCATTAAATAATACATACCTACATCTTTTCCATTAGGTATGCCATTCCTGGCATTGTTGGCTGTAGAGATGGCAGCCTTTTTGAAATCCATAAGCCAGAGAAAAGAAAAAAAGACTGAGCATTTGTATTTTTGCAGGAAGCAATACCACTCCCGGAACGTACAAATGGTAAAATTATAATGAAGAATAAGTCTGTTAATATATTAAGATGAAATCCATTATTAATTTACATGAATATGATTTAAGGTGTCCGACAGCGATTACCGCATCCTGAGTGTGAACCCAAAATTTGGTGGGGCGAGCCATTATTCCTTCATCTGAGAAGTGTGCTTAACACATGCATGCAATCATATTTGAAGATGATACAGGTAATTCTATTATTTACAATAGTATGTTAAAATTTTAACTTGGAAGTGTTACTTTAAGATATAATATTTGTATTTACATGGCAGTTGAAAGTGCTGAATTGACTGAAAGACAAAATAAATATAGACACATATTTAAAATAAATTTATTTAATCAAAGTAAAACATTTACATGATTTGATGGTAAAATCTTATATAAATACAATTTAACTGAATAATTTCAGATATTGAATTCAACGAGGATGGACCTGCAGTGAATGCAGAAGAAATGGACGGGAGCAGAAGGGAGAGGAAGAGCATACAGAGATAATTTGGTCACCAGATTAAATATGCCAAGATAATTCTTCATTTTTTTTTTACATCTATACTTTGTACCTATATATTTTAACAACTTTTGATCATTTTTTTCCAATTACAATAACTACACAGTTCATTTTTTTATTTTCTTCGGATATTAGACGAACCGCGATAAGATAACTCACATTATTCTCGACGTTTCGTTAGCCACGTAGCCAACGCTTTCAGCAGACACCCTCTCCGCATGACGACTATAGATTGAACATTTCATGTGATATTATGAACAGTATCCTCACTCCTCAGTAGTCGTGCAGAGAGGGTGTTTCCTGAAGATGTGACTAAATCGCTAACACAACATCAACAATAATGCAAGCTCTCTTTAAACGGTTTGTCTAATATCCATAATCTTAGGTTAATATTTTGTCCATCCATACTGTAAAAAATGGTTCACTTTGCCAATGTCACCCGTGTTTCAGGGAAGGCCAGCAAGAGTTGCAGGGTGTACGCTCATTTGAGGTTTGGATTTTTATTTGTAAATACATTCAGCATTTGTAAGAGCGAACTTACACGTGTCGGTGTGGGCATGGCTATGAGTTTTGAATGTAAATATATCTTTGCAACTTAGATTATACAGGCTACAGTTTTAAAACAGGTTTCAACAGTTGTTATGACAAATATGGAAATTACACTGAGTTAAGTTATTTTTATACAAAATGAAATCATGAAAAAACAAAATTTTAGTGTGCCTGAATGCCGGAAAAGTATAAAGGGTTATTGGTTTTGTAAAAATAGTTAAATTATTGTATAACTTGTAAAAAAACATTGAAAGTACTGAATTTATGTTATTTTCTACAAAATTAAAGAGTAAAAAAAAAAAAGAAACGGAGACTAGCGAAAATTGAGTTTTATTACTTTTTGGTTTTATGGAAGCGACTAAACAGGATTGAAACAATGTTATTCAATATTTTCAGGGATATAATTAGACAGTGTAAATAAATCCATTTAACTTTTGGTTATATTTCTTAGAACTATTTCAATGTTGAAAACTCTCTAACAGACGGCAGAATACACTTTGCCTGAAGAAGTAGGAAGTGTGTTGAGAAATTTTATTCAATAAATCTATCTGTAAATCTCTCTACGGCCTTTGCTATATCTCCAGTCCCCTCTTCATGACGCCGAGTAATCTCCACCTGCTGCCGAGCATTCTCCTCCTGCCGCTCAAGTTTCGCCTTCCAGGTGTTCCTTCCACACTATCGCCTCCGCAAAACGGTCTATGCTTCTGCAGCTTCTAGAAAGTGGTGCTGCTCGCCAGTCCACGCCGTCTTGGCGTTACTTGAGGCACAGATTCAGGAGAAGACGGGCCACCAAGAAGAACTTCTGAAAAAAAAGTTTTATTTTATTTTTAATTGTGCACACTGGGTATGTGAGTGGGAAAAAAATGCTTGTTTCGGTCAATGATAAGAGCTCGTTCCCACTCGTCAGGTGTCGGATCCGTATATTAATCAGAGGCTCCGGTGGCAGAACATTTCTGACAAAATCGGTTTCCGATAAGTGTGAATAGCTTCATACATAATGTTCTGCCACTGGAACCTCCGATTAATATATGGATCCGACACCCGACAAGTGGGAACGAGCTCTTAGGTTTTTTTTTTTTAAGAAATCCTGTGCGGGAGACTCCCTAAATTCTAGAGACTCTAGGGGTCTATGACACTTGTTGTAGTGCCGCAGAGGTGTACAAGCTTGGTCGTCGCTACAAAGCGCCAATACTAAAGCAAGACCCAGTTGCTGTAAGGCTGGATGGATCTTTTAGTGACCAGTCTTTGGTAAAGGCTTTATGATTTGTTTCAACTCAGCGAAGTGCATATTTGGAAATATAAATGGTATATTTTTTGTGCTCCGCCGGGATCCAAATCCACAACCTTCCATTTACAAGTCCGAAGTGTTTCCACTGGACTACAGACCGGTCAAGGTATTAAATATTAATTGATACAAAAATAGCCAGATGGAATTTAATGTAATCTAAGTTACAAAGATACAGATTTAATCACATTTCCCTAAAAAATATGAGGTCTTGAAATTAAACCCTATTTTTGGTGAGCCCAATACTTAAATTTGGAAAGGTTAGGGTTCGTGACAAATTGCGGGTGTATATAGAGAATCAAACGTTAAAAAAGTCCGCATATCTACAGTGGTCCAATATAGGATGCAACGCAAATATAATATACAAATTTAACAAGGAAGCAAGTATTCTGTGAGAGAAAGATAGTTTAATGTACTCACTGTTCCATGAATCCCACCATGATGAGAAACTGGCTCTCTGTCGTTCTCATGTTTGTTTAGGATCTATAAAAAAAACATTATTACTTTTTTTATTATACAAAAAACAACAGCACATATTAATTACATAGAAAGAATTTCATTTAACAAAGTACAAGGCCAATTGTGGTGCATCAGTACAGAAGATGAAAGAAAACCAGATATCTGAAATCAGATAAAAAGAAGATAATCCGAAAATTGTGCGTGCCCACCCCTAGTAGTGGGCCCGCGAGAACGAGCGGGAGTATAAAACGCGTACGCCGCGCTCCAAACAGCCAGACACACTGAGACCACGGAACGAGCAACATCTTACCGCGCTCCCGCCAAAATTGCAAGCCGTCTCGCGTTCCCGCCGATTTCCAAGCAGAGACGCAAAACAACTTTGCACCGTCGCCTGGACGTCTCCGCAGACCACTACATCATCACCAGAGAAACTTCGAGACCACCGAGCGGACATCTACATCTCCCGCCAAAATCTCAAGACATCTCTCGCGTTCCCGCCAATTTCCAAGCAGAGACGACATCTTACCTCGTGCCTTCGCCTGGACATCTCCAGCTTCATCATACCTTCACCTGGACATCTCCAGCTTCGCCACATCTTCACCTAGAAGATTCTCAAGACCTCGCCCGGAACAGACTTGAGGCAACCGTCTCCTACAGCACACTGCTCACATCACAACACAAAAGGTCCTTCTTAGGGCCACTTTTAATTTTCCTCAAAAGTTTACAGTTTTTTCTCCTGCTCACAACAAAAGGTCCTTGTTAGGGCCAATCCGAATTTCCTCAAAAGTTTCAAGTTACTTCCTATTTGCCAACTTCCATATTTCCTTTCCTTCCCCCACTTCAAGCATCAAGAATCCTGCACGCCTATCAAGCACGTCGGCACACCACACACACACACAACCTCCAAAGTGGTGACGCCCGACGTGATTTAAAACAAAAAATTTGGTGACCCGTAATAATCAAGTACAGTAACATTTTTAAATATTTAATCAAAGTGCAAGAACAATGGAAGCCGCCAAAGTGAGCATCAAGATGCCGCCATTCTGGCGTAAGAACGTCGGTCTGTGGATCGCACACGCTGGAGCACCGTAGCCGCAATAGTTGACCGCAATATCGAAGTTTTCCAGAGACCTTCAAACTTCGATATGGCGCAGTCTTCTACATCTCAACAAGTCTCTCACCAACCCCGCTGCAGCCGACTTCCCAATTCCACCCAGCGCAACGAGGCACTGGAGGATTGGACGTCGTTCACCATAGCTGCCCAGCGGACCACCTTGCTGCACTGCCGAACAACGGCACAGCAACCGCACCTTGCTGCACTGCCAAACAACGGCACAGCAACCGCACCTTGCTGCACTGCCGAACAACGGCACAACAACCGCACCTTGCTGCACTGCCGAACAACGGCACAGCAACCGCACCTTGCTGCACTGCCAAACAACGGCACAGCAACCGCACCTTGCTGCACTGCCGAACAACGGCACAACAACCGCACCTTGCTGCACTGCCGAACAACGGCACAGCAACCGCACCTTGCTGCACTGCCGAACAACGGCACAGCAACCCCTGCTGCACTGCCGAACAACGGCACAGCAACCACCTTGCTGCACTGCCGAACAACGGCACAGCAACCACCATGCTGCACTGCCGAACAACGGCACAGCAACCCCTGCTGCACTGCCGGACAACGGCACAGCAACCGCCGAACTACGGCTCAAGCAAACACTGCTGCAACCAGCAGCAACTGCCGAACAACGGCACACCAACATACTTGCTACAACAAACAGCAACCGCTGAGCAACAAACAACCAACCCCGCTACAACAAGTAGTACAATTCCTCACCACAGGACAACAGCCTGGAAAAACCAGAGGAACTCCATAAATCTGGAGACAACCTGACGACGCCTCAAGATCCTCATCAGGACCGCTGCAGCTGACTTCACAATCCTGCCTCCGCATCCGCCTAGGAGGATCGTAAGCACACACAGCTAACAGCGAACACACCAGATACAACGTAGAATCTCTTATCCTGCTACGACGAGTAGTACCTTCATCTTCTGCACAAAAACATCGCATCAATAACGCTCACTTCAAGACGTCATTGACACTGGAGGGGGCCTCTGTGGTGCATCAGTACAGAAGATGAAAGAAAACCAGATATCTGAAATCAGATAAAAAGAAGATAATCCGAAAATTGTGCGTGCCCACCCCTAGTAGTGGGCCCGCGAGAACGAGCGGGAGTATAAAACGCGTACGCCGCGCTCCAAACAGCCAGACACACTGA
Organism: Agapetus fuscipes; assembly: GCA_951799405.1. NCBI lineage: Eukaryota > Metazoa > Arthropoda > Insecta > Trichoptera > Glossosomatidae > Agapetus > Agapetus fuscipes. The sequence goes on along the minus strand of OX637357.1, from coordinate 9,486,384 downwards.
GACCACGGAACGAGCAACATCTTACCGCGCTCCCGCCAAAATTGCAAGCCGTCTCGCGTTCCCGCCGATTTCCAAGCAGAGACGCAAAACAACTTTGCACCGTCGCCTGGACGTCTCCGCAGACCACTACATCATCACCAGAGAAACTTCGAGACCACCGAGCGGACATCTACATCTCCCGCCAAAATCTCAAGACATCTCTCGCGTTCCCGCCAATTTCCAAGCAGAGACGACATCTTACCTCGTGCCTTCGCCTGGACATCTCCAGCTTCATCATACCTTCACCTGGACATCTCCAGCTTCGCCACATCTTCACCTAGAAGATTCTCAAGACCTCGCCCGGAACAGACTTGAGGCAACCGTCTCCTACAGCACACTGCTCACATCACAACACAAAAGGTCCTTCTTAGGGCCACTTTTAATTTTCCTCAAAAGTTTACAGTTTTTTCTCCTGCTCACAACAAAAGGTCCTTGTTAGGGCCAATCCGAATTTCCTCAAAAGTTTCAAGTTACTTCCTATTTGCCAACTTCCATATTTCCTTTCCTTCCCCCACTTCAAGCATCAAGCATCCTGCTCGCCTCACAAACAAGGCGGATTAAGGAGGACTTCCGCCTGGACGCAGCTTGAAGACCGGAAGATTGCAACCAATACAACATTTTGAATTACCTTTGATTGAACAGTACTGACTGCATTAAAAATATACACTTTCAAAAACGGGCTTTCAATTCACCACACACACACAACCTCCAAACAATTATAGGTTTTCAGTTTTAAAAATTAGTAATATTAAAAAATGCAAGAATAGCAACAAGAGTAAAAAGACAGCAAACAAAAATCAAATAAAAAGTGAATTTTACTTCAGCCGGAATATAAAAATATTCTCATCATCTCTTGACTTATAGATAATAAGGCTGACCACCCATACTATAAAATAATGGTTCACTTTGCCAATGTCACCTAAATCAAATCATCTACTTGCAGAGGAATGTTAGGTAAAGAATTTGACGTGAAATATCTGCGACAAAAAGTTATAGCATTTGCAATGTCTTTTCACCAATACACATAGTGAAATTCACGTAGGAGACTAATGTAATATTAATTGTACATAAGCAAGATCTTACAAAAAATACCCACTTACCGTTTTGAAAATAAAAACAAACGCACGGCAACGATAACACAAAACATCAAATCCACAAGGAAGGCGCGAGAATTGTTGACAGTTGGGCGCTGTGCGCGTGCGTGACGTCAGGTATCGTGGTGCCAGTAGAGAAAAATAAATACCACTCTTGAATATTAATAATTATCATGTAAAATAAGTCAAATTTTCGTATAAAAATACACAATTTAAGCATTATTATTCATTTATATAATTGTTTTGCATTACTTTATGTTGAAAATATAATTTAGATATTTTTTAAGACGTTGCGTGTTTCTGTCTAGGAATTTTTTTTTGTTAACGGCCGCACTTTTCAATTCTGTGTTTACGAAAGCATACGCACAGCATACGCAAATGAAACTTCTAGTAAACGCACAAGACCGGCTGCACGTACTCGCGCCGAAATTGAAGTTAAATCCATTCGATCACGTTTTGCTTTACTCAAGTTTAGCTAAATGTGCAACCCGTACTAGGGGTACTGTACTGGACCGTAATGCGAACGCTTCACGGGCGAGTAGCGCCCCGCCCACTACTAAATTACTCGTTACTTGACTAAATCAGTGGCCTTGTGCGAACTAGCCTTTAGAGATTTAGATTAGACTGTTACTCTTTTGTTAAGACTATAAAGTGTAAGAAACAAAAACAGCAGATTTAGGGCATAAATGAGCCTTAACCCAGGTCCTTACCAGATATAAACAATCAAATTTGATGTGTCAATCAAATGTTGATTGGAAGTAAGTGCACCAGGCCCTTAACCATACTAATCTAATCTAATCTAATCTAAGTTGCAAAGATATGTTACATTGGAGATTCACATAACATGCATTCTCAAAACCAGACACGTACAAGTTCGCGCTTGCACATGCCTCATGTGAACCTACAACATAAAAACCAAATCTCAAATGGACAAACCTCGAATGGATGCAGTTAATAGACCCTGCAACTCTTGCCGTCCTTCCCTGTAACAGGGGTGACATTGGAAAAGTGAGCCATTTTTACAGCATGGGTGGTCAGCCGCATACCAACCCATAAGTCAAGGAACATACTACTCTGACAATATTTGTAATGTCGTTTTGTAAGGAATTACTGTAAGAGCTTTTCAAAGCACATATCGCCATCTGAAAGGTTAAGCATTTTTTCAACCCAACGAAGAACATATATATGGAAATATAAATGGTTTATTTTTTGTGCTCTGCCGGGATTTGAATCCATAACCTTCCATTGAGTCTGAAGCGTTACCACTAGACTACGGACCGGTCAAACGTAATATTAATTGAGTGTTTTCTTAAAAGGTAATCTTATAAAATTACAATAAATGCAAATTATTTAAACAAATTTTCACGGAATTTACCGCTGCAGTTCTATGAATAAATATTTTAGAAATAAACACATGATGAGTAATGCAGTTAATAGACTTGTTTCGGTCTGCTTCTGCAACAGTGTCTACATGTAATTAATTAACTATTCATTAACTCCATTAAATACATTAATAATCAATTAATCAATTAACTAATACTGTATGCAAGGGTCAAAGTTATCGTCTAGCCAGACTAGATGTTATTAATGTTTCCATACTATTTACAACTGGGATCACTTTCGTTTGTTTTTTTTTTCGATTAAAATATGTTTTGAAAAGTGGAACAGAATAAATTGGGCGTCGGAACGGAAGTAGCAAATTTGATTTTTCCACCACAGAAAACGCCATGGGTTTTTGTAACAACGATACTTAGTGTTCAGTAAAAAAAAATTTGCTGGTCGTGCGATGTCAGAACATTTTTCTCCTTGACTGATAGGTTGGTATGAGGCTGACCCCCCGTGCTGTAAAAATCGGTTCACTTTTGCCAATGCCACCCCGGTTTCAGGGAAAAGCGGCAGGAGTCGCAAAGTTTATGTTCATGTGAGGTTTTGTTTATTTGTATGCAGAATGTGTAGGCGCGAACCTACATGTGCTTGTCTGTGGGCATGCATTTAACATGAGCCTTAAATGATAACATATCTTTGCAGCTTAGATTATAGATTCATGTTCGCATGCAGCACGTATAAGCGTTAACTTCATGTGTCTACTTATGGGTATGACTTCAATATGACTCTAAAATGTTAATATCGCCACCTTAAAGGTAACAATGAATAAGTACCGATTCACTGATTTGTGAAATCGTGGATTAAACATTTCATTAGGGGTAACTTCTCACAGTAAGTGAACTCATTTTGAACTACTACTCGTGACAAACTTCCTAACTACAGGCTTTTCACACTTTTGTAGTGTATTTATCAAAGAAACACATATAAGCTTTACATGCCACTTATTCAGTTTTACCTCTAAGGTATCGGCATATCTTTGCAACTTAGAATGTAAATAGATTGATTCGTATCGACTCCATTGAAACCCGCGGCAATCGGTAACAGTTCGGCTGTTATGAATGAATTACAGATTTTTAAACTTGATAGAAATAAACAAGAAAAAAAAAGAGTTTTTTTGAGAATGTGCACCTACATCCTGTGATTATAGTAAATTTGTCCATAATCTCCAGGGCTATCATAGAGCTATAAATAATCTCGAATAATGGCGACTTCATAGATAATATTTTGTTTCCGAGAAATCGCGATACTTACCTGCTTAATGGCGGACTTTGGCATTTTCGCGCGAATAGATAGACGTATTATATCAGATATAGACCGTCATTCATGCATGACATTTTTGCATTTAACCATGACGACTGTAAGGCCCGGTATTTTCAACGGTAGCATGGCGACTTTATACTGAATGAAAAGGACGCTCTTTGATTTGATGATGGATGATTTCTTTCATGTGGCGCCATTTAATGGTCCAGGACCATCTCAAGGGCGCCATGGCTTCTGGAAAAAAACGGTGTATTTAGTCCCTTTCTGAAGGTGGTGGTAGGCTGATTCGCGCAAACACCGACGGGCAAATTGTTCCAGGCAACCGGCCCGGCCACCGCAAAGCTCCTGTCTGCAAAATTTGATGTATTCGCTCTATTGCGCACCATGACCTTGTTGACAGCAGTGTGGGCAGAGCGTAGTGGTCGTTTTGAAGGCTTAAGGCTGGTTCGGACAAGGCGAGTAATTTAGTCAAGTAACGAGTAATTTAGTGGCTAAACGTGTGCGAACCCCAACAATTTAGTCCAGTAGTTAAGTCAATGGTTTAGTCAAGCCGATCCATTTCATTCTATTTTTTCGGGCAAGTAGCGGCCCCGCCCACCGTCCGTGGGCGAGTGTTGCCGAGAAGCCACGGAAAAGTCCGAGTCCGAAGAGCCACGGAAAAGCCCGAGTCCGAGTCGAGTTTATTAGCGGCCGCGCCATTGGCCGCTCACTCTTGGCGGGGAAACGGAAATGCAAGAATGGCGGCAATTTAAATTGGCTGCAGTTTGAAAAGATAATGCCCGTTTTCAGCAAGAATATTTAAAGATAAAGTGCTGTTAAAAAATATTTAAGTACTTAAGAACTTCTTATATTTGCGAGCCCGATGTTCCGCTCCCTAAACTTAGCGACCTGTCAGTGAGGTTATGTCATGTTTAAACTGTAAATAAGTGGATATGCACACCGATATCCTTGGTTTTTTAGAAACTCTTGAGAAAATAGAAGTTGCTAGGACTTATCTACGTCCAAAAAGTTTTGAGAAAGGTAATTTTTTTTCGATAAGAATAGTATGACATCGATTTTTGGTGCGGATATCAGCTGTCAAAAATACAATCATGTAGCTCCTTGCTGGATGAAATTGTAGTAATTTTTAAGTTTTCGGACAATAGAGCTGTACAAATATAGTTTTGGTAAAGATGTTGTGGAAATAACTATTATCGTCCATGAATTTATTACGTATTTAAAAACATCGATCTTTTACATTGATCGATGTTTATAGGTACCTACCATAAATTTGTCATATCACAGGCCTTATGATATCCTTCAGATGGATTGTTACTTATTGTTTTGTACAGAAACAATTCAGTGACACACGGGGATAACTAATTAGAGGCATTACAATTTTATGCCACTGTAAGCCATCAGCTGGTATCTGTGACAGACGTGAGAGGCGTATGTAGCAGGATTGAACAAGTTTCTCGCGGTCAGCCTCTGAAAAGTTGAACCATGTTTCTTCTTTAACTTGATAATTGATTGGTGACCGCCGTGTATTTGAAAATGCCGATTTTACATGTCGAATATTGATGTTAATTGTCAACAACGAAAAACGCAACAGAGAAATGCATCTGAATGCAGCTGCAGACTAGAGCCGTATTATAGTGTGTGCATACAAAATATACTTTGTACACATCATTGAAAAGATAAAAATTCAATTAAAAAATAATGTTTGCAGCGTAAATGGTAGATATTATTATACACATCAAATAGTCATGTGTTGTTTTTATTTAAAATGTGTATATTATTTTATAAACCATAAAATACATTTCGAATTTACAAAAGTCGAGTTTCGAAGTTGTTTGCTAAACAGGCTCCTAGCTAGGTGGCCGGGCATAAATCAGTTAATATTACCAAACCATAGCCAATTTAAAGGGCTTTATAATAACATGATTTTAATACTCAATTAATATTTTCAAACTGCAGCCAATTCAAATTTTCCGCCATTATAGAAAGGGCTTTCTGCAGCCAACTTCGCACTTGTGTACTGTACTGGACCGTAATGCGAACGCTTCACGGGCGAGTAGCGCCCCGCCCACTACTAAATTACTCGTTACTTGACTAAATCAGTGGCCTTGTGCGAACTAGCCTTTATCGACAGAACATAGCTCAGCGAGACATGGGGGTGCCGTGCCGTTCAGGGCCCTATGTACAGTGAGACACAACTTAAATTCTACCCTCTCTCGGACTCTCATGTCAATCGTCTGTGTAGTTTTTTTTTATCAGTTTAAAGTCACATATGCTGATGTTGAAAATATCAGGCCTAAGTATACCAGAAACCAGATCTAAATAAAACTAACAACAACAATATAAAAGTGTTTTGGACACGGATGTTCCTAATTGAATTTATCTCTGTGTTGGTATAAGTCTATATAACTTAGGTCCTTAGCAACAACTAAGAAATGTTATTTAAAGTTTGCCTTGGTAATCCAGATTTTGAAATCAAATAACATTTCATCTATGCATTGTTTTGATTGTTTCATTAATAGTAAAAAGAATAAAATGTGGATTTTATACAATTTGAAATGTGAACTACATAAAATGACAGCGTTGAACTCTAAAGTACGATACAAAGAGCGTTCTGGAACTTTATTAAAAAAAATATATAAATAAAATTCAAGGAGTATTATCTTAAGTAAATAAAAACTAATCAAAATTGGCAAGAAAACATGTGAAATTTCCTTATTCTTATACACGCACCATTTTGATAACAATCTAGATATTTCATTTGAGAGTTCAACATGTGTACATGATAAACTCTTTTCCAAAGAGGAAATGCGGCATGTGTTAGCGCGAAATTATACATATCTGCTTGTGGGAATGCTTTTAATATAAATCTTAAATGATATATATCTTTGCAGCTTAGATTAGATTAGATTAGAAATAAAATATACAGTATGCTGAAAAATCAAATTGAATTCAATGGATGTGCGGTGTTTGTATACATACATAGGTGAACATTAAAAAATGCCACGCAAGAGGGATTGTTAGTAGCCGGCAAAATGATAGGCCAGCTTATTTTGGCGCGAATAGAGAGCAGATTTGGACGCGGGAGCTTTTTACTGATTTATTATAAGGCGCGAGCTTTTGATTGATCTGCTTAGCTTCTACGGAACACGTGTGTATTTTTTTGCATTATTCATGAACGTTGTGAATGCACACTTAAAATGTCGAATAATAATAATAATAAGTGCAAACTTTCATGGTCCAACAATTATTCTACACTTTAAGTTATAAGAATTTCAAAAAGTAAATGGATTTTCTAACTATATAAAAAATCAAACGAATTTTAACAAACGAAGAAGTATACATTAGAAAGAGTTTTTCTTCTGTCTAGGGTAATCTATATACAAAAGTTTCGTCCATTTGGCGCCAGATGTATCTGCCCTAGATGTTTGTTAAAGTCTAAAAAAAGTTTCTCAGGTATCTCCTTATGAGTCTGCGAAGAAATTGTCCACAATTCATGCATCATGAGGAGCTACCTCGGGAGACTGGTTTCAGAAGCCTTGAAACGAAGCACAAAATACGTCCCTTATGGCGCTCTCGTATAAGGTCATCAACGGATTAATTGACTGTCCCACCCTGTAGGAGAGCTACAGATTGTATGTACCTGACGACTACACGCGAGGCCGAGGACATTATTTATTTCATTATTTATTTCAACACCCTCTGACTAGGATTAGGCATTGAATAAGTTTAATATAGACATTTTTAATATTTGTAAGGGTTTGGTGGTTTACACAGTGAAAATCCATTGTATATTAATTAATAATCACAGTTTTAATTCACTTATATATATTTTTTTATTTTTGTCAAGTACTTTCGCCTAAAGCATCATCAGGACAATCCAGTACTGACATTTTTAAGTGCTATTTATGAAGATTTAAAAATCTAGAAAGAGAGTTCCTCCCAGGATGTTGATAGTTGTGAGAGTGCACTATAATTAGGGAAACCTGTTAAAAAAAATTCATTACACAATATCTAAGGGTGGAAGAAAAATGCTTAGGTACTACTCAACTTAAAGCAGAAAATTCCCCGTTCTCGAGGGAGTATGCTCTCATTTCTTGTAAAGGCTGAATAAACCTTACAGGTATTATGATTTGTGTACAAAGGAAGCATCGAAACAGGAAATCACATCTGGTAACCTCCTTGGGTGTCCAACTACGTCCGAAAAAGACACTCAGATACATATTCTTTGAAAATTAAACAAAACCAATGAGTACTCAATGAAGTGGGTTGGGAAACCCCGCCACGCGTTCTCAATAATAACGTGTGATTGCCGAGAATCGAACAATCGATTGTATTTTGGTTAATTGTATCATTAACAGATTACCAGAAACAGATTGTCTGTACTCGGTAATATCCTCGGTTAAGTCAAGCTTTAAGTCAAAACTTAACCAAAGCGTAGCTTTGACTGCTAGTTTAGTGGTTACGCTTCGGCCTCGTAAATGGAAGGTCGTGGGTTCGAATCCCCAAAATCCACAAAAAAGTAATCCATTTATATTTTCTTTTTATGCTCTTCGTTGGGTTGAAATATTCGTATACCTTTACCAAAGACAGGTCGCCAAAGGTTCATCCAGCCTTACAGCAACTGGGTCTTGGGTGAGAATGACGCTTTCTATAGCTACGACCAAGCTCGCAGAGGACTCCTGAGGTATGATTCACACCAAAGCAGTGCTCACCAAATTAAGAGAACAAGCCCTCTCGGGAGCTGGGAACCCCCACTTCAACTGAAGTGGTTTGCGGAAGGCATTTATTACAGGCCCTACATACCAAGGCCCTTACCTGTAAAATAAATAGGTTCCACTCGCCACATGCGAAACCCTTAGGGGATAACGCGGCAAGAAGTTACACTATATGTGTAGCTTAGTTGCGTTGAATGTAAAAAAGGAATGCAAAGTAAAAATAAACCTTTAATCAGCCTTCGCCACTGGAGTCTACCGTGACTTATTTCGGAAACAAAGTCTATCACCTTGCTATGTCCTTCTATCGCACAGACTTGGTTGTATTCTAGTTAGATGTTGACCAATAATCACCTCAAGAGCTACAGTGTAGAGTTTATCGTTGCTAATACTGGAGACATGTTCCGTCATCTTAATATTGATACCTTAAAGGTAAAACTGAATAAGTGACATTACTTGACATTAATTGACGTTAATTAGTGACATTAATTGACCTTGACTCATAGGTTGGTTTGCGGCTGACCACCCATGCTATAAAAAATATTCACTTTGCCAATGTCACCCCTGTTTCAGGGAAGGACGGCAAGAGTTGCAGGGTGTATGTCCATTTGAGATTCGGGTTTTTATATTGTAGGATTACATGCGGCATGTTTAAGCGCGAACTTAAACATGCCTGTTTTGTGAAAATGCATGTAATGTGAATCTCTAATGTTACTTTGTCAACGACGTTAGCCATGTTGAAAGCACCGGTTCCCATAGATCACCGAAGTTAAGCAACATTGGGCGCGGACAGTACTTGGATGGGTGACCGCTCAGGTACACCGCGTGTCGTTGGCATCTTGGACCGGTCCGTAGTCTGTAGTGGCAACACTTCGGACTCGTAAATGGAAGGTTGTGGATTCGGATCCCGGCGGAGCACAAAAAATGTACCATTTATATTTCGAATGTGCTCTTCGCTGAGTTGAAAAATTCATACAACCTTTACCAAAAACCGGTCACTGACAGGTCCATCCAACCTTACAACAACTGGGTCTTACTTGAGAATTGGCGCTTTCTACAGCGACGACCAAGCTCGCAGCGGGCTCTTGAGGTGTGATACACACAAAAACAGCGCTCACCAAATAAATCATCCTAATATTATTATTATTACTTATATTTTGCAACTTAGATTAGATTAGACATTATTGGTGTAACGCTGAAAGCTACACAAGCATTCAGTAGTATTACAAGAGTGAATGGAAATAAAACCGCGCCTTTAGTGAACGTGAAATGCTTAGGCTGATTGTGAATGTCAGGTTGCATGCGCGGAGTGCTGGACACGTCATGTGTGACAGTGAGGAGGTATGTGCGAGGTATTCCCCCGCCTGACTCACACAGCTGGTGAGAGACTGACTGACCGGTTCTGCGATGAGCACACAAACACATACAAGTGGGCAGGGATGGAGCAAGGAATTCAGGGCCTTGATGCTACAGTCAATAATCTAGAATCTAAATTGCACACATTGATTTACTGCATGGCTTGAGCCTGGCTTCAAGGCTTATGAGCCAGATTGAGTAAGAAAGAAAGTACTGAAATGACAAAAAATAGTAAATCTTATAATCTTTAATCTTAGTTGGTTCATTCAGCCTTACAGCAACTGGGCCTTGCTTGAGAATTGGCGCTTTGTAGCGACAACGACCAAGCTCGTAAAAAGGTCGATAGCTCAATTGGTAGAATACTTGCATTCCATGCCGAGAGCAAGGGTTCTATCTCAAGGTTTACTCAGCCTTCACAAGAAATGAGAACCAGCTCCCCCGGGAGCTGGGAAAACCCCACTTCAACTGAAAGTGGTTGGAGTAAGGCCGGCCCCCTTCCCCGTAAAAATAAATAGGTCCGGAATCGCCACATGCGACCCCTTCGGGGATAACGCAGGCAAGAAGTTACACTATTTGTGTAGCTTAGTTGAGTTTTGCGTTTAGTTGCTAAAATGTATTTTATATGCATGCCCACAAGCAAACACGTACGAGTATAATGTGTAAGCGTGTGTAAGCATGTGTAAGCGTGAACATATGTTCACGCTTACACATGCCACATGTGAACTCACAACATAAAAACCCAAATCTCAAATGAACAAAATCCCTGTAATCCTTGCCAACCTTCCCTGAAACAGGAGTGATACTGACAAAGTGAACAATTTTTCACATTATAGGTGGTCAGCCTCACACCAAACTGTAAGTCAAGTAAGCCCATAAACCTCCAATTGATAAGTTGTTTTTATTAAAGGTCATGTTTTTTTTAATTGATTAATAAAAGTGAAAAACATTAGGATCTAGAGATAACTTCTTGCCGTGTTGTCCACGAAGGTGTTGAATGCGATGAGTGGAACCTATTCATTTTCACGGGAAAGGGTGCTGGGCCTACGCCAACCACTTTACTTGAAGTGGGGGTTATCCAGTTCCCGAGGGGGCTGGACGTTTTGAACACGTTTTTAAATAGCCAGAGAAAAGCAGCAGTGTTCACTTTTATACAGCGGGTGTCAAGTACTATCAAATTACTACAAAAATCAATGAAAATATCAAAAGTCAATGACTAACAAAATACTCGTAGCTAACTTTTTATAAAGCAACTAAACGCAATGCATTTAAGCTACACATATAAGTTCTTACTGCGTTCTCCTCGAGGGGTTTATGTGGCGAGTGGAATCTTATTATTTTTACAGATAAGGGTGATAATTACGTCAACTCTTGGTGGGACTCGAACCCAAGTTTTCGGACTTGGATTGCAAGCACTCTACCAACTGAGCTATATGTAGACCGATCTACGCTCCCAAAAATCTAAGGGCATTTAAATTTACTAGCTACGTCTCTGCCGCTATTAAGTAGGCGCGAGAATGACCTCTATGCTTATTTGCATAAAGAATACATCATCATTCCTTCATAATATTCATACACATGTACTACGATCAGTATTAAACTTTACGTAACTCAAACATCACGTTTAACAAAAAATACATGGGAACTTAAACGCTCGTGAGGGATGCTGTTTTACTATTTGAATTTTTTTTGGTAAATTGCTGTGGTTCAGTCTGAACGTTAAGTGTTATTCTTGAGTTTCGGACATGTGACTGGTTTCATTAATGAAATCAAGAGGTGTGTGGCAGGTTTTAACATGCCAGCCATGCCGCTAATGTTTTTTTTGTTTTTCTTCCACGCTTCTATTATTTTAATTCCGAGTCTAAATATAGACAGTGGAATGAAAATAGTTGCTCGCGCGTCATACGCATATATCGTGGATAAAAAATAGAAATTCCAAATAAAAAACCATGTGACCCGAGACCCTGAGGTGCCCATTCAAATAATAATCTTAAGAATTTAATAATTCATTAATGATTGAATATATATCGTCCCCTTAGTGCTTGTTTGTCGTATGCACATCAGAGGTAATTTCACATGAGCAATGTTTATTATGTGTACTGGACTAATGTGCCTTATGAATTGATTTAAAAAATATTTCAAAGAACTCTCACATTATCGTGTTTTACGTTTTTTTCTTGTGATTCTTAAGACAAATATCATTGAAAGGTCATCTTCGAATCAATTGGTAGATAAGCCATAAAAGCACTGGGAGGGCGATATGGCATGTCACTCATTTCATTCATTTATTATTTTATATTCCGTGATCTGTGTTTATTATCTTTAAAAAACAATGCTTGCATTTAATGCCGAAGGCAAGAGCTCGATTCCTGCTGAGGGTGTCAGAAATGATTATTTAAAATCTAAAGTAAAATACCGGTAATATTTACTCAGCTTTCACATGGAATGAAAACCAGCCCCTACGGAAGCTGGAAAACCTCTACTTCTTCTGAAGGGGTTGACGAAAGGCTTGTCTCCTTACCTATTTGAAACAAATGGGTTCCACACACCGCATGTGACCCCTTTGGGGACGTTTCGTCAAGAAGTTGCACTTTATGTTCAGCTAAGTTAAGTTTTATTTACATTGAATTGCAGCAAGAAGCTTGGAGCAGAAAAAAATAAAAGTGTAAAGAAATTTGAAAGAAAAACATGAAAATTATGTTGTATGGAATTCTGCACTCAATGAAACTCAGCTGATCTATAAAATGTTGTAAGCACATGTATGAGTTTATGTCTGTGTATGTTTGCTTATGACTATGTGTCTGTGTGTTTTTACCTACTTACGAGTACATATGAGTGTCTAGACGTACATAAGTATTTCGATGGTTTTACCTTCTCGTGTTTACTCGAAGCTCTTGCCCGAGACGATTGTGGCATGGTCTGGTGTATGCTAAAAAAGCCTTTAGTCACCTATAAATTTCAGTGCTTTGAAGGGATGAGTACCCGAGCCGTTAAACGAGAAGTACGAAAGCTTAAACTGTGAACCAAATGTGAGTTAATCCTAAAATAAATTCTGGAATATAAATTGAATCAAAGTTTTATTAAATTTAACCCAAGTTAATCGTAGCAATATTTTCAATTTGAAAAAGCTTTTGACTCATCAAGTCTTTAATTTGTGTGGTTTGGACATTCAATGGCCGGATACTGGGTCAAGATTCTGCCGCAGAATGAAACAAAAAAATGCATAAACATTTAATAATAAATATAGGCCAGAGCTTTGTTAAATTGAAGACCCACCCGCTGCATTTTCGGATGCATTTCTTCGAATTCCCATTAAAAAAGCGCATAGTTCTAACCGCTTCATTTGAATTAGAGGTCAGTGACGTCTCTAAAAAGAAAGCACGCAAAGATCTGGCGGCTTTTTCGTAGAAAATTTTGGTCTCTCGACTTTTTAATTCGTACTCGGAATTTTAACCCTTAGTGGATGTTTCTCCTTTTTTTGAGTTGAAGTATTTTGGCGCGGTTTCGCGACTCGACAAGTTTTTGCGAAACATTTTTGTATGAAAATGTTTGAATGCCATGCGGATGAATCATTTATGTTGCAATATATGTAAAAATAAATCAGAAACATCGTTTAGTGTTTTTCTCATTTTTAAGAACTTTCCTCTATCAATATTATGGATATAGATAAATAAGCGCGTGCATAGGGTATAGGCAAATACATTTCAGAATTAATATTTTCTTCCATTCCTTTAAAAAAACTCATTTGAAAATGACTGAAGTGCTAACGATGGCTCCAATCGAACCTGAATTTTGTATTTTAAATCTCGATATCAGGCGTAAATGCGTTGTTTACCATAAATATATGTCGGTGCTATGGCCACGGCGGTCAAGACGCTTGTTCAGCTAGCGTATTTGGTTCAGATAACGTTGGTTCGAGCCACGGCTGGCTCCTTTGACCATAACATTGACCCTGGATCAGATGTCGTTGCATGCACACAAGCTTCTGATTTCGCATGAAGACAACTGGCCAGGCAAAATAGGTTGGTGAATTGCATTCCTCTTCACAAATTTATTTAAAAAAATAAAAAAAATATTGCCTACCTATTAGGCGGGTGTGCCTGTATGGGATGCACGCCCCTGATAAATGAGGTTTGTCCGACGTGTTAATGGATATAATATTATAAGGATAATTTATTTGCGAGGTACACATAATTTTAAAAAAACACCGTTTTTGTCTGCGTCACACCTCAAGGGCCCAAGGACTACATATAACAGAACCTCGCATGACATTACATCAAAATGATAAAACGTTACAATGACAAAACATCACAAAATAGAAACACCATAAACGGTATTAATGAAAAGTGAAGCATGAAAAAATTTAACCCATGCATATATTATTACATGCCACCCGATAAAACGCTAAGAAACCAAATCTTCTCTATCCAACGGTTAGTATGTTTTTTTGTTCAAAATAATCACTCTTCCACATTTCGTGAACAAATCAGTAAAAATTCTTTACTCATGCATTCGCTTTCAACCCATAATTATCTGTCTGCAGCCTGCTATGCACTTTTTACTTTGGTATGCCGTACGATGAGTAACTTCCCTCCTGATGAAATTCTTGCGTTCCTAGCGGGTTCTGAGATTGTTTTTTTGTTTGTTTATGTAGCAACGTGGCGTGCTTATGCAATACGTCACCCGTGGTCTGAAGAGAAGGAAGGCATTTCATCAGTGGTGAGTCAGCCAATACCATGCTGGATACTTCCGGTGTCCAGAGAGACTAAAGCAAGCGATGGAGAGGACGAATAAAGTGGCTGAGATGGGTATACGCTAGTAAATGCGATCTCGAGCCGAAATTAGCAAAAGGAGATCTCCCGTGTTAAATCTGGTGTCGATATTAGCAATTTCAAGATCTCGTACAAAATCCAGCTACCACCGGTTCGAGCCCCGCCTGCGCCGTGTTCTATAGACAATAACTAAGATTCTGGTTCGACAAATGTCAGTGGGTAATTATTGATAAATAATTCATTAAAATTTTAAATAATGAACTATTAGTTAATAGTGTTAATTAAAAGAGGTTGGGGAATTGCATTCCTCTGCACAAATCTATTATTTTAAATAAATAAAATGAGTTCTCATATTTTCATAAACAGGGAAAATTCCTACGACATGAAAAGATGTCTGTATTGTTATTTTTATATCCATTATTCATCTTTACAAAATGCGTCAAAAACAGCGACGTTTCTATTCCTATTAAAATAACTAAGTGCTTGGCATGATAAATGCAAATGTACTCTACCGTAAATAGGTGCTAATTTAAATGTAACTCATTATTTTGCTGCAGCTCTTCATCGGGATGAAGTTATCTTGTCAAGGTATTGTCGTAGGCTCTATAGCCGCGATGTCCTCCGACGTCTTTGATTATTTATCCCTCCGATCTTTCCTCATATGCATAAGATGGAGTACTCGTAGGCGGTATCGGAAGGACCACGAGCAGGCACTTTACCCACCTCCACCCACCAAGTTCATACACCTCATGCGGAGTCGCTTCACTTGGTGATACTTCACTTGCAATGTTTTTTTGGCGGCGGAAGGCCTTCCCGTTGAAGTTAATCAGCTAAAGTTACTCTACTCAAGAAAGGAAAAAGAGGATCCTCAAATCAGGGGCTAACGCATGACTCTAAGAAGTCCCACCCTCGCCAGAACGTCGAGGTTACTGAAGCTAATGTGCCTGACTGGAGCCCTTCATTGACGTGTATCAAACGAGTTGCCATCCGCGCTGAGCGCAATAAGAGCAGTCGGAGGTGAAAGACGATCAATAGTTGTCTAGAAGTTTTAGCGCTACAGATAATGGAAAAAATGGAGGTCAAGTCATTAATCTCAGCTGGCGTAAGTGAAATAAAACAATGCTGGTTCAGTTCAGTCAGTGCGGTACTAAACAATCAATTGCCAAGCAATCGTCAACGATTGTATTTTTGTTTTTTTTTTTTCGGTTTACCATTTACATAATTTTCTACAAGTTATTTTTTTTTAGTTAATTGTTTTATTTACAACTTACTAAAAGTTACCAATGTGCATTCACTTGAATCTGCTTGCATGTATGTTTGACGTAAGTATTACTGTTATCTTGTGTCTCTTTCTTATCGTACACTTATTTAGTTTCGTGGGAAAAACTCTGGAAAACCACTCAAACACACCATGTTTTCCTATTTCGTTGATCGATGGTAACAGAATGTAAAACCATAAATAATCTTATCAACCCAAAACATCGTTACCTATACCACAAAAAAATGATAAGTCGCAAAATTAAAATATGAGTAGATATATATAGTAAACGCACGTTTGTCAAAATTTCCTCATACGTTTTTTACACCTAAGCAAAGCCACAAATAGCTTTGTCACTTCATCAATGAAATATTCAATATGGTTTACTATAGTATACTGTAAATATTGGTATGTGTGAGGTATTGAGTGAACAAATTAATTGAAATATTTGCGGTTGCTAGCTTCCTGCATTGACCGGATGGAAGTATGACAGTGATTGAAAACAATCAAACACACTTTTCCCCTTGTGAAAATGTTCGGCCGCAAACCAAGATTTCGGTTGCTAATTGCATGGTCGATAATGCACTTTTATCGTCATTGAAAAATTATAATGTTTTGTTGGTTTGCCGAAGAAATGTAAAACCGCATAAAAATATTTGAAATTAATTAATATTATAGCTCATTTGAAAATTCATTCATTAAAATGTATGAATGGCATCTAAATCTAAATCTAAGCTGCAAAGACATGTATCATTTAAAATCCATATCAAATGCATTCCCACAAGCAGAAACGCATAATTTCGCGCTAAAACAGCCGCATGTGGACCTACAATGTAAAAAAAACCCAATCTCAAATGAACATAAGCCCTGCAACTCTTGCCGACCTTCCCTGAAACAGGAGTGACATTGGTAAAGTGAACCATTTCATACCAGCCAACCAAAACAAAGCTCTACGGAATTCAGACAGACTCACGCCACATAAATCTAGATGAGAGGAAGAATTTAAAAGACGACACATTCTGTTAATAGGAGAATGGTATTTTTTTTTTTGCTCCGCCGGAGTTCGAATACACGACCTTTCATTTACGAGTGCGAAGTGTTAACCACTAAATTGCGGACCTGTCAAATTAATAAACGAATATCCGAAAAAAAAAATCGTATCTATATCCGAAACTTCATATCGATAACATTCCTAATTGTTTAGTAGGTAAGATAAAATGCAGCGTGTTTCCAGCGAGAGAATGTCTCATGTTTGGTGAAGAAAGAACTGACTTGATGGTTAGGCGGCAAACCGACGAGCGAGCCTAGGCATTTCATCTTTAGTAACACGCCGACAACATGCTCAACTCATATGTATTTATAAAATCATTAATAGTATTTTCGACTCACCTTATCTTTTACAATGTATCAAATTAAATGTTCCAACGCGAAGATTTAGAATAAATGAATTGCTCTCCCTCAACTTTCACACTTCAAATTTAGGAAACTATTCTCCTATTAACAGAATGTGTCGTCTTTAAATTCTTCCTCTCATCTAGATTTATGCGGTATGAGCCTGTCTGAATTCCGTAGAGCCTTGTTTTGCTGAGGAAAGTATAGGTATTTATTTGACTGTGCTATTATGTAGGTAATATTAATCCTTGAATTATTTTGTTTTCTTTGTTATTCTTTGTAATTACCTTGTCATAAAATTATGTAATTAGACTATCATGTCCGTTAATAAAATAAATAAAATAAAATAAAATAAAATAAATAATATGCAAAGATATATTACATTTAAGATTCATATTTAATGTATTCCCATAAGCAGACACGTATAAGTTAGCGCATGTCATATGTGGACCTTCAATATAAAAACCCAAATCTCAAGTGATCATAAGCACTGCAACTCTTGATGACCTTCCCCGAAACAGGTGTGACATTGGTAATGTGAACCATTTTTTTACAGTATGGGTGGTCAACCTCATACCAACCTATAAGTCAAGGAATATGCACGATAAAAGTCGAAATCTGAAACCGCAACATCCAGAGGAAGGAAAAATTGTAAATTTTCTTTCAAATACGCATGAGGCTTATACGTAAAAGTAGAACAATTTAGATAATAGAAAATATAACATTGTGTGCGATACAATAATTGTAATCAAATACCTTGAATTATTCATACGTCATGTGAAATGAAAATATTACATTAATATGGTACAAAGTGCACGGAATAATAGGAAATGGAAATGATGCTCCTGTTGCGTGAAAGAAAACCGCACACTTGGATTCATAGACAATGTAAAATGTGGAGCATGCTATCAAAATGACCACATCTACATAATATCTTTTGACGTCAAATGAAAATTAATATTGTGAAATCACAATGTACCCCCACACATTTCAAATATCCCTTGGATAGGTGACGTAACCTAAAGTACGCAACGCAACTAAAAACGCAACTAAGCTACACATATAGTGTAACTTCTTGCCGCGTTATCCCCGAAGGGGTCGCATGTGGCGAGTTGAACCTATTTATTTTTACAGGTAAGGGGGCCGGCCTTACGCCAACCACTTCAGTTGAAGTGGGGGTTTCCCAGCTCCCGAGGGAGCTGGTACTCATTTCTTGTGAAGGCTGAGTAAACCTTGCCGGTATTATTATTTTGGGGTTTGAAATAAACACCGAAACGGGAAATCATTTCTGACACCCTCGCGCTCGGTGGGATTCGAACCCGAGCTCACGGCATGGAATGCAAGCACTCTACCAACTGAGCTATCGACCGGTAAAGTACTGTTATGTTATTTTAAAATAACATATAAAAAACAATCTCAAAGTGTACAGTATGTGTCGTGGGCCGAACAGAGCCGAATGGTCACGGAAGCAGCCGGACTGCGCCGTGGGATCTGATCGGGCTGTCGATTATCGCTCGGCAGTCCTGGGCCAGACGTCGGCGACAAAGCACCAAGCACCCAAGCAACGGAGCTCCCTCCCCTTCTACTTGGAGCATCCGCCATCCAAGGCACCCGCCTTGTAGACCAGAGACGGGTGCATAGGAGCGCCCACCCAGGGGCTCCAACGTGTGGAGGCGTCCGCCTCGTGAGCTGCCGCTAGTCAACAGAGTAGGGAGTGTTTTAGTGACAAAGAGCAGGTCAGGCCATTCCCTTATTTCCTCTTTTCCCCCCATATTATTAAAGTAAATAAACCCTTATTTGTTCATGTTAAACTTATCTTTTACTATAAAGCCCTTCCCAAGATACAAGTGAGCAATACCAAAGAAAGAACCCCACGCCCTAAGAGTGATGCTGATGAGAGCTAGCCGGATGTAAGTATCCTGTAGGTACATCTTGGAGATACCTTCCATTCTAAACATAACACTATACGGTAACCAAGAACTGGGGGAGCGCATTGTCAATTCAATACACAAACTCTTAAATATGTTTACTTTACAAAAATAATTGAAATTTATTTTAAGAATGAAGATACAATTTCATTCCTGACAAGTACACAACAGAAATTAAGGCAGTGGTATCTGACTTCGAAATTCGCTTTAGTGATTTAAAAAAAGTTGAGAAGTCAATGGAATTCATCAGTCATCCGTTTAATAATTCCATTGATCATAGTGATATCTATAAAATGGCTACAAAATTTACAGATACTTTTCAAATGGACCACATGATATTTCAAACGAAATTATTACTCTGCGCTGCGACATATTTCTAGAAGCAAGGTCGTCCTCAGGTCTAGATTTCTGGGCATTAGTTTCCAACGAGAAATATCCAAATTTGAAGAAATGTGTTGAACAACTGCATTCGTGTTTTGGTTCAGCATATTTATGTAAGTAAGCATTTTCGCAAAAAATAAACACCGTTCTCGCTTGTCAGACGCTTATACATTGGGTTCTTTAGGGTTGGCAATTTACAACTACTACCCTGATTTTGCTAATCTAGCGGAAGGTGCTCAGACGCAATGCTCACACTAATATAAATATGCAGTTTCGAATAATTTTCAGTTTTATGTTTTCCCTCATAATAAAATAAAAAATACTGCATAATTGTGCACTGAACTGTGTTGTTTCATTTAAGGTTTCAAGAAGTATGTAAATTAGGCTGATTTATTTTGGTGAGCGCTGTTTTTGTGTGTTCACACCTTGAGATCCCTCTGCGAGCTTGGTCGTCGCTGTAGAAAACGCAAATTCTCAAGCAAGTGCCAGTTGCTGTAAGGCTGGATGGACCTTTTGATGACCGGCCTTTGGTAAAGGTTTCTGAATTTTTCAACCCAGTGAAGAGCAAATTTGAAAATATAAAAAGTATTTTTTTGAGTTCCACTGGGATTCGAACCCACAACCTTCCATTTACGAGTCCGAAGTGTTACCACTGGACTACGGACCGGTCGATTGCACAGGGTTTTGTCAGTAAACACTAGATCTTGGATTTAATCAAGTTGGCCACCCCTGCTATAAATCAACGATTGAAAATAGCCTTATTTAAAGCATAATTTAAAACCTGTAAATGATAATTGAATTTATATGTGAAATGTACAAAGAAAAGGTTTCCTCCTGCCCAATAGAATACTGCATCCTTTAATGTATAAAACAATGAAATTATGCTTGAAATACCAATTACAGTGTGAAAGTGACAAAAAATAGAAAACTTTCATATAAACCTTCACAAATTTGAAAAGGGTACAACATATATCATAATTGCAATCCCAAGTACTACAATATCTTTAAATGAGCCCAATTTCCATTGATATAATGTCCATGAACACATATTCAAGAATTCCTTGACTGATAGGTTGGTATGCGGCTGACCACCCATACTGTAAAAAATGGTTCACTTTGCCAATGTCACCCCTGCTTCAGGGAAGGTCGGCAAGAGTTGCAGGGCTTATGTTCATTTGAGATTGGGTTTTATATATTGTAGGTCCACATGCGGCATGTGCTAGCGCGAAATTATGCATGTCTGCTTGTGGGAATGCATTTAATATGAATCTCAAATGATACATATCTTTGCAGCTTAGATTTAGATTTCGAGCTATGCTGTCTCACTAAAGTAGTTACAATGATGACTTCGAGATAAGCTTTCTTCTCATTTGTTTCCATTATTTTAGCAGCCGTTCCCAAGTTTACAAATTCTCAAAACGATTGTATCTAATTTATATAAATAGAGGCAGGACAAAGTCTGCCGAGACAGGTGGTTTGGTATTATAAATGGTATATTTTTTGTGCTCCGCCGGGATCCGAATCCAAAACCTTCCATTTACGAGTCCGAAGTGTTGCTGCTGGACTACGGACCGGTCAAATTTATTTATTTTCATTATTATTTTCCAATTATTAAATGTTTGAAATATTCAACAATAAAAATAAATTATAACATCTTGGTTGGTATAAGACTGACCCCAATGCTATAAAAACTTGTTTCACATTTGTCAATGCCACCAGTTTCAGGAAAGGCGGCAGGAGTCGCACAGTTTATGTTCATGTGAGGTTTGTTTTTGAGGTGTGATTTTTGTAAGTACACATGCAGCATGTGTACGGGCGAACTTAGCACCAAAAGGAGATTCGTAACAGCATATAAAATGTTGAGCGCCTGATGCATAGGCAATCCTGGAAAAAAACTTAAATGTGTACTCTTTTTGTTTTTTTAATATTTAGAAAATATTTTTGTAACTCAAGTGTATAAATTCTATTTGTGGCTTTATTTTTTTCAGCATCCATAATCCACAATCTAAGTGGCAAACATAAATTAGCATGCACGCTCACAAGTAAATGCGTGAATGTTGAAAAATACGAAACATGCTGCATAAATAATCTATAATCTAAGTTGCAAGGATATATTCATTTAAAGCTCTCAGATGTATGCCCACAAACCAACACGTGTACATAGTTCGCGCTTACAAATGCTGAATGTGTACTTACAAATAAAATCCAAACCTCAAATGAACATAAGCCCCACAAATTTTGATGACCTTCCCTGACACAGGGGTGACATTGGAAAAGTGAACCATTTTTTATAGTATGGGTGGTCAGCCTCTTACCAACCTACATATAAGTCAAGGAATACGAATAATAAATATATTCTTACAAAATAAATTAAAACAAAAAATCACAATGAAAATTATTGCGTCTTTACCTATAATCTAAATTCAAAAAAGCAAACACGTTCGAGTTGCGCTTACAGATGCTGCATGCATACTTACAAAATAAGACTCAAGCCTTCACATCAACCCTGTAACTTATGTCGACTCTCCCATTAATAATTCTCCCCTGAGGTTCAAACTTCTAAATTCCTGTTCCGAATCTGCAGCGTTAACCACTGGACTACAACCGGTATTTGTGATTACATTTGAAAAGCGTAGATAAAATTACCATTACAGATAAAACCATTTTTTTGTGTTTTGCTGACAATCGGACCCTTTACCTTCCGACTGAGTCTGTAGCAATAAAGAACAAGACTATGATGGCAAATAGTCCAGTAGTTTGAATTGGATTACAGATTAAGCGCATGTTTTAGATTATACATGCATCGTGTTTTAGATTATACATGCATCGTGTTTTAGATTATACATGCATCGTGTTTTAGATTATACATGCATCATGGATATATGAGATGCATCGTGTTTTTTAAATTGCAAATCGCTGACGATTTCCCGCGGTGACGCCATATCTAATTTACAGATAAATTTACAAAGAAATGTACGTATAAAAAGAAATTAAATTATTTTCCTTTTTCAATAGAAGATAGCGGTTTCTAGTAATAAGATAACAATTTGACTAGTATTAATTAAAATTTAAAAATTGCCAATTCATTCTGAAACTAAACCTTCAACAAAAAAAGTTTTTTTTTGCAAGAAAGCACACATTTTTCATTTGAAACTGAAAATGATGTTTCACAGTAAGATTCCACTGTGTTTTTGTGTGATATTTTTTGTGCATTTGTTTGATTGTGGTATGAATGCATTTATATCAATTGAAGACATGCCCCTTCATTGGTCTATATACAGTAGCTCCTATCGTGACCCAGCATGCAAGACTGAGAAGCATCGATTCGATGGTAGAAATGAAGTTGTCTGCTCAATGACAGCAGATCCAAATTGTTATCAATTGTTTCATGCACATGGAGGGATGGACTTCAAAGTTGGGTGCGTTTATGTGGCGCCCAAAGGATTAACTGCCACTGTCCTGCAACATGACCCGCCGGCCTAACGATCGATTATTCTTCTTTGTTTGGTGTCACTTCCATCAACGTTCGGCGATCTAAATCTAAGCTTCGAAGAAATATATCATTTAAGATTCATATTAAACGCATTCCCACAAGCAGACATTTTTTTTTTTAATGGTGCACAAAAGGTTACCCTAATTACAGTGCACCCTCTCAGTCATCAACAAGCTGGGAGGAACTCTTTTACCATGAATTTAAAGGTGTCTAAATTGTATAGAAATATATCAATCTTTGATTCGTTAATGAGTTTAACACTCCGAGTTAAAGGATGTTGCGCCAAGACGTCAGTGCGACTCATCGATACATGAAATAAATCATGACCTCGTCCCCGATTATAGTCATTCGGCACGTACAACCTGAAACCCTCCAACAGGGTGGGACTGTCTATTAAACCGTTGATGACCTTATGAGAGAGCACCATAAGTGTCCCGTTGCGCCTAGTTTCTAAGCTCCTGAAGCCAGTTTCCCGAAGCAGCTCCTCATGGTGCATAAACTGAGGGTAATTTCCCTGCGTCCTCATGAGGAGGTACCTCAGGAACTTCTTCTGGAGCTGCTCTAACATATAAATGTACTTCCGCTGGTAAGGTGTCCACACCTCAACAGCGTACTCTAATTTAGACCGTATGACGCAGCCGAAGACATCCGCCATCGCCCTAGGCTCCGTAAACTGTTTGCACAGTCTGATAACAAAGCCCAGAAGCCGATAGCATTTGGCTTGTATAAGTTCATAACATGACGTATAAGTTCGCGCTAACACATGCCGCATGTGGACCTACAATATAAAAACCCAATCTCAAATGATCATAAGCCCTGCAACTCTTGCCGACCTTCCCTGAAACAGGGGTGACATTGTCAAAGTGAACCATTTTTTACAGTATTGGTGGTCAGCCTCATACCAACCTATAAGTCAAGGCGATCATTGTGCTTATTTTGAACTTGGATGCTGTGGCTCGAAACAGGGACTTGGTCAACTTGGAAAATGATCGCTTGTTTGTCACTGGTATGGTCAAGACTCAAGAGTATAGCGCGTCGTCACTCGAATTTGCGTCATTGAGACAATCGCAAGTTCAAGCCCCGTCTGTGTCGTGTCCTGCGGAAATGTGGAGACAACTCCTCGAGGAGGCCAAGATCCACATCGGGTTCTAGCGCTTAGGCCCCTTACGCACTAGCGGCTGGCCGCTTAGGCAGTTCGTTCGAGCGGTCCAACTGCTGGACGCGATTGCCACAGCGGCTGACCGCTGTGGTAACCGCGTCCAGCGGTTGGACCGCTCGAAGACGTGTTGAGTTCATTATCAAAATGGACGCCGTCGAGATAGCTTGTGCTGACCATTTTTACTACCGAAAAAAACGAAAGAAAAATACTAGGGATGGGCCGAATGTGCTTTGAACCGAATACGAACTTCGGCCGAACATCCATCCGGTTAAAATAAAATATTCGGCCGAACTTCGGTTCGGTAAAAATGTTACGTAGTATAGTTTCTAGTAGCTGTTATTTGTTAGAAGAATACTAAGTTTATTGCATTTTGGTTTTAATCTGATATATGTAACGGAGTAGAAGAAGATTTAATTTTAATCAATTTGTAAATTAATGATAAAAGAAAAACAGCTTTGTTTTCGATTACGTGAGTAAAGCTGTTTTTCTTTTATAAGGATAAAGGAATTAAGGAAGAACGATTACAAAGTTAATGCCTCTACAATCAATCTAATCTAATCTAATCTAAGCTGCAAGGATATATATCATTTAAGATTTATATTAAATGCATTCCCACAAGCAGACATGTATAATTTAGCGCTTATTAAATTAATGTTCACTTGTTCCTACTACAATAAATGACCATTAGTGAGTATATAAATGCCTTATTACCATTTGTCGGTTATAAAAGATACGATGACATCCAATTATAATAGTCAAAATGGTGCAAGTAGGTATTTTATTTTACTTTCTCTTAAGGCTTGTTCGCACAAGGCCACTGTTTTAGTCCAGTACCGAGTAATTTAGTGGTGGGCGGGGCCACAGAGTATGTAGGTTTATAGAGAGCGGTCTTAGAACAAAAAAAATGTGACCAAGAAGTATTATTTTTATATGAAACGATGGATAGCGCCAGTTATGATAGTTTAGTATTGTCTAGACTCGTAGGGTAGTTACTGGCGCTATCCATCGTTTCATATAAAAATAATACTTCTTGGTTACATTTTTTTTGTTCTAAGACCGCTCTCTATAAACCTACATACTCTGTGGCCCCGCCCACCACTAAATTACTCGGTACTGGACTAAAACAGTGGCCTTGTGCGAACAAGCCTTTACACCGAATGTTCGGCTTTTGAACCGAATTTCGGCCAAATGCCGAAGTTCGGTTCAAGCTGCCGAAGTTCGGTTGAACCGAATGTGAACCGAACTTCGGCCCATCCCTAAAAAATACTGAATTAATCTTTTTAGTTTTATTTGCGATATGCGGCAGTACCTAATTACAAATTTGTTATAGTTGATATTGGAGCTTTTGGTAAATTAAGTGACTCATCAATGTTTACAAATTCGGCTTTCTATAACAAAATGCAAAAAAAAATAAAAAATGGATATACCAGAGCCAGAACCTATTTCACAAAGCAGCGAGACATGTATCCCATACGTTTATGTAGGCTACGAAGCATTTGCGTTTTCTATTTAAATCTATTTTAATATCTAAGGTACAAAAGAATGTGATGAGATGGTTTGGGCATGTGGAAAGAATGAATGATGATAGACTGACAAAGTATGTATACAAAGAAAGTTTGAAAGGAAAAAGAGGGAAGGGACGACCGAGAAAAGTATGGAGTGATCAGATTGAGGAGATTGTGAAAGAATGGGATATACAAAGTGAGCGTAAAAGAAGAAAATGCATGAAAAAGGTGATGGATATGAAAGAATTGAAAGAGGTATGTAAGGATAGGAAAAAATGGAGGCAACTCTGCAGAGGCTCTGGCCACCCCTAGCGGAATGGCGACAGAGTTACAGTTACAGTTACAGTACAGTTACAGTATTTGAACCGCTAGTAACCGCCGAAACTGAACCGCTAGTGCGTATAGACATGATAGCGGCCAGCCGCGATGCGGGCCGCAGCTCTCCATTCAACCGCCGCGGTTCAAATTCATAATGAATTCATGGCGGTTCTAGTGCGTACGATCACCAGCGGTTGCATACTAAATTGGAAAAGCAGCAGGCCGCGCGGCTAACCGCCTAGCCGGTATTTCACAAAGCAGCGAGACATGTATCCCATACGTTTATGTAGCTGTAGGATTTTGTGTAGGCTTGGTAAATCCAATTGTTTTTTTTTCATTTTGTCATAAAAGGCCGAATTTTTTTTAAATATTGACGAGTCATTAAATTTACCAGAACCTCCAATATCAACCATAAAAAAATTGTAATCACTGTCGCATATCGCTAATAAACTCAACACGCGGTTTCATCGCGGTTGGCCGCTATAGCGGTCAGCCGCTGTGGCAACCGCGTCAGGCGGTTGGACCGCTCAAACGAACCGCCTAAGCGGCCAGCCGCTAGTGCGTAAGGCCCCTTATGATCATG
Source organism: Agapetus fuscipes (assembly GCA_951799405.1). NCBI lineage: Eukaryota > Metazoa > Arthropoda > Insecta > Trichoptera > Glossosomatidae > Agapetus > Agapetus fuscipes. Next base: position 9,459,751 of record OX637357.1, on the reverse strand, counting down.
ATGATGACGAGACTTCTAGACTACAGTTTTTCACTAAGTTAAAAACAAAACAAAATATTTATGTATTTAGAAAGTGTAACTTTTTCACTATGAAATACAGTGCCTGATGATTAGGCAATCCGCGTTATTTACAACATCCAAATTTGGATATTATACCTACTAACCCTTCAAGGTGAACTTACTTTATTTATTTTCTTTCTGTTTTCATTTTATTTCTTAGTTTCTATTTTTTTTCTCCGTTTATATTTTCATTCTCTGTTTCTATTTTCTTATGTATTTTTTTATGTGGCACCAAGTAATAAAGATTTAATACTATTATCATTAGAGATCGGCCGAATGTGGTTTGTAGAGAATACGAACTTCAGCCGAACTTCGGTTCAGTATAAAAAGGTAAAACAGTTACACTTTATAGTTACTGTTATTTGTTAGAATATAATACTGACTTTATTTCATTTTTGTTTCGATCTGATATCTATGTTACGGAGAAGAAGGAGATTTGAATTATTATCAAATTGTAAGTTAATGTTCACTTGTTCCTACTAAAATAAATGACCATGAGTGAATATATAAGAGCCTAATTTTCATTTTACGGTTATAAAAGATACTATGACATCCAATTATTTATTTATTTATTTTATTTTATCAAAATACACGGCACTGGCTGCCTTTTACATATTTAGATACATTATTTATAAGTAAAACATACAAGTAGGGGAGACTGGGTACGGTTGTAACAAGGTACGGTTGAAACAGCTCCAATATCTCAGAAACTATGAGCGCTGCATGTCGCTACACGATTCTTCCTAATGTTCCACCCTTCGCGCGCAGACAACCCTTGCTTGAGGTCCCATTGTGTTTTTTCAATCAAAAGTAAGTACTATTTTTAAGGCATTTCTTTATGATATATCTAGAGTTCTAATATTCTTATCGCATTTCATTATATTCGTAATCAACTATTGTGTCTAAGGCTGGTTTTAGTGTCGCGCTGACAACACGCTGACCGTCAGCGCTGACAGCCAAATATATGAACTTGTCGCGCTGACAGCTATGCGCCATTCTAAAACGCTTCCTACAAGTTCATATATTTTGAACGGTCAGCGCTGACGGTCAGCGCGTTGTCAGCGCGACACTAAAACCAGCCTTAGAGATTATAATAAGCTCGTTTGTGTTGGTGTAGGTAATTACTAATTATATCTCATGTCTGTGCCCGTTTTATTGCCAGAGTTGGGGGTGGGTACGGTTGTAACAATTTTCGTGGGGACGGTTGTAACATAGATTTTTTCTTTTTTTCTTTGCTAGAGAACGCAAAAGAAAAAGTACAAGAGAGCAAAACGACATATCGCTTTACAAATACGCGTAAAATGAACTGAAACTGGGGGTTTCTTTGCGAAAAGCTGCGGAAATGTATAACGTAAACTATGTCTCTTTAATGAGATACAAGCAAAATAGAGATGCAGCTAGTGAAGATATTCAGAATGTTTAATGCCTATTGTGATGTCAATAGTATATTTTTGTTATTAAGCTGATTTGATTGTATAAATTGTTTTATTTTGTATTGTTTCAACTGCCCCTCAAGACTGTTACATCCGTCCCTGGTATGGGGTCAGTTGTAACAAGTGGACACTCAATAAAACGTTTGATTTCTCGAAAACTGGTTTACTTATGGTTCTAGTTTTGTGATAATCTTAAAGGTAAAATACCAAGCTTCAATCCTTGTTTATTGTCTTAGTTAGTCTAGCAAGCAATAAAAGGAAAGTTGTTACAACCGTACCCAGTCCACCCTAAAGAACAAAAAAAAAAGTATAATTAATTAAATAAATACACTGTTTTAATTCACTTATTATTTTATTTTAAATATGTCAAACGTTTTCGCCTAAAAAGGCATTCTCAGGACAATGACAATGACAAAGCTGAGAATGCCTTTTTAGGCGAAAACGTTTGACATATTTAAAATAAAATAATAAGTGAATTAAAACAGTGTATTTATTTAATTAATTATACAATGGACTTTCACTGTGTAAACTACCAAACCCTGAAAAATATAAAAAAAGTACTTTATTGGTTGGTTGGAAGAAATTGCCATTAGGCAATACACCCGCCAATGTACAAAAAGCATAATGAATTATGAAAAAAAATAAGAAAAATTGTAATTTATACAAGATAATATGAAAACAATAAGGTTTACAAGCCAATTTTGCCAGACACGCAATAAATGAGAAGGGCCAACTTGTAAGCATTTTGTAAGTGCTATAACTTACTCTATAAGTATCACATAAATGCATATATATGTTGCCCAGATTTTGGAGTCTACTAACTACTGAGTTGGTACTGTACGATGTGGTAGTATTGCTATCACAATATTGGTAGGTCTGACGAGTAATGCGCCATTAAAATGAACAAGTGATAAAATTGCAGGGGCGTCAAACATTGAATGAATTATTTTATATAAATTATAACAGTCAAAATGGTGCAAGTAGGTATTTTGTTTTAGTTTATCTTACACCGATTGTTCGGCTTTTGAACCGAATTTCGAAGTTCGGTTAATGCTGCCGAAATTCGGTTAAACCGAATGTAAAACGAATTTCGGCCCATCTCTAACTATTATTTATTCTCGACGTTTCTTTACTCATCTTATATATTTTATCATAACCAACTTCTTCAGGAGACACCATTTTGTTTGGTTGCGCCATAGTTAGTCGTTGCTCACAATTTTATTTTTTAAGCAAATTTATTGTGTAAAATATTTCTTATAAGAATACTTGCCATATATTTAGTCTTGTACTAAATATAACTCTTTTTATGGTCCTCAAATGGAGTCGGAAAAAACTTGCAATTTTCATTTTTTCTCGGCAGGGTGATGTCACAGGTCTAGGCGACTGGTAACAACAAATGAGAAAATATTTAACTTGCATGCTAGCAACCCAGCCAAGGTGACCCCACAATTTTTTTTACATTTTATTTATGTTGACTATAATAATAATCTATAATCTAAGTTGCGAGGATATATTCATTCAAAGCTCTCAGATGTATGCCCACAAACAAACACGTGTAGTTCGCGCTTACAAATGCTGATTGTGTACTTACAAATAAAATCCAAACCTCAAATGAACATAAGCCCTGCAACTCTTGCCGACATTCCCTGAAACAGGGGTGACATTGGCAAAGTGAACCATTTTTTACAGTATGGGTGGTCAACCTCATACCAACCTATAAGTCAAGGAATACGAGTGATAAATAACATTTAAGTATAAGAAAACAACAAAACCTTAAAAATAAATCTATACAAAAAAAGTCAAAAATGTCTTATGCAAAAAATGTAACAAGCTAATAAACCAACATTAAAAATCAGCATTGCAGATTAGCCGCCACTTCTTTCTGTCCTTGCATACTTCTTTCATTTCATCCAGAGTCATAACTTTTTTCATACAAGCTCTCCTTTTATTATGACTCCATATTTTATTTTGACTACATTGACGAAAACCTTAACTTTAATTATCCCACTTAAAAAATGAAACAATTTCCTCAAATTAAGGAAAAACACAACTTTATTGGTAATGTAATATTATTTCCATACATTTAGGATAGTTTGAAATTTAAAATAGAATTTTCACTGGCGGGGGAAGAATTCCTCTGGGACCTGTCTTTGATGGTGAATCCCTGAATTCCAGAAAAAGTTATCGAGTCTTCTTCGAAATCCTTCTCAGATTTCACGGAATCATCTGGAAAGAAAAATAAAAAAGTGAGTGTTTTAGACTTACACAGCTGGACAGTTTACATTAGAGTTTCTCCCCAGAATCAGCTATCTTGGTCTATTGGAGCTGGAGCCCTGGCTACTTCAGCGTGATTCAAAAAACGCTGCTAAACGACACATAAAGTGTAACTTGCCACATTTTCCCCAAAGGGTTTGCATTTGACAAGTGGGACGTATTTATTTTTACAGGTAAGGGAGCTGGCCTTACGCCAACCACTTCACATGAAGTGGGTGTTACCCAGCTACCGAGGGGGCTAGTACTCATTTCTTGTGAAGGCTAAGTAAACCTCGTCGGCATTTTATTTTAGATTTGAAATAAACATCGAAACGAGAAATCATTCCTGACACCCTCGGTGGGATTCAAACTCAAGCTCTCGGCATGGAATGCAAGTGCACTACCAACTGAGCTATTGAACGGACATGATGTAAGGTGATGTTGATGAGGTTGCTGTTGTTTCATAAACATTCACGCTGGAGAAGCCCATTGCAGACATGGGTGAAACATTCTAAGCCACCAGCTCCTTAGATCTCCAATTGATCCCGGAAAAAAGTTATTATTGAATAGAATAATGTATAGATGAATGGTTTACCTTTAGGATTATTAATTATGTCATGACTTCTACGAGTTGAAGAATTGGAGAAGATGTTGGAGAACATGGCTCTCTGCTGGAGGAAGTTGTCACTCTGTGTCACGTTAAATGCCAGCACTGATGACTTCTCACTCCTGACAACAAAACACTGGGTTAGTTTATCAGATAAGCAAAGTGGAGGAATATCCTTTCAGAAAAATAATTGTATGTTTGCTATAATAATCATATTAGGATGATTTATTTGATGAGTGCTGTTTTTGTGTGAATCACACCTCAAGAGCCCTTTGCAAACTTTTTTTGTCGCTGTAGAAAGTATCAATTCTCAAGCAAGACTCAGTTGCTGTAAGGTTGGATGGACGTTTGGTGACCGGTCTTTGGTAGAGGGATATGAATTTTTCAACCCAGCGAAGTGCATATTTGAAAATTTAAATGGTACATATTTTTGCTCCGCCAGGATTCTAACCCACAACCCAGAACAAAATTTATGAGTCCGAAGCGTTACCACTCGACTACGGACCGGTCACGCATCATTATGTGCTATCTTTTTTTAGGTTTTAATCCGAGAATTGATTTGCAGCGATGTTCAATTCATGTACCTTTACCAAAGACCAGTCACCAAAAGGCCACCCAGCCTTACAGCAATTGAGTCTTGCTTGAGAATTGGCACTTTCTGAAGCGACAAACAAGCTCAGCAGAGGGCTCTTCTTGTGGTGTGATTCACACAAAAACAGCGCCCACTAAATAAATCATCCTAATATTACTATTATTATTACACGTCAAAACCATCTCATCACAATCTTTGGCACCTTTACTTTCACATTCTCTTTCAAATTGCATTTGCCTTTCATACATTCATTCTGAACTCTATTTCGAGTTTTTCCTGTCATACCTACTCCTCAAGTTTTTCATAAAGTGAAACATAAAAAGAAGATAGCTTATAACAGTGGTTTCCAAAGTGGGCGGGGCACCTCACAGGGGAGGCGCGAGGTATCTGTGCGAAACAAAATCTGTTTTGGGGAGGCATGGTAGCATAAAGTTTGGAAACCATTGGCTTATAATGTAACATGGCCAATACTCACGCTTTAGTCGCTACTGACACGTCGTCATCAGACACATAATCTTCCGTTGGCGCAGCATTAGTTACAACATCTATGTCATCTTCACTAGACGCTGCATTATTATCATCCACGGAATTATCGTCAACTGGGGGAAAGTTGGTGTTATCCACCACGACTTCTTCATCTGTATCGTCAGCCATGTTTTCTTCATTTGACTGCGCATCAATATCTTCAACATGTGAAACATCAGTGTCGTCAGACGCAGCGTAGACTGAAGATTTCTTAGATGCTGCACAGCTGGAATGTGAATTATCATCATAGTACCTATACAATATAAAGACTACAGGGGAAGAACAAGGAATGTCAGTTGAAGAACATTTTGAGTAAATCAAAAGTATAAATCTGAAAGTCTGTATTTCTCATGGTTAATGACTATCACAAAGAAACAGATACCGCCATACACAGTGATAGCGATACACATTTGATTTTGCAGAGCTTTAGATACCCACAGATGCCACTAGATGGCATTAGTAGATTATTTTATTTTATTTTTACTGACATTCCTTGTTTTCCCCCTATAATGCTAAGAATATGTGTTTTTACTAGTGTGTGTGCGTCTGTGCCTCTACATGTAGGAGTTTAAATAATAATACTTATATGGTGCAGTATTAGCTCGAATATTCTATCAAAATCACACATGTTACAGTTCCCAATGTTTCAAGAAACATCCTTATGCAATGCTATAAAAAAGGCAACAGCTGTCTGTAGCATCAGACTTTTATCGGAGCTGGCGAGCAATACAGTACAAAAGTTAACTGTGAACGAACCAAATGTGAACGGAATCTTAAAATTAACTGCGTGAAATAATACATATATTTTTTTCTATGATTAAAATTTGAGTACATTAAAATAAGATAAGCGATGGTTATCTGGGAGTATGTGCAAGCTGTATTTACCTCTCTGCATATTCCATCATATTGTTATTATCATCGTCTTCAATAGGTTTGCTTATTTCTGGAGATTGAGCGACCATTACCTTGTGATCACTTCCAGACAAAGGCCTGAAAATATTGTTAACGTTGGTATGATTGCTGTTAAAAATGATAAGTAAATGTGTTGATCTTAATGATAAAACTGAATAAGTGACAGTTAATAATAAATAAATTGTTTAATCAGACAAATTAACAGTTTTTTTGCAAGACGCAAGACAAATATGGATAGAAAAAACACAAGGAAGATTTGGTAGATTAAACTTAAGGTTCTTGCTCTTCCTTATTAATACACTCTCATCTTGATATTGTTTTATTTTTCGATGACCCTACAGCTTGTACCTCTCCTTGGTCATCATCAGTCCTCACCTCCACCTCCTCCTGTCTTCCACAGTGATTCTCCGATTAAGGAAGGCTTTACTTGGATCGTAAATTATAGAATGTTTACCTGCGTTTGTTTCCTGAGACCCTTGACTGGTATGAATCATTAGAACTATGAGATTCCACGTCGCTTTCAATCATTTTCTCAGACTGCACATCCATGTCACGAGTCCTGTATTCACTCGCAGGTCTGATGGTAGATTTTTGAGAGTGAGTCGGGAGATACTCGAAGCTGGTGAATACACAAATCAAGTAAAAATATTATTATTTTAATTTATTTATATTTTTAAATGATTTTTTTAAATAAAAAATAAATAAATAAATAGATTTGTGGAAAGGAATGCAATCCACCAACCTATTTTGCCTGGCCAGTTGTCTTCATGCGAAAGCAGAAGCTTGTGTGCATAAACGGCATCTGTTGAACCAGGGTCGAAGTTATCGTCGCGGGATTCGAACCAACGTTATCCGGTTCCAAATAACCCAACTTGATCCCGGCGGCCATAACTTCGATATTAAAAGATCGAAGACGAGTTGAGCCAGATGCCAAGTTGGAAACTAAAGGATGAATTGAGGATTTTGATTGCCCAAGTGTCACAAATCTATCAATAATCTATAATCTAAGTAGCATTTTATATTTACATTCTTAGCTCATATCAAATGCATGCCCACAAACACGTGTGTTTTCGCTCTTACAAATACTAAATGTGTACTTACAAATTAAAATTCAAACCTCAAATGAACATAAGCCCTGCAACTTTTGCCAACCTTCCCTGGAACAGCGGTGACATTGGCAAAGTGAACCATTTTTTACAGTATCTATGGGTGGTCAGCCTCATACCAACCTATAAGTCAAGGAATCACAAATGCTCTCTTACAATCATTCAAAGGAAAATTCTCCGCTGTATTTATGGTCCAACCTATAATAAATAGTCTATAATTTAAGTTGCAAAGAACAATGGTCCATCCAGCCTTACAGCAACTGGGTCTTGCTTAAGAATTGTCATTTTCTATAGCGACCAGTCTCACAGAGGGCTCTCGAGGTGTGATTCACACAAAAACAGCGCTCACCAAATATTATTATTATTATTATTATGATGTGTACCTTTGTTCTCCTCTCAGAGTCTTAGAATGGAATGAATCATTTGAGTGATTAGATTCCCCGTCGCTTTCCACCATTTTCTCAGACTGCACATCCAATTCCCGAGCATGGCATTCACTCACAGTTCTAATCGTAGATCTTCGGGAGCGGGTTGGGAAATGGCTGGTAAATACACAAATAAATTTTTGAGAACAACTTGTCAAGAAAAGTACACAAATAAGAAAATTTATTAATAGTTAAATTTCTCATAAAAATGCAACACAACTAAGTTACACATATATTGTAATTTTTTGCTGCGTTCTACCCATAGGGATCGCATGTGGGGAGTGAATCTATTTATTTTTACAGGTAAGGGGGCCGGCCTCACGCCAACCAGTTGAAGTGGGGGTTTACCAGTTACCGAGACGAGCTGGTACTCATTTCTTGTGAAGGCTGAGTAAGCGTTGCCAGTATTTTATTTTTGAGTTTGAAATAAACACCGAAACGAGAAATCATTTCTGACACCCTCGGTGGGATACAAACCTCAAGCTCTCCGCATGGAATGCAAACACTCCGACCAACTGAGCTATCGACCGGACGATCCTCAAGTGCCAATGATCTAAGTTGCAAATATATATAACTACATTTCAGATATATTTAATGCCTACTCAAAAGCAGACACCTGTAAGTTTGCCCTTTCAAATTCTGTGTGTGTACTCATAAAATAAAAACCTGAATCTCAAATGAACATAGCCTCTGCAACTCTTGCCGTCCTTCCCTGAAACAGCGGTGGCAATGGCAAGTGAATGTTTTTTTCTAGAATGAGTACAATATTTACATCCAAACCTGAGTCAAGGATGTTATCACCACTTGATAAAGAATAAAAGTATTTCTTGATTTTCTTACCAAAAAATTGCTTCAAAAATTGAAAGGTTCATACACACACAAAAATGTAGGTATTTACATTTTTATGCCTGTCATTACATTTGGTATTTGAGTAAATTTGTCTTTTTTTAATTAAAAAACAAAATAAATTTGTGAAGAGGAATGCAATTCACCAACCTATTCTGCCTGGCCAGAAAAAAGTATTAATATTATTAATTAAAAATTCATTATTGTATATTTTAATGAATCTTTAATTAATAATTACCCAATGACATCTGTTGAACCAGGATCAAAGTTATAGTCAAATGACCCAAGCGGAGATCGAACCAGCGTTATTCTATTCCAAATACGCTAGAAAGATCAGCCACATGACTCCCTCGGCCATAACACCGATATGAGCTGTCAATGTCATTCCTTACAATGATTCAAGTGAATTTTCAATTTCCGTAATGTCTGAATCAATATCCTCAGGCTGGGTCCTCCTGGGCCGGGTAGGCGCAGTGTCCTCGGCCTCTATAACCGGAGACGGGCTGATGGACCTCATCACGATGGTGCTCTTCTTCTGAGGCTTCTCCTGCTTGGGCATCTTTGTTCTGGTGACCCTGACAGTCAGACGGTTTCTCCTCAGCCGGCGAGCGCTGGCTTTCTTTCTTTTGAAAATTCTACAAGCGTGAACATAAAGTAGACAGAAGAAAAATAAACACATTAACCTGTTTGCACAATAAATGAAACAAAACTCATTCCAATACCTCGCTACTTACTTATGTGTCGACAATATATCTACCGATAAAATGTCCATTGACAAAATGTCCAATGACATAATGTCCACCGACACAATGTCCATTGACAAAATGTCCAATGACATAATGTCCACCGACACAATGTCCATTGACAAAATGTCCAATGACATAATGTCCACCGACACAATGTCCATTGACAAAATGTCCAATGACATAATATCCACCGACACAATGTCCATTGACAAAATGTCCAATGACATAATATCCACCGACACAATGTCCATTGACAAACTGTCCAATGACATAATGTCCACCGACACAATGTCCATTGACAAAATGTCCAATGACATAATATCCACCGACACAATGTCCATTGACAAAATGTCCAATGACATAATATCCACCGATAAAATGTCCATTGACAAAATGTCCAATGACATAATGTCCACCGACACAATGTCGATTGACAAAATGTCCAATGACATAATATCCACCGACACAATGTCCATTGACAAAATGTCCAATGACATAATGTCCACCGACACAATGTCCATTGACAAAATGTCCAATGACATAATATCCACCAACACAATGTCCATTGACAAAATGTCCAATGACATAATGTCCACCGACACAATGTCCATTGACAAAATGTCCAATGACATAATGTCCACCGACACAATGTCAGACAAAATGTCCACATGACAAAATGTCCACGTGACAAAATGTCCACGTGACAAAATGTCCACCAACATAATGCCCAAATGTCCACGCGAGAAAATGACCACCCATGTAATGTCTACCAACAAATAATCCACCAAAGAATTGAATACCTACATTAGTTTTTATTTTGAATATGATGTACAATTTATATTTTATATGATTTTGAATACATTTTTTCATTGGACATTTTGTTGAAGGACATTCTGTCAATGGACCTTTTGTTGTGACACGGGCCCTTAGTAACCATAAACAAAATATTTGTAAGCAACATGGTTATCAACAGGGCAGGGTGATAAGGGGCTGTCCATATATTACGTCATTCGCATTAAGGGGGGGGGAGTCTGGTCCGCGGATGATGGCAAATGATGTACGAGTACCAAAAGTGACGTTGTTCTTGTAAATACTGATTTCTACAAAATATACAAAATAGTATGCAAGTAATATAACATTATTAATTATTAAGCTCATCCATTATTACAGCAAGAGGGGGAGGGGGGTCATTAGATAATGACTATAGGATGATTGTAAGGGGGGGGAGTCAAAAATCGGCCAAAATCGATGACGTAATTTATGGACGGCCCCTAACACAATTTTTTTTTTTGGCTTTTCTGTTTTGACTTCATGAGCACGAATATACTTAAGAAAATTCCTTCAGTTGAAGATCAACACAATCTTTTTTGAAATAATTGGCCATAAAGACTAATACCAAAGCATTGGATGCCCTTCAAAATATATATTTTGTATTTCCACGACAATATATATTTTGTATTTCCACGACAATATATATATTGTATTTCCACAAAAATATATATTGCGTACTTCCACAAACATATTATATATTGCGTACACAAACTATTTTCAAAAAGCACACCTTATAAAATAAGTGAAAATGAAGGATTAAGGATGAGTGAGACTAAGGACAAGGCTATGGCATCAAAATGATTGTTCCAAATTTTAAAAATAGTTTTATTTTCAATTTTAAATGTACAATATATCTACTCAGGTTCATCGCTAATCCAAAAAACTGTCGGAAAACATTAAACATGTGAAAAAACAACCCACACACATGTTTAATGTCTTCAATTTGGTCTGAATTTTAGATGAGGTTATGGTACTTATAAAACTTACAAATAATAAATAATTTACAAATGATTATACTTGAAAAAAATATATATATGACTAAGATATTATTTGTGTGCGATGAAGTCCCCGGAATGATCAGTACCTGATAAAAATATCATAATTAAACTTCCATCATACATGGCATTTATAAAAATCAAAATGTAATGAAATAAACTAAAATCTACTCAGTTTACAATCATGGACCTGTGATATTTACGCATGTATTCACAAATAATGCTGTGAGAAATCTAAATACTTAGTACACGGAGTATAAAACATTTATTTACACAAACTCCCCTCGATAGCATAAATCAAAAATGTATGTTAAAAATGTAAAATAAAACACAAAGTTTTTTTCACAAGTTGATTTACTTCCTCGAGCGCTTTTAATGTTATCACATCATTATCAAGAGGACAACTCTATGTGATGGGAAGACGGCTCGATAATGAATCGAAAGCCATCGAGAAAGTAAAATGAGCTCGCGAAGAAAAACTTTGTTTTATTTTTACATCTTCAATTTAAAATGAATCTTCACAATGTCAATACACAAACCCTTACACTTTTACAAAAATGTATGGAATATACGACAGCATTCCTAGTGAGTGATATACTTTTCATGCATTTTTTTAATTTACGCAATCGAGGGGAGTTTCCGTAATGTTGTATACTGGTGAATGGACATTTTTAAAATCTTAATTTTGAGGCTAAGAGCATTTTTACTCTAGGCATGTTTTGCCTACATTAAAGATGGATATAAAAAGTGATAATTTCGTATGTGTCACAGGTCCATAGAGAATACCATGAGATCTACTAGGATGAAAACCAAGGTCTCATAATGACAACATCTTACAGTATTTTCACTATCTAAAATGAAGATTTTGTAAGGCCCCTTACGCACTAGCGCAAAAAAACGCAAACGCAACTAAGCTACACATATAGTGTAACTTCTTGCCGCGTTATCCCCGAAGGGGTCGCATGTGGCGAGTTGAACCTATTTATTTTTACAGGTAAGGGGGCCGGCCTTACGCCAACCACTTCAGTTGAAGTGGGGGTTTTCCCAGCTCCCGAGGGGGCTGGTACTCATTTCTTGTGAAGGCTGAGTAAACCTTGCCGGTAATTTTATTATGGGGTTTGAAATAAACACCGAAATAGGAAATCATTTCTGACACCCTCCTCGGTGGGATTCGAACCCGAGCTTACGGGGTAGAATGCGAGCACTCTACCAACTGAGCGGCTGGCTGCTTAGGCAGTTCAGCGGTTTATGGCAGTTCTAGTGCGTATGATCACCAGCGGTTGCATACTAAATTGGAAAAGCGGCAGGCCGCGCGGCTAACCGCCTATGCGATTAACCGCTAGTGCATAAGGGGGCTAATATGAATAAAACTTATTTAACCTTCCAGGGGTGGAAGTCTTGACGTCCTTTCAGTAAATCTTATCATAACTATTAGAAGCAGGCGCGTGCATAGGGTATAGGCAAGTACATTTCAAAATAAATATTTTCTCCCATTCCTTTAAAATAACTCATTTGAAATTGACTGAAGTGCTAACGATGGCTCCAGTTGCACATAAATTTTGAATTTGAAATCTCAATACCAAGCTTAAATATGTGTTTTTTACCATATATTTCCTATGTATTAGGCGCATGTGCCTGTATGGGATGCACGCCCCTGATTTGAAGATAGGACGGAATAAAACATGGCAGTGCCTGAACAGCTGATCATTGTTCCATATAAAATGGATCAGCTGTTGATACGCCGCCATGTTTTATTTCATCCTATCTTCAAATAGATACGGTAAGATCTATCGACGGTCATCAAGACTTCCCCCTGGTTATAAATGAGTCCCATAAGATCAAAAATGCCAAAATAGGATTTTTTACAAAAATATTGAAACACAGGAAATGTCTTGACTTCTCTGCGCTTCCATCCATTCATCTCATCTTCAACAAACACCCTTGATTAGAATCTTTTGTTGCAAAGATATATTAGCATTTAAAATTCATATTAAATGCATGCCCACAAACGGCATGTGTAAGTTCACGCTTACAAATGCTGCATGTGTACCTACAAATTAATATCCAAACTTTAAATGAACATTAATCCTGCAACTTTTGCTGACCTTCCCTGAATAAGGGGTGACATTGGCAAAGTGAACCTTTTTTAAAGTATGGGTGGTCAGTATCATACCAACCTTAAATACTACTACTAATCCCTAAAAAAATATTAAATAAGTTGGCTGTCAAATACTATACAAGCATGTTTTAAGAATAATTAAATACCCATTTCTTACCCGTGATTATCATTGTCTGAATCGGCGTTCTCTTCGACTTCATCTTCATCTTGTTGACCTGCAACACGGAATAACATTTTAAGATGCACTCTTTAACCTCTACGGTGTCCGCGTTTTTTGCCCTAATCCAGCTACACAACTCTTGGTTTTGATATTAAAATCCAAAGATACAAAACATATTCTATCCAATTTTTTATTTCAAAAGACAGTGATATAAAGTTTTTTTAGTGCCTAATAAAGTAAGAAATCAGGAGTGAAGTATTTACTGCACTGCCTCACAATATTATGATTTTGAAAAATATTGTGTTCTAAAAATAAACATAATTTTATTATGAATGGTCACGAACCCAAATAGGTATACATGCATGGCCATCGGAAGGGGGGGGGCAGGGGGGGGCCGTTGCCCCCCCCTGGAAATCTCGAAGGGCAGAAAAGGTTTCGACGTAGATCAGGTAAGTTAGATTTTTGATAAGTAGGTACGTGTACAAAAATTGTGAGTGTTTTGCCCCCCCCTAGATTGTGTTCTTCCGACGGCCATGCATACATGTTAGGGAGCAGTGACCCTTTGTAATGTAAATAAAACATTTTTTGTTATGCGTGTGTTGGGTATTGAAATGAGAATTTCATTTTAATATTCCTCAGTTTACAAGGTCAACTTTTTTTTTTTTTTAAATATTCAAAAACGAAAGTGAATGGTTTGACTTTATTGGTTCTTAGTTCCACCCAATAGGAGTATGTTAGGCGATTTTTGATCTTATTGCTGGGTAAAAACTAAAGACAAATCGCGATCGGTGCTATAAACGCGGATCCCCGTTCAAGCAGCCTGGATGTCAATGTTTTTTCTGCATTTTCATGCAATGCTTGCGTTCTATGCCAGAGGGCTAGGGCTCAATCCCCACCAAGGGTATCAGAACCAAGGGTGTAAGAAATGATTTCCCATTTTGGTTCACAAATTTGAAATATTGAGCAATCCCTATAATTTGATGATCATATTGTTACAATTAAAAGCTTGTACATACCAAGATCTTTGCGTTTGCGTGTATACGCCCGTTTGGATGTCTGCGGTTGCACTTCAGCTTCTCCGTGAACGAGGGAATTCCGGTAGAGCAACAGGGGATGCCAGTCTTCCCCACGGGACGAAGGCATCCCGGCTGCTATCCTCTGGTCTAGTAATCGTAGCCTGAAACAATATACACACTTGTTAGCTCAATTATCAATGGTGGGTCCTGGTTTCCTTGATCAACCCCAGCCACCGCTGGCAATCCAACGCCATACTCCTACTGCATGGCAGCCTACGCCCACACTATCCAGCCATCTTAATCTGGGTCTTCCCACTGTCCTGCGCCCCTTTTGGCCCGTCATTACAACCATCCATTCCAGGCTCCGATGGTCTATTTGCTGAAAGTGACCTAGCTAATGCAGTCAATGGCTTGGTGCAGGTCGTATAAGTTCTGAGTTGTAGCTTCTTCACTATATGTTCCTGTTCTTCATTGGGCCATAAACACAGCGGAGCATTTACCTTTCAAAGATGTTGAGATAGCTTTGGTCAGTGTCCAGGTTTTGGAGGCATATGCTAGGACAGGCTTGATCAGTCTTTTAAAGAGGGTAGGTTTACAACTCTGTAACAGTAGTCTAACCTTCTGTTGCATTTACTTTTTAGCAACTTTTATAACCATTGTCAACACCAGCAGCAGGGCAAGAAACATAAAAAAGAAATCACTTATTTGTTCAATTAATTAAAAAATTTCACTCACACAACCCGTTTGTCCTGCTTCAGCAGCTTGTTGGTGAACTCGGCGAGGATCTCGAGGAACATGAGGTGCGGGGGCGGAGATCCGGGGTCCACCCCCGGGGTGGCGCTTCCATCCTCCGTCACGGAGCCGCCCCACTCCTGCACGGCAAACATGATGCCGGCGCGGTGCAGGGCGGTGATGGCCTCGCGGTTCTTCAGCGCGTCCAGGCCAAAGGAGAGGGCGAAGCGCTTGGCCAACTCCTGGTGGACAAAAAATATAATAAAAAGCTTTGTAACATATTTGCTTTGATGGATTTTTAAAAAGGCATTTCGAAAGATTTACATGCAAAGGGTTAGAACAGAGGCTTGGGGGGTTTAATAAATAATTTAAATCAATGTTAGTGTTAATAATGCAAATTCGAGCACTGATGCCTTTTCCCCTCGAACATCCCAGCACCAAATTATTCATTAATATGTAATCGTTTACTGCTTCATTCCACAAGGAATAGGATTGGCATGTGGAACTGACATATTTATACAGGTAATATGGCTAGATGTACATAAAAAATTAATAGAGTTGGCATACCTTCAAGTCAATAAACTCCTGCATGTTTCTGGTGACCCTGCCGTCGCACAGCGGCAACAGTTCCGTGAACAAGCTCTGCATGCTGAGCACCATGGTGAGGGCGCAGTTCAGCTTGTTGATCTCTCTCGCCTTGCCCAGCGTGGACTTGATGATGTCTCCGTAGTCGTTGTAACACTGAAACCAATGCAACAATTTGTCAGGAGACTGTATATTGGATATATATGAGGAGACGGTTCTGGAGGGACCATGCAGGCTAACTCTAATCTTTGCACACAAAATACCAGACGGCCAGCGTCTATCAGACCAAGTAGTTTCACGGTATCAAGCACTGCTGTGATCTAATATGTTTTATTTGCAAATAATTTGATAACATTGCAATATATTCACTTGAATCTATATTGAAGCTGCAAAGGTATAACATACTTTTTTTGTCAATGTTTACGTTTTGTCATTTTCTCTATAAATAATAAAAAGTATGTTTAACATAAAAAAATATATATACAATTTTACAAAATATTACATTTTGAATTTCCTGAATGAATCCTTGAATTTACTCATAATTATAATACCTGACACTGGCGCCCGTGCTCATCGCGAAAATCGCCATCACGAAGAAGAAGAATCCAAACAAGTACTGGAACTTATATTTCCCATCACTAGTGAGAAATGTCAGAAATTCATACTCTCGATGGCACAACTGTACGTGACTTATAACATATAATCTGATCAATATAAACTCACTTTAACGTAATGCTTGAATATGTCGGCGGCCTTCTTTGTTGAGATCACATTGTAAACAATGAGTTTGCAGTAGGCCGCTAGGAAGTTGCGTCGCTTGTGGAGCTCTTCTATCCTGCGCTCGTCTTGTCCATCTAAAAAATACTAGCATTAAAATCTAGACACGGGAGGAATAAGAATGAAAATAAATACTACACATTAAAAACATTCATGAAATGCTGTATTTGTTTATCCATGAAAGAAAAAAAGCTTGAAGGTGAAACAATGAAAACCAATATTAGAAAGCAACGAAAGATTTTAAATTGGGATTTGTCTTTAGACATTTGAAATCTAATTTAAAAATAGGATTTTACAGACCGCAATGTAAAGAAGGTGTAATTTTTACAAGTTTCATGAGATGTGTCTCTTCTAGGTCTGTGCCTTATTGAGGTAGAAAGGACACACTGATATGGCTTGTTGAGAAATTTGCCCTTTTCCACATGGCGGTGAGTAAAAATCAGTTTTTTAATTTAACAAAACATAAAAGCAGGTTAGTGCTGAAAGGATGTTTTGAAAGAAAAAATGTTATTTAAGAAGCTGAGGATATTGAATGTAACATTAATATTGTTAGGTTTAAATTGGACTTACGGTCGTTTGACATATTTACAATTATAATCACTATTTAGTTAAAACTTTTACTTGGATATTAGACGAACCATTATAAGAGAACTTACGAGTCCATTATTCTCTGACATGGACTCGAAACAATTAAATTTTTTGATAATTGTGACAAATCTAAACACAATTTACTACCTTCGCTCCAAGGTATGCAGTGATTTGTGACAGTTGTTATTATAAGAAATCAGTTTATAGTCGTCGTGCAGAGAGGGTGTCTCCTGAAGACGTTAGCCAAGTCGCTAACGAAACGTCGAGAATAATGTAAGTTCTCGTAAAATGGTTCGTCTAATATCCGAGTACAAATTTTAACTAAGTAGTTAATTATAATTGTAAATATAACATTAATATGGTGAAAAATAAATGCAGAGAAGAAAAATGCAAACGGGCTATTTTTCCTTAGTAATGATAAAATCAAAAACAGCTTTCAGTTATGTTACACAAATAATAAACCACAACAGAATATGCATTATTGAGAATTGTTGCGACAATTGTTTAGAGCGTGCCGAGAGGTAGTGGTGGTGGTGGGGGGCGCGGTGGTGAATTTGGCCGTTAGTCATTACTAAGGGAAAATAAGCGACCACGAGCTGGTAATGTGTGATGTACCATAAGGTGATTCTTACCCATATTGAAGGTATGAGTAAGCGGTCACCATTTATTTATATCGGAGTGACATGTAAAACAAAAGACAAGACAGAATCAGCCAACCTGCAACCTCTGTTGTATTACCTAGGCATTTCTAAATGGACAAATTTACTTTCTGTGGTCCATTGCGGCAATATTCTGAATAATGCATATTTAAAATGTGAACAACAATTGTAAGATTGTATTGATTGTAGAGGCATTCACTTTATAATCAATCATCTTAAAAGATAAAATTAAAAACAATTTTGTTTTTGGGAAGCAACTCCTAAGAAATGACCCAGATGATACAAACCTCATACATGGCCATCTTGCATCCCCTTCTTCCCTCATACCATCACACAACACTTTCAACGATCGATTCCGTATTTGAACCATTTAGTATGAACCATTTAAGGTTATGACTCTGGAGAAAATGAAAGAAGTATGTAAGGATAGAAAGAAATGGCGGTTGATCTGTGATGTTGGCGGCTAGGGTTTGTTAAAGTAAAATTGGTTTTTATGATTTAGTTTTTTATGTCCATGTATATATTATAATTTATTGATTTTAAAAATGTAATTTGTCATGTATGTTCCTTGACTTATAGGTTGTTATGTGGCTGACCACCCATACTGTAAAAAATTGGTTCACTTTGCCAATGTCACCCCTGTTTCAGGGAAGGACGGCAAGAGTTGCAAGGCTTATGTTCATTTGAGATTGGGTTTTTATATTGTAGGTCCACATGCGGCATGTGTTAGCGCAAAATTATACATGTCTGCTTGTGGGAATGCATTTAATATAAATCTTAAATGATATATATCTTTGCAGCTTAGATTAGATTAGATTAGATTAGTATTCATTTTAGCCTTGTTTGCGAAACCAGTCATGGAATTTTAATATACTGACGGCAATCGAAAACAAAATTGTTTTTATTTATATTTTTAATAATTTTAAGATTTATATTTAGACTATTCATGATATTTTTTTATTTTCTTGCTTCCTGGTGGAGCAAAAAGTAAGTACTGTTTAGGGAGTGATTTTTTTTCTGATTTTAATAATAAGCGATGAAGTCGGAACACAATATAACATGAATATTTTTTTTCTTAGCAAATTGATTTGTGATTTATGTGAAAGTCTTTGTAGACAGAGCTATAAGAAACCAAAAACAAAATATTTAGCTTTTTCCCTTGTAACTCGGTCAGATGATGCACAATTTTCCACCTAGGTATTTTGAACTGACTCCATTTTAGCAATCTAATTTTGTACAGAGAAGTGTTATATTAAAGCAGCGATTCTGGTCGATAGCTCAGTTGGTAGAGTTTGGGTTTATATCTCACTGAGAGTGTCAGAAATGATTTCCTGTTTCGGTGTTTATTTCAAATCCAAAATAAAACACCGGCGAGGTTTACTCAGCCTTCACAAGAAATGAGTACCAGCTCCCTCAGGAGCTGGAAAACTCCACTTCAATTGAAGCGGTTAGCGTAAGGCCGTCCACCGTAACTGTAAAAATAAATAGCTTGAAAAGCCACCACCCTAGTACAACACTTCTCTGTTATTATCAAATGCATAAAACAATCTGTTCTGTTACACAATACAACAGCTGATTGGATTCAGACATTGCTTACCATAGTTTTGTTGGACAAAGACAAATTCTTGAACAAAAGCATTGAGCAGGTCACAAGTCTCATGGTCGGGCTCGTACACCAGAGTCTGGATTTTGGGCTCGTCTTTATAGTGAACCGAATACAGCTGCTCTGAGAAATATATCAGCAGATCACACACTGATTTGTAGGCCTGAAATGAAGAAGACAAAATACAAATGAATAAAATTAGCATGCCTAGATAATACATAGTTGAATAGGAGTAGGAATTTTACATGGAACGATGGTAAGAAAAAAGTGAAAGATTTGATCAATCTAAATCTAAGCTGCAAAGATATGTATCATTTGAGATTCATATTAAATGCATTCCCACAAGCAGACATGCATAATTTCGCGCTTACACATGCCGCATGTGGACCTACTAATATAAAAAACCCAATCTCAAATGAACATAAGCCCTGCAACTCTTGCCGACCTTCCCTGAAGCAGGGGTGACATTGGCAAAGTGAACCATTTTTTACAGTATGGGTGGTCAGCCGCATACCAACCTATCAGTCAAGGAGTACAAGCAATTAATACAATCAAATATATAAAACAAATAAACTCTAAACAATTAAACAGTAAAAAATTAAAAAACTACAAAACATATTTTTTTAAATTCAAAAGCCTCAATGTAATTCCAATTCACTCTTCTCACCCCACCGCACATAAATTAGCCAGTTTTCATTCAATGATAAATAGACTCACAAATATTCCTCTTAGCAATGATGATTATAATAAGGAGTTGATGACTATCAAACTCATAGCTGTTAATAATGGTTATAATTGTGAACTTATAGACAAAATGTTAAAAAATAAAAATAATACAATGCTCATTAAAAAATACCTCTACTCTACAAACTCTAACACTTTAGAAAAAACATTTTGGAAAAGAATTATCTATAACGGCCCAATATCTACTAAAATTACTAAATTACTCCCTTCCAATGTTAAACCCGCCTTTTACACTAACAACAACCTTAACAAAATCCTATTAAATTCAAAATCCAAAATTGACTTCATGATGAAAAGCGGAGTATATGAGATTTCTTGCGGTGATTGTGAAATAAAATATATTGGACAAACCGCAAGAAATCTCAAAACGAGAATCGATGAGCATCGCCGCTGCCTCACAAGCAACAACCACTCGGAATTTGCAAATCACATCATGGAGTCAAACCATTCTTTCCACTCCCACAAATTAAAACTCCTAAACCACATTACTAACAAAGGAAAGATAATGAGTAACTTTGAAAATCTTCAGATACACAAAAATTTAAATTCAGAAAACAATTTAATTAACAACATTGTCTTTCCGAATACATCCCCTCTTCTTTCATTGTTTCCTCTTAAGCTCCGCCCACCTTATACCCCCTCCCCTTCTATAATCGATTAAATTCTGACTGTATTTTTTGTATTTCTATGTTAGTTTTAAGTTGACACCCGTCGATGGTGGATATTGACCCACCGAAACTAGTAGTGTTTTTAAAAATAAAGCTCACACAGTGAATTATAACAAAGTTTTTCATTTTTAACAATTTAAAAGCCTCAGCTTTAACTGCAGCATTACAGATCAACCGCCATTTCTTTCGATCCTTGCATACTTCTTTCATTTCATCCAGAGCCATAACCTTTTTCATACAAGCAATAAATCAATAAATCTATGAATTCAATAGGGTTAAAGTGTTTTTACTTGATTACTAAGTTTACCTTTTGCTAAGTACCCTTCAAATAACTTTTTTATATTTGGATAACAAGTGATTGTATGGTTGATTCAGTGAGAAAAAGAGGATAGTGAATATGAAAAGGTTAGAAATGTTTATCACATTTTTGTACATAAATTGTAAAACTAATTGTTTTACGCAGCTCACTGGACACCCTAATGCAGGGGTGCCCATACTTTTTCTTGAGGAGATCGACTTAGCAAAAATTTATGAATAGGAGATCAACATTTTAATTGTTTAGTCCAACAAATATAACTCATAATTCATATTGCATAAATATTTATTAAGAAAAAAATTAGCATAAGTAAAATAACATTGAGTGCAAAATGTCAAATCAATTTTAAGGTCAATCACTGAAATTTTAGCTATCCTCGGCGATCGCCGTATTTAAGTTATTTGCCTTGGCATATAGAACCAAACTGCGTAATTAGTTAGAAATTACATTTTAATTGCACATCTATTGCTGTTACAGCAGTTAAAAGTTGAAATGTAAGGAGAAATCCTCGCCCTTACTTCTTCCTTGAGCTCCTTGTCGAAGCTGTTCTCGATGATATTCTTGCACTGCTCCATGTAGGCGTGCAGCCTCTCCCGCAGCACCTTGCAGTTGCTGGTGATGTCCATGCCCGCGTTGAGCTTCTCCTCCAGATCCACCAGGCTCCACGTGATGGAGAAGAAACATGATCTGATGCAGTACACCAGAGCCTGAAATATCAGTAGTCTTAGCATTAAAAGGATAAATAATTTATTGATTATTTCACTCCATAAAAATGAGCTGGCTTTCTTTTGTGCTCTCTATAATCTAAGTTGCAAAGATGTATTACATATAAGATTCATATTAAATGAATACCCATAAGCAGACTCGTATAAGTTCGCACTTACACATGCCGCATGTGGACTTACAACATAAAAACACAATCTCAAATGAACATAAGCCCTGCAACTCTTGTGCCGAACTTCCCTGAAACAGGGGTGACATTGGCAAAGTGAAAAAAATTCTACAGCATGGGTGGTCAGCGGCATATCAACCTATAAGTCATGGAACAAGTGACTGGTTTTCGGTAATGGCAGAAAAAAATTTCAAACCAGCAGAAAAGTATATTTGAAAATTAAAGCTCCTTGACTGATAGGTTGGTACGAGGCTGACCACCCGTACTGTAAAAATCGGTTCACTTTTGCCAATGCCACCCCGGTTCAGGGAACGGCGGCAGGAGTTGCAAGGTTTATGTCCATGTGAGGTTTTCTTTATTTGTATGCACACATGCAGAATGTGTAGGCGCGAACCTACATGTGCCTGTCTGTGGGCATGCATTTCATATGAGCCTTAAATGCTTACATATCCTTGCAGCTTAGATTATAGATTATAGATATAGAAATGATGCTCGAAATAGCTCAAATCCATTTCTCAAACTTGGTCATTCACACTCACATAACATGCCACTTGTAATTCAACGTTTGCGGAGGATTTAAAATTATAATCTAAGATATGGAAAACGGGAAGATTCCCCTGAGAGTATTATGTACATACCTGAGTGGGGAATTCAGACTGCTCCACACACTTGGGCAGATCGTCAAACAGGGAGTCCCAGATGTTGGTGCTGTTCAGGTTGTGGCAGATGTACATGATGGAGACTTTCTTAAGGGAATTAATCACGTTGAACGTTTCATCCGCATCGGGTTCCTCTCCCTACAAAAGAAATGGAAAACATTAGATGAAACAAGTTGTGATGAAAATGTTGACTCGCAGCTGTCTTTTCATATTTTCAGGTAGCAACATCTGCCAGATATTTTTCTATGCACGCTAATATGAAGTATTCCAAAACTGTCCACCCTTTCTACGTACAGGTACATACACCTATATCTTCACATTGATGCTTTCTACTTCGCAGGATTGAAGCAACGGATAAAATTAAAAAAATTTGAAACCAGATCCTAAAATGACTTGTATTGAAAGCTTGCAACATTTTTGAAATTGCTGCGACAATGGAGTTTGAATATTTTGATTCATCATTGGATGTGTTGGGCCATAGGTTGTCATTGTGACCAAATTGTTTAGCAAACATGGTGACCTATTACCAACTTTTTACAACGAATCATGGAAATGTCATAATAAACTTTTTTTTTGAACAAAGCAGCCGATTGAAAGGCATGAAGATTAGAAGAAGCCTAAGTCTAGAAGCGAGCTGAGAAAGAAGAAAATAAATTGTTTGAACATATCGCAAAAATACCTTCTCTTCTCCTTCTATAATCTACAATCTAAGCTGCAAATATATATTAACATTAAAGGCTAATATTAAATGCATGCGCCCCTCCGGGGATAACGCAGGTGAGAAGTTACACTATATGTGTAGCTTAGTTGTAGTTGCAGTTGCCTCACCCCCTCCATGAGGTTCCTCCACTCGTCGATGGCCTCCTTGTAGCGGTTGACGCACATGTCGGTGATGGTGGAGCGCGCCACGTTGCACCTGGTGTAGATGGCTGTGCCCTCGCTGCACAGGATCTCCAGCGTGCGCCCGCACATCTCCAGCACCTCGTTCTCCGTGTGCACGGCCACTATTTCCTTCAGCTTGTTCAGTAATGTGGTCAGGTTCTGTGGCCAGGTACAGCAAACAATAACATTAGTACATTGGAACTCTGAACAAATAGAAATTAAGATGATTTATCTGTTTCATTATATGTTAAGGAAAATCCTGGGACCCGTGAATGATGTTGAAACCTGGATAATAAGATACAATGAAGAGTTATATAGCATCTATGAAACTCCCAGTATCTCTGTACTTGCTAAATTAAACAAGATGGGTCGGACATGTGCAGAGAATGCCGTCTTCACGGGTACCTAAAAGAATCCATTAGGGACATCCGGGTGGGAAAAGAAGAGTTGGCAGACCTAGGCTGAGATGGGAGGATGAGGTGAGGAAGGACGCAAACCAACTACTGCAGGTGACAGACTGGAAAGCCGCAGCGGTAGATAGAAGGAGTTGGGGACGAAGCTGATGGAGGCCAAGGCTCAATGTGAGCTGTAGGGCCATAGAAAGAAAAGATCTGTTTGAGATGTGATTCATACGCTGTTTTTATGTGAATCACATCTCAAGAGCCCTATACGAACTTGGTCGTCGCCATTTCAGACAATGCATTCTGCCCAGATTGTCTACTGATTACCAGACAAACTGTGAAAGCTCTCATACATCTTTATACATTACAGACTTCCGATCTGGCGCCGGACAGAAAAACCCTTGCAGAATGCGTCTACTGTGAAATGGCTGCCCAGCTGGATAGATCTATGGTGTCCGGTCTTTGGTAAAATATTTTGGAAGAATATACAAGTATTTTGAAAATTGCTTGTACTCGAAATCGAAAAAAAAAGACCTTCCTATTGCAAGTCCGTAGCATTAACCACCAGACTACGGACTGGTCTAAGTATTTCGATTGCTGCTTATCCGAATCACTTTCAGAATTTCAGAAAAGTTGAGACAGTAACATACTGCGATCCAACATATTCTATAAGTAAGGAAAAAATCATTTCAATTTATTCCATCAGCCGCTTCCTCAAGGTGAGAATGAATGAAGTACTTACGCTTTCTTGTCTTGAGGTGGTGTACACATCAAGGTCAAACTGTTGGGGAATGGACACAAGGTTTGACAGCTTGTCGGCGTCCGCTCCAAACTTCTCCAGCAATGGCGGCAGAGTCTGTATGAAGTGAGCTGTCAACCGCTGCTTGTCCTCAGTCACCTGTAATCATAGCATTTGTCAACAAGTTGTCTAGGAAATAACATAAATATAAAAAAGAAGCAAACAGAAGGTGTAAAAAAAATAATTAAGAATAACAGAATATTTAAAGTGATGTAACATCCTTTGTGTGAAGAGAGATGCCACATGGATTCTCCAGTTGGCAAGTTGGAGGAAGTCTGCAGGAGATGGGAGTGAGAGGCGCAGAATTTGTAGCTGTATTGCAATTGTTGAGAGAGATGGTATATCGTCGTTGTTCTGGCAATAGGTCATATGTCAAAAAAATTCGACTTCCCCTTTATGATACCATTTTATAGGTAAAGAAACATTTTATACAATTGGAATACCTCCTATGTCATAAACCATACCGTACTGATGATAATGTGTGACATGGGAGGTATTGTAGCTACATAAAATGACTTTTTTCCCATCAAATGGCATCACAAAAAGGAAATCGAAAACCCTTGACATACGACCTATTGCCAGAACAACGACGATATTCACCTTGCTCTGCTCCTTCTGCGTGTGGTGTCCCTGCTTCCTCTGCGCGCCCCGGCCCACGGGCGGCTCCCCGGTGGCGGCCTGCCGCACGCAGCACACCATCAGCTCGATGAGGGAAGACTCTTGCTTGTTGTCCAGCGCCTCCTCGCCGGGCCCCGCCTCCTCCAGCAGCAGGTCCGTCATGCACTCCCAGTCCTTCATCATGGCGTTGGACTCTATGAGCGAGTCCACCAGGTACGCGCCGTGCTCGTGGAGCTGCAAATCAGTAAACACCATTCACTTATGATATTGTGTCCGGTCGATAGCTCAGTTGTTAGAGTGCTTGCATTCTACGCCATGAGCTCGGGTTTGAATCCCACCGAGGGTGTCAGAAAACACAAAAAAATACGCACACAATTTAAAAAATGACAGTCAAATAGAAAAGCCATATTAATAATAGGTTAAGTCTTAGCAGGCTGTGTGTTTGACATGCTCGTCATAGATTGATGCAATCTGACAATGAAGAAGAGAATATACCTCAGATTCAATGAAGAATTGCACCAAGTCCCTTATCAGCGTAGTGTTGGGCAATCTTCGTTTGCCCCGTTTGGTCCTTACAGCAGAAACATTTTCTTCCAGCCTGAACAATCTGACGTTCAAGAATTCCCCCGCGGCCTGAAACAATTAAATGTGTAATATTAATTTGATGTTGTTCTTCCAAATCTTTACCATGGTTCATATATTAAGCCAAATGCACGATTTTTAACACTGAAAAAGTATGAAAATCCTGTAGTTAAGGAGTTTGTCATGAGTAATAGTTCATAATGAGTTCATTGACTATGAAAAGTTCCCCCAAAAAATATGCTTAATCCTCGATTTCTCAAATCAGTGAATCAACACTTATTCAGTTTTACCTTAAAGGTGGCGATCTCATGCATCCGAAAGCGGCCTTATAAATCTAAAATCATTTATAATTTTGGATTGATTTAATAATGATTTATTAGGGGTAAATAAATAGGGCCCACACAGAGCAAGGCCGTTGCAACTCGTTGCTCCATAGATGGGGATTAGCTCCATCTCCAGGGTGTGACTGTGGGGTGGAGAACCAGACTGTTCGGCGCATAGTGGAGGAGTGCCCCATCAGAAGACACCCTCCTGGACTGAAAAACCTCCACGAAGCCACGCCAGGAGCAGTGAAGTGGTTGGAGGGCTTGGATCTTCACCTCTGAAGCGGTCCAATGGCCACGGAAACTGTTGCGCTTGCCGGCCATAAAAAAGTAATGATTTATAAGAAATATATTTACTTGAGCAACGGCCCGATGAGATGAATACACCAATTCATAAACGTGTTCACAATCTTTGTCTGTCAGGATGTCATGGTGGATTCTGTAAAAATAATTAATGAATTAGTAAAACACTTATGCTAGGAAATTTATGACTCTCTGTCTAGTTACCTAGAATTAAGCTCGGACTATAATTAGCATTTAGTTGTTTTTGTAATCTATGGGAACATCCTGGTCTATGGTTTTTGGTCAACAACAGGTCCAGTGAAATCACATATCCAAGTTAAAGAGACTTGTGTTCTTCGTTGGGCCGGTACAAAATCACCACCAGTACAAGTTGAATAGTATTATCAGAGATTGTCAAATTATGGATTATGTGAAAGTGAACGAACCCTAACACATTTTAAAGTTTTTTGATAGTTCTTTATAGTGAGTGCTTAAAAACATTACTTACGAGAGGCAATGTTGATTGCATTCATACATATTTGTTTATGTGATGACTGGGTATTCACACAATGTTTTACAATATTCAGGGGTACAGGGCAAGGAAATTTCACACCTTCAACACGATGTAACTTAACAGGACTTACTTCAAAATGCTGATGACCAGTTTGACGGCGTGCACGGAGACATCGTACTCCTTGTCCAAGGTCATGGAGACGATGCGGTCCTTGAACTTGCTGGTGAAGAGCTCCAGCTTCCCCTTGAGCTCCTCGCAACTGTACAGCGGCTGCAGCGCCTGCAGGCACTTCAGTCTCACTTCTCCAACCTGGAAATTACAATTATTCTAATAAAACATTTCAAAAAGATGACTAAATTGATCTTCTTTTCTTCCCCTTCTATCAACGATTAGGCTCTTTTATCATGGCTATTTTAACTTTAGATGCTGCAGCTCTACATATTTTTTTGGTGTTTTTATTAAAGTTTATTAAACTCTAATACGGTTATTCACAACAGGTTTGATCCGTAGCTGATCCATAGATCATTGTTTTTTTTAATGGAAAATTCACATTAGGTGGCGGCTGAGCCATGGATTTTCTGTGTGTGAATAACACCGTAAAAGATAGAGTAAATAATGAATGGGTTAAAGACAAATGCAAGTTGAAAGAGGATGTGAAAGTAAAGGTACAAAAGAATGTGATCGCATTTAACCCTTTGGCTGCGGCTGGCATGCATAGATGTCATGACGTAACTTGCATACAGTGCGGCTGGCATCTATCCATGTCATCGAAGTTTAAAGCTTCCCCTGACATCGGTGTTCAAATTTTTCAAACTTTTTTGTTGCTTACATTATAGGTACACTAATAAAATCTCATATTATACATATTTTGAAAATATTCTTTCTCAAATATTTCGTCAGAACAGCTCGATCTCTCGTCCCGCGCGTGTGTACCAATGTTTATAAACAAAATCCAGGCAAGATAACTGTTTACGTTTTTTGTTTTTTGTAAAATAACTAATTTATTTTTCTCTTTAGTGACGAGTATTTAAGTGAGTACAAAAATTGTTTAAGACCTAATGGATATAAAATCTACTTATAGAATGTGCGTATAATATATAGTTTTAAGTAATATTATGTGATTTACTTGTTTTTACATAAAACAACAAGTAAAAACATGTGTTGAAAGTTTGTGATTTGTGTTCCTGGATAACTAATGAATATACTTTTTCATAAATTTTGAAGTTTCATCAAGTAATTAAGGTAGGAAATCAATTTATGTGTAAAAAAATAACCTCAAAAAAGAATTCCGTTCTGGCGGTGCATATGTAGCAAATAAATTCAGAATCGAAAAGGTTAATAACAAAGGATCAAAGCGTTAATGTCGAACTGGCACCATTTTATTTCAAATCAGTCAATTGCCAGTCTTTTGCCCGCTCAGCAATAGCACTGACACATATTTTGAATTATTCATCAAATTTTGTAATAAGGTGCATGAATTTCTATGTCCATGGGTGCATGCATGTTGTATTATTGTGTGTGATTAAATTATAAAAATAACATCTTGAAAAAAGTTACTTTATCGTGAAGAGTCCAGCCGATGTATTTCAAATAGAGGTCATCCAAGAAGTTGGCGGGGAACTTCTCCATCCATATGCCGATTTCTGCCATGGTGATTGCACGTATCTCGGGGAGAGTGTCTCTGAAAACATAAACATCTCTCCATGAATACATTTCAAATTCTAAACCCTTCAACTGGGGGTGACACGCATAGGTGTCAAGTGTAAACTTGCATACGGTGCGACTGTCAATCATAGACGTCATCAAACTTTGAAATTATCCCTGACATGGACCGGTCCTTAGTCCAATGGTTAACACTTCGGACTCGTATATGGAAAGTTGTGTGTTCCAATTCCGGCGGAGCAAAAAAATATACCATGTACCTGTTCAAATATGCTCTTCGCTGGGTTAACAATTCATAAACATTCACCAAATACACCCGTCTCCTAAGGTCCATCTAGCCTTACAGCAACTGGATCTTGCTTGAGAATTGGCGCTTTCTATTGCGACGACCAAGCTCCCAGCGGGCTTTTGAGATGTGATTCACCAAAGAAATTATCCCAATATTTATTATCTGTGTTCAAGAATTCAAAAGACTGCAAGTGGAAATATGTGCTAAACCTTTGTGATTTTTTTTCTTGAATAACTAATACATGTGACTATTCACATAGTTTGAAGTGTCGTCAATCAATTCAGATAGAAAATCAATAAGTGTTTTGAAAAATTACCTTGAAACAGTATTCCGTTCTGGGTATTCATATAGCCAGAATATTCAGAAATGAAAAGGTTAATGAATATTTAGGGAACGGAACTATGGACTTTTCTTGATCAACCTAGTTACAGTACACCCTCACAGCTATAAACACGCTGGGGGGAACTCTATTGTTAAAATTTTAAATGCCATGAAATTACATTAAAAAATACTTCATTATTTAATATCTTTATACTCCGAGTCACATGGTGTTGCGCCACAAGATCAGTACGACTCTTCGGTACATGAAATAAGTCATAACCTCACACACCGGTTAAGTCATCAGGAACATACAACCTGTAGCTCTCCGGCAAGGTGGGACTGTCTATTAAGTTACCTGTATCTATGGACGAAGACGGACTTGAACATGTACGAGAGCATGTTCTTGATTTCGTCCATGTTTTCCTCCAACTCCTGACGTTTGGCGCCTAAGACTTCCAGACGATCAGGGGCTCGCTTGTCCCTGGGTTTGAGTCGTTCGGCCTCGTACTGTCGCAGGCAATTGTCACAGTTCACACTCCCCAGCAGGGCAACGTCCACCAAGGCAGTCATCAACTTCATCACTACAATAAAAATTACAAAGTTATTCACAACAAAATTGCAGGGATACCAATCAAGTTAAACCTCAACCTCCAGGGCGTCAGAACGCGAATCCGCATTTATAGTACTGATCGCAATTTTTTTTTTAGTTTTTCTTTAGTTTTAACACAACAATAAGATTGAAAATTGTTTAACATACTCCTATTGGATAAAACTCTCCACCAATAAACTCAAAACATTCATTTTCCTTTGTGAATATTTAAAAAACAAAATTGAAGATGACCTTGTAAACTGACAAGTTAAAAGATGAAAATCTAAAATTATTTACAAAACACACACACACATATGCAAAAAAATGTTCTGTTTACATTCCAAGGGGTCATTGATCTGTAAAATTTATATACCCTTTTTAACAACAATAGTATATGTCTATTTTTAGAACACAATGTATTTTCGTAATCATAATATTATGAAGCTGGGCAATAAATATGTCACTGGTGATTTAATTTTACTTTCATGATGCTGGAGAAAAGTTTCCACGGATCTGTTGCCATGGTCTATATCCGATCCCGGGAAACTTCAGAATCATCAGCTGGCCGTGCAAGCCTAAAACTTTAATTTTTTTTACTTTGTTAGGCATTAAAAAAAACCTTATTTCTCCGTCTTTTGAGATAAAAAAAAAATCTGATAAGAGATGTGTTTTGTATCTTTGGAGATAACTTAATATCAAAATCAAGAGTTGGGTGGCTGGATTACGGCACAAAATCGCTGGCACTCTAGACGTTAATCATTATTTGAGTCGTATAAATGCAAACGCCGTCAACTCCTTACGCGATGATTTTGAGAAAAATAAACTTGTGTTTTGAACGCAATTTGGAACCAGTTGGAGATGACGGCGTTTGCACGAAATCATACTTTTTCAATTAAAATTACGAAGGATTAAGTGAGGTTTTCATCACATTGCACCATAGAGTTATAAAGGTATAGAGATGAAGTCCAGACCAAAATAATGTCGCCTATTTTTTGGACTGAAGCGCTGAACCTCGATCCGCGTGAAATTGTAATGCTCGGTTTTGCCCTCATTACTTCGTCAGCGCTCGGATCGTTAACATCTCAATAAAAATGGTTTTCTGAGTGAGAGGATTCAAAAATAGGTCCGAAAAAAATTAAAAAGTGGATGGAATCACATTTCACAAGTAATTTTATGTTTTTTATATGCTAATTAACGTTTTATTTATATTTTGAACGAATTATTAACAGTCGCGTGCTAGAGGAGCGCGTTCACTAGATAGATAGTGTTCCAGCGTGTGTAAGAAAGGGACAACAGCGCCCAGGGCTGTACTCAAAATAATGACAATGCACATGCTGTCGGTGGACATTATGTCGGGGGAACATTTTGTCCATGGACATTGTATCGGTGGAAATTATGTCGGTGGGACATATGTCGGTGGGCATTCTTTCCGTGGACATTCTGTCGGTGGACATTCTGTCGGTTGACATTCTGCCGGTGGACATTATGCCGGGTGAACATTTTGTCCATGGACATTATATCGTTGGACATTATGTCGGTGGGACATATGTCGGTGGGCATTCTTTCCGTGGACATTCTGTCGGTGGACATTCTGTCGGTTGACATTCTGCCGGTGGACATTTTGTCGGGGAACATGTTTGTCCGTGGACATTGTATCGGTGGACATTGTGTCGATGGACATTCTATCGGGTAGACATTTTGCCCGTGGACATTGTATCGGTGGACATTTTGTCGCGTGGACATTGTATCGGAGGACATTATGTCGGTGGACATTTTGTCACGTGGACATTGTATCGGTGGACATTATGTCGGTGGACATTTTGTCGGGTGAACATTCTGTCGGGTGAACATTTTGTCCGTGGACATTGTATCAGTGGACATTATGTCGGTGGGACATATGTCAGTGGACATTCTTTCCGTGAATATTCTGTCGATAGACATTCTGTCGGTTGACATTCTGTCGGTGGACCTTTTGTCGGGGGCCATGTTTGTCCGTGGACATTGTATCGGTAGACATTGTGTTGGTGGACATTCTGTCGGGTGGACATTTTGTCCGTGGACATTGTATCGGTGGACATTATGTCGGTGGACATTCTGTTGCGTGGACATTTTGTCCGTGGACATTGTATCGGTGGACATTATGTCGGTGGACATTTTATCGGGTGGCCATTCTGTCGGGTGAACATTTTGTCCGTGGACATTGTATAGGTGGACATTATGTCTGTGAGACATATGTCAGTGGACATTCTTTCCGTGGACATTTTGTGGGTGGACATTTTGTCGGAGGACATGTTTGTCCGTGGATATTGTATCGGTGGACATTGTGTCGGTGGACATTCTGTCGGGTGGACATTTTGTCCGTGGACATTGTATTTGTTTGGTATTTTGTATTTGCATTGGTGGGCATTATGTCGGTGGACATTTTGTCGCGGGAACATTGTATCGGTGGACATTATGGCGGTGGACATTATGGCGGTGGACATTTTGTCGGGTGGACATTCTGTCGGGTGAACATTTTGTCCGTGGGCATTGTATTTGTTTGGTATTTTGTATTTGCATTGGTGGGCATTATGTCGGTGGACATTTTGTCGCGGGGACATTGTATCGGTGGACATTATGTCGGTGGACATTTTGTCGGGTGGACATTCTGTCGGGTGAACATTTTGTCCGTGGGCATTGTATCGGTGCACATTATGTCGGTGGACATTTTGTTGCGTGGACATTTTGTCGCGTGGACATTTTGTCCGTGGACATTGTGTCGATGCACATTCTGTTGGTGGACATTCTGTCGGGGGACATTTTGTCGGTGGACATTTTGTCGGGTGGAAATTTTATCAGGGGGACATTTTGTCCGTGTACATTATGACGGTGGACATTTTGTCGCGTAGACATTTCGTCGCGTAGACATTTTGTCACGTGGACATTTCGTCCGTGAACATTGTGTCGATGGACATTCTGTTGGTGGACATTCTGTCGGTGGACATTTTGCCGGTGGCCATTTGGTCGGGTGGAAATTTTGTCAGGGGGACATTTTGTCCGTGTACATTATGTCGGTGGACATTCTATCAATGTACATTTTGTCGTCGCACCGATTAATTTTACTCGTCCCGTAACCATATACAAGTTATATTTTGATTTTAAATAATTAAATATGAAAATCTTTTTTGTTTTTATTATTTATTCGTACCCTGAATCGGCTCTGGTAATATTTTTTTGCCAGGGCGATCTGTGAGCATTTTGATCGTAAAAGTTCTGTACACAAATGGATTTTGGTGTCATTGGCTTGAACTAATCATATAACATCGCGTAAAAACCATATATGTGTGTACAGAAATTTATTCGTTTCATTCGTCATTCGTTTTATAGCACCCATTGGTACATCGTGTCGGCAGAGCAAGACAAAGATATACTGTCTTCGCATACAATGTAAAAAACATCTGTCAGATGGACAATAAAGTATTCAACACAAACGTGCCCGGCTCAAGATGCAAAAAATGATTTTTTTGTGTACTACATGTGTAGATACTGTGTGACCAATATTTGAATTTGTCATTTGACCCTTCTAGAGTTGGCTCCATATTTCGTCGTTTCTTTTGTATGGAACACGTAGTCTATGTATTAATATGTCAATGCATTGCACACAGCAAATGATTTGTTACACTACGCAGAATCAAATTCAATAATTATCTCAAAAATCATAAAATTTGGAGATGACACTCATTTATAATATCTCACATTGTCCAGTGTCAATTTCAATAGGGGACAGATAGGGAACTGAAAGAAACTGTGAACCCAGGAGTTGGTATGGGAGGAATCTAGGAAAACAGAAGTAAGTATGAGAGGTTGAGTATTGTCATTGAGAGAGTGATGTATGGGACAAGTTTTTACCTGCAAGAGTTGCCGTGTGCCTGAAGGCGCGCACTTGCGAATCGGAGAGTCCAGTTAGCAGGGAGATTATGTTGTCCATGAGATATTGGTCGTAGATGATGGAGTACTGGCAGACCTTGACGAGCGTCTGAACAAAGTCACAGAAGTTTGCACGGAATTTCTTCCACGCCTGGCCTGTGATGATCAGAGGGTACTCTCCACTTTCCTACAACAACAAAAAGACATAAATGTATAGTGTAAAATGTTTGTCCCTTGACTTATGGGTTGGTATGAGGCTGACCAACCATACTGTAAAAAGATGGTTCACTCTGCCAATGTCACCCTGGTTTCAGGGAAAGGCAGCAGGAGTTGTCAAGTTTATGCTCATGTGAGGTTTGGTTTACTTCGCACTTACATGTGTCTGTTTGTGGGCATGCATTTAATATGAATTTTAAATTGAATTCTATCAAACTTTGAAAATTCTTATAAAACACTTTCATTTTCACAATTATATGAATTTCATTTTCATTAATAATTACTAACATTTTCGATCATGTCGATTATCTTAAGGTAAGAATAAAAATAAAACTATCTCCTAATCTTGCAATCAATATGAATTTTCAGAGTTAATACAATAAACCATACAAAATCTGAATTTTAAATGTTAATACATCTTTGCAAACCAGATTATAGATGGTTGACTTCACATAGCCAAGGGTTTTTTTTTAGTGCACCGATTCCATTAAACTTTAAGGGAAAGAATATATAGTTACCTCATCAAATTCTTCAGTCATCTTCCTGATGATTTTCACATGCTCCATCTGGGCCATCTCGGGAGTGATGTGTCCTTTGCAGCCCGATGCGTTGATAAAGAACTGCATGAGTTGCACCAGAGCAGATTCCTTGTTTGATTTGTAGCTCTCTATCCAATCGTCCACTATGGTCTGCAAGGCAAACAACAACCCAAGGTCAATTTGATAAAAAAAACTTTTTAATTTTGCTTTTACAATTTTAGATCTGTTAGTTGTTCTCTTGATAATGGTGCGATAACATTGAAAACGCTCAAGGAAATAAATCAACTTGTGAAGAAAAACATACGGTGGTATTCATAGACATTTTAGTCGTCCGTTGAGCCCACACTTAGACAAAGTAATGATGGATTTGTATGAAGACCTGTCAATTCAAGATGGCCGCTAGTGAACAGCTGATTAGTCTTCATACAAAATTGCCTACATTCGGTAGGTAAGAATGATCGCGGTGATGAGACTTCCAGCCCAGGCATCATTAGTTTGTCAAAGCGTGGGCTCAACGAATGACTAAAATGCCTTAGAATATCACTGTTAGCGTTTTATTTTTCAATTAATAATTAATTTAAAATGAGTCTTCAAAATGTCAATACACACACCCTTAAACTTTTGTAAACAAAACAATTAAATAAAGGATATTTAAATTTTAGGTAAATGGCGGATCACTTTATATATAGGATACAGGCAAATATATTTCAGAATAAATATTTTCTCCCATTCCTTTAAAATGACTCATTTCAAATTGACTGAATGCTAACGATGGCTCTAATCGAACTTAAACTTTGAATTTTAAATCTGAATAGGGGCTGTCCATATATTACGTCATTCGCATTAAGGGGGGGGGGAGTCTGGTCTGCGGATGATGGCAAATGATCTACGAGTACCAAAAGTGACGTCGTTCTTGTAAATACCAATTTCTACAAAATATACAAAATATTATGTAAGTAATATAACATTATTAATTATTAAGCTTATCCATTATTACAGCAAGAGGGGGAGGGGGGGGTCATTAGATAATGACTATAGGGTGATTGTAAGGGGGGGGGGGGTCGAAAATCGGACAAAATCGATGACGTAATTTATGGACGGCCCCATATCAAGCTTAAAAAGGTTTTTTACCATATATTGCCTACCAATTAGGTGCATGTGTTTGTATGGGATGCACGCCCCTGAAGATACACTCACCCAAGTAAAAACATACAGACACACAATCGTAAGTAAACATACACAGACATAAAATCACACATTTGTAACAATACAAATTGAATTGCTCACATTGAGAGGCACTTTGTTGGCCCTGATGACGTAGTAGAGGCTGGTGTGGTCATCAGCGGGGGAGCTGCTGGCCGGCTGCTGCAGGGCGTAGTGCTGGGTGTTGGGCTTGCGGCCGGGGCGGCGCCGCTTGGGCGCCTGCACCACCTCTGGCACCAAGGCGGGCGGCGGCATGCGCGTGGACACACTGCCCACATTCTGCGCAACTGGACAACACACACTGGATTTAAACATATCTTGCTTCAGAAGATATTGATTAGTACCCACATGGACTCTATAAGAGCTGGAACTTCCGGACGCAATGGGCTCTTCAGCATGATGATGAAGTTTATAATCTATAATCTAAGTTGCAAGGATATATTAACATTCAAAGCTCATATCAAATGCATGTCCACAAACAAACAAGTGTAAGTTCGCGCTTACAAATGCTGAATGTGTACCGACTTACAAATTAAAATCCAGACCATTGCCGACCTTCCCTGGAACAGGGGTGACATTGGCAAAGTGAACATTTTTTTACAGTAAGGGTGGTCAGCCTCATACCAACCTATAAGTCAAGGGATTTTCAAGAGGACAAGAATGATTATCAGATTGAGAAGGCAAGATCGTCATTCGATGATAATGATGAGTTACCTCTGCCGCGGCTGCGTGTGACCCTCTTGTTGGGCTGGGGGGTGGCTGGGGGAGGGGTGGGAGGTGATCCATCCAGGGAGTCTCCGTCTCGGCCTCCGTCTTCAGCTGCACCACCATATTCCCTGCAACATTACGGAACAACATAGTCAAAACAAATTCCAAAGACAACAAAAATTATAATGTCACCAAGCTTGGCTGAATAATATTTTATTAGCTGCTGATTACCTCGAGTATAAACATTGCATAAATAGAAAAATATGTTTTAGTCTATCTATTTTTGTAGTACTTTACATCAATCTTTTTTATCATCTCTTTCTTTGAGCATCTTCAAGAATGGCCTTTATAAATGACAATGTAGGCAATGAGCAAAATTCAAATTTGGAATGTTTATTTCATATCCCGAAGATCGGCAATTCCCCGCATAAAATTCCCGAAAAATAGGATCAAGAGTTTTCCAGAGTATTCTCGGGATCGGGAACCCGGGAAAGAAACCCCAACTTTGACTCCATCTTACCGGGAGCAAGAATGCCTAAAGATGATAATCTAGAATGGACGTTATTTCTGGTGTTTCAATCACAACTATCTACAATTTAAGTTGCAAAAAGTTATCAACGTCTAAAAATTATGTTAAATGCACGTCCACACGCAGACTCATGGAAGCTCGAACTTACACATGTTGGATAGTATACTTAGAAAATAAATTATTTCTCTCAATGATGAGGAGAAATCAACACAAATTGACTTGTACAATTAGCATTGTAGGCAGAATATTAAAATTTTACTTAAAGATTAGTTAAAAGTTATAAAGATTATTAGACTCTTACGTGGAATTGATGACTTCAGATGGGTTGAAGCCTTGGTAGTTTATATTGTAGTTTTCTGGTTCGTGGACCGATTGCCCGCCATGTTCCGCAATCGGAGTCATGGGATTCTCATACTCCGGCGGAGGATCGTCCATCCTAATGCGTTTACCGCCTCGCCGATGCATGTCGGCGGTTTATTTCAATTAGCTCCTTATGTAATTATTGCGTCTCTGGAATTTTAAAGAGATAAAACATAAAAATCAATCGGGCTACAAGATGTCTACCAAGAAGTTGGGGTAAACAAATGTAGTCCGGTTGGCGGGAACACAATATCGTTTATTATAAAGTATTTCATGTTATAATTTAGTGTTTAATTGAAGGCGGTGTTATTAAGCTATTGAAATCAGCAAAGAAAGTAACCTCACCCTTTTATTTACCAATAAAAATATTATTATTAGCGCCGCATACACACAACTATCCTACTCTCAAGCCGCCATCTTACTGGTTTCACAGTCTGCAAAAAAATGGGCTTGGGCTGGTCGTATAAAGAAACAAGGTTGAAATCATGTTGAAATAGACTTTCTTCGCTTGAATATTATTCCAAATTACATTTTTTCGGATAAAAACGTACTTAAAATAGGGTCCTCAGTAGCAAGCAAAAACAAATAAAAAGAAAAATAAAAAAAATGCGCAAGTTCTAAGTATCCATTGACACGACAAATATGAAATCGATCAGTTTTTGTGAAAAGCGTTTTTTCCAAATATCTTTTTTGACAAGTTAAACATTTTTCATTGACAAGAAGTGTGTTCAAAAAAGTTTTTGTCTAAGCACTTGAAAACTTTGTTGTTTTTGATTCAATGTCCGTGATTTGAGTGATTTGATTTTAATTCGGTATACGACTACGTTTTGGTTGTATGGGATCTGTGAATTTTGTAGCCTTTTTATTTTTTGTAGTTGTGCATTGATTAAATTGATAGGTTAGTTAAATAGAATAACGTCAAAATTAAAAAAGGGAGTTGATAGTTTTTCGCCTTAAATAAAACTCTTTAATTTTTAGTATTTTTTTTTAGGTATTTTCACTGAACCTATAATTTTTTTGTCTATGATAAAATCGGCGTCCAAATCATAACCTCAAAATCAGACTGTCAACGAACCGCAATAATAAGAATAACCACTAATATTACAGTAAGACTTTGTTTTTCTGCATAAACAAATTCATATAAATCAGAAAACTTAGGTTGAAATTATACTTTTTATGTTTCATTCAGTCTTTTTCTTTTCTACTGTGCATGACTGTGGTGTGTATTTTCTTTACAGAAATGACAATTTCCGAGTCGAGAACTGAATTCAAATTGAAGAACCCTCCAGAAGATGCCATTTCATCTGTTAAGTTTGCTCCCAAGTCTAATCAGTTTTTACTGGTTTCATCATGGGACAGTACCGTGCGGCTGTATGATATATCGACCAACATAGAGAGACACAAGTATACTCACGAATCACCAGTTCTGGACGTTTGCTTCAAGGTATGAGCAAAACTAAAATCTGTTTTAAAAATTTGAATTAAGTTACTAACTATTTTGAAAGCACAATCTTAATCTAAGCTGCAAGGATATGTATCATTTGAGATTCATATTAAATGCATTCCCACAAGCAGACACACATAATTTCGCACTCACACATGCCGCATATAGACCTACAATATAAAAAAACCCAATTCTCAAATGGACATAAGCCCTGCAACTCTTGCCGATCTTCCCTGAAACACGGGTGACATTGGCAAAGTGAACCATTTTTTACAGTATGGGTGGTCAGCCTCATACCAGAATATAGAATAATCTTGAATTTGGAACCTTTACATTTTGTGTGTTGCCAGGATGCTGTTCAATCATTCAGTGGAGGCTTGGACAACACACTGAAGATGTACGACTTTAACAGCAATATGGAGACTGTCATGGGTGAACACAAAGATGCAATAAGATGTGTGGAGTATGCCACACAGATAAACGGTGTACTCACCGGCAGTTGGGATGGTTCCGTCAAACTGTGGGACCATAGAGCACCGCAGTGCTTAGGGACTTACAACCAAGGGAATGAACGGGTAACTTTAAAAAATCTTTCATTCCTTTATTTGAAGAGGAACACACTCTAATGTTATAAAAAAGATAAAGAAAGCTAAGTACTTGGTGTGCAAATCTCGATGGCTGTATATAGATCTTACCGTATCTATTTAAAAATGGAACGAAATAAAATATGGCGGCGTATCAACAGCTGATCCAGTTTATATGGAACAACAATCAGCTGTTCAGGAGCCGCCATGTTTTATTCCGTCTTATCAAATAGGTAAGTTAAGATCTACCAACGACCATCGAGACTTCCACTCCTCGTTGGTTTGGCCGCAAACTTTCTGTAAATTAAGGGTTTATAATCCTTGTTAGTTATCCTTGAAGATACATCTATACTTTTATTTGACTGCTGCATCCCTCAGTTGTTTCTGGTTTTCTTAATTTCATAAAGACATAAAAATCCATCACCTTTTTCATACATTTTCTTCTTTTACACTCTGTGTATCCCATTCTTTACAATTCCATCAATCTGATCACTAATGGTAATTATACAACAAAATCGGTTGGTTCCTTTGTGTTCTTTATACCCGAGTTGAGCTGTATTATCTGATTGTCATGTATTATTTTTTTAGGTATACACCATGAGTGTTATTGGAGAAAAGTTTGTTGTTGGCACATCGGGAAGGAAAATATTTGTCTGGGATGTGCGGAATATGGCGCAGGTCAATCAGCGGCGTGAATCCTCACTAAAATACCAAACTCGGTGCATCAGGGTGTTCCCCAATAAGCAAGGATATGTCCTCAGCTCCATAGAGGGCAGAGTGGCTGTGGAATATCTGGATAGCAACCCTGAAGTTCAGAAGAAGAAATATGCGTTCAAATGCCACAGAATCAAAGATGGAGGTAAAAACTATTATAATTGTGTACCAAAAATGTCTTATGAAAGAAACTTATTTGTAATACCGTTTTTGTTTAAAAATATATTTTAAACCATATAGATTTTATGAGACAGGTGTAATATATACTTACTCTTGTTGAGAAATAACATTTCCATAGCTTAAATATGGGCGTACCATCATTATAAGACTTCAAATTACTATCCAAATACTTCATTTGTCAACCAGGCAACAACTGACAAAGCTCAGCAGAGAACTCGGGTTTCGAATCCCACCGAGGGTGTCAGAAATGATTTCCCATTTGGGTGTCAAGATAAAATACTGGCAAGGTTTAATCAGCCTTCACAATAAATGAGTACCTGTCCGCTTGGGAGCTGGAAAACCCCCACTTCAACTGAAGTGGTTGGCGTAAGACCGCCCCCATACCTGTAAAAATAAATAGGTTGTACTCGCTACATGCGAAACCCTTTGAGGATAATGTGGCAATAAGTATATGAGTAGCTTAGTTGCGTTACTATCCAAAAAGTTTGTGTGTCAACCAGACAACAGCTGTCAGAGCTCCGCAGAATTGATGTAGATTTATCTCAAAACGCATTATCGAGTCATGGTTCTGATGTTTTCAGTAGAATTTCAATTATGGAAGAGCTTATGATAACCTGATTACTTTTTGTTGTTATACAGGTATCGAGAAGATCTATCCAGTGAATGCCATCAGTTTTCATTCAGTCTACAACACCTTTGCCACCGGAGGCTCCGATGGCTACGTCAACATCTGGGATGGATTCAACAAGAAGAGACTTTGTCAGTTTCATCGTTACAACACCGGCATCACTTCCTTGAGCTTCTGCCATGACGGTTCAGCTCTCGCAATCGCATGTTCACATCTCGGAGACGCTGAAGATAATGATGACCCAAAACCAGACGACACCATTTACATACGATACGTCACCGATCAAGAAACCAAGCCTAAATAAGTTTGAAGAATGCGTGCTAAATTATCATTGAATTTCAGTAATATAGTTGAAAATTTTCCAGCATGATTTTATAGAAACTTACGGTGTTATCCACACACTGCAAATCCATGGGTCAACTTGTCAAATTTTCCATACAAAAAAACGATGATCCAAGGATCAGTTATGAATCAAATTGTTGGGAATAACCCTGTTATTGTACAGGTAACATTTGATGTATTACAGAGAAATAAATGGAGTCAGAACTAGGTTGCAAATGAGGTCCGTACGTGAATTGTCACAGTCAAAATTAAGTCGTCAAGCGGCCGGGTTGCTAGAGCAAACCCCATACAAGACAGAACCTTTGCTCACTGAGAAAAAAGTTCATAGTTCAAGAATGTTTGGGCCTCATTTATTGTATCACAATGAAATAATTAGTTCATTACAAAATGTTCTTTTAAAAATAAAAATATATGAAGTACTAAGAATGAATTTCAATTATTGTTATTTAAGTTGTTCAGACTAGTTGCTACACATTTAAAAGTTTTCATCCATGATTTCACATTGTGAGATTTCAAATTGAATATTAATTGATGGTATTATGCAATTAAAGCATCTGACAAATCTTTATTACTTAATTTTATTTAGAAATAAAATGTTAGATAAGTAAAATAATGTAATGTGACTTGTATTTAATAAATGATGGTAAATTGTCTTTTTTTTTCACTCCAACCTTATTTAAGTAAAGGTTTTTAAGATATTGTTTAGTAAAATTACTGTTGAATTTAATCTGTTTCTTGCTGCAAAAGTAAATGATTTGTGTTAGGTAAATAATATAAAATAATAGTGCTAGTTGGCAATTATGTAATTAAAGGAAAGCCATGGCAACATTATAATGGTGACATTCAAATTTGGAAAAGTTCTCATCTTCTATCTGAATTATTATTTTTGGGTAAATAATGAAATCACAATTCCTTTTATTTGTTTATTGAATAAGTATTTTGGATTTAGGTAAAACATGGAAGTGGGAAACTTTATAAATGAAATAATAAGAAATGAAGAAAAACATTCTGCAGATCTTAAGAAGGTACACGATGGTAGGACTTTTTCCACAAAATCCATTTTCAATTTTCATTAGGAATTATAACATAATTTTGATCTTTAATTATTTTGGAAAATGCAGAAGAAAATGTGTTATTGAACACTAAGAAAAGCATCAAAGAATATGAGGTGTTGATCGAAAAAATGGAGGATGAATTGAAGAGAGATGAATTGGAAGTCGATACAATGAAATGGGAAATAAAAAATCTTGAACTTAAAATTGAAGTTCTTTCAAAATCATCCTTGGCATTGGAACAAGAGTCTGAAAATGTGGAGAAAAAAACGGTGTGGAACTTTATTTTTAATTTTCAATGGAGCTGAAACAATTAAGACTTCACTTCTCCAAGCTGACAAATAAACAGATTTTTTTGTGTTGAATTTGATATAATATTATTTTTGTAAAGGTTGAACTTCATTATGCTTTGAAAAAACAGCGGGAGGATTATTGCAATACAGTTATTGACTTTACCGACAATTTCGGGTTGGCCGCTTCTCTAAAAAAGACCTTCGACTCTGATATACGCGGACAGATGGCAGTAGCTCTAAGTGGTCAAGAATCTGAAAAAAATCAAAATAAAGGTCCAAAAACATTTTTTTATTAAAAAAAAAAATGAAATAATAAAATCATATTTCTGAGTATTATTTTTTTGGAAATATCAAAATGTTATGTATTTTTTAGATGGGATGCTAAGTGGAAATGAATATAGAGTGAAGAATGAACTCGAAGACGAGATAAACGAACAAGTGAAAGTTGCAGAAAATCTAAGGATGAAGTTAATCAATTTATTACATACAAATCAAGAATTGGAAAATGAGTATAATAGTGGTGAAGAATTTAAACGGTAAAAATCTGTTGCAGGCAAACGGCGATGGTGGTGTAATGGTCAGCATAGTTGCCTTCCAAGCAGTTGATCCGGGTTCGATTCCCGGCCATCGCACTCCCTTTTTTGAATTATTTATATTTTACATTTACTAT
The DNA here is from genome assembly GCA_951799405.1 of Agapetus fuscipes. Classification (NCBI taxonomy): domain Eukaryota; kingdom Metazoa; phylum Arthropoda; class Insecta; order Trichoptera; family Glossosomatidae; genus Agapetus; species Agapetus fuscipes. Next base: position 9,416,272 of record OX637357.1, on the reverse strand, counting down.
ATTTTAATCTGTTTATTACAAAAATGTTGTTTTAATTTTTAGATTACGAAATGCTTTGAAGTATTCTCGGGACCAAACTATTCGGATCCAAAACGAATTGAACAAAAGCAATGTAAAGATAAAGGATTTACTTCAGCGAACTTATAAATAAACTTGAATTGTACTACATTTCTGGGATCTTAATTTTTCCTAGAGATTAAACAAAAAGATATATATTTTGTATTGTTTGTGTATTAACACTGTGAAAATTCATATTGTTTAATTTATTATTTTTTTGAATGAATTCCAACAAAACGCTGTTTATTTTCATGTTTGTTTACCTGATGACCTACTAGGTCGAAAACGTTTGTAATTTGTTTTAAAGATTTTAATCTTTTTAAATAAATTTTATTGTGAAAACAAACAGTGTTTTGTTGGAATTCATTCACAAAAATAATAAATTAAAATATATATATTTTAGGAACAACAACTTTTCGTACTGCCAAACAAGTTTGTAACAAAATCGGCCCATTTTAAATCTACAAGAGAAAACAAACGTAAAATGGCATGTGCCATTGAAGATGAAAATGAACCGATGGATTTGGAAAATAACAAAGAAAATTATAATACAGATTTACAGAATAATGAATTGACTCAAGGTAAAAAATAAAACATTGTAGTCACTTTTTTACTAAGGCCATAAAGTTATTTTTAAAAACTACGGGATTTTTTTGGTGATGTAGCTAAGGCTTTTAAATTTAAAAAATATGTGTTGTAGCTTTTTAATTTTTTACTGTTTAATTGCTTAGAATTTATTTGTTTTATATATTTGATTGTATCAATTGCATGTACTCCTTGATTGATAGGTTGGTATGCGGCTGACCACCCATACTGTAAAAATTGGTTCACTTTGCCAATGTCACCCCTGCTTCAGGGAAGGTCGGCAAGAGTTGCAGGGCTTATGTTCATTTGAGATTGGGGTTTTTATATTGTAGGTCCACATGCAGCATGTGTAAGCGCGAAATTATGCATGTCTGCTTGTGGGAATGCATTTAATATGAATCTCAAATGATACATATCTTTGCAGCTTAGATTTAGATTTAGATGTATGTAGGTACCTACCTGAAATGTAAAGGAGACAAAATATATAAGTACAAAAAATAGCAACATTATATTGTTAGAATAGTGAATAGTATAATCCCATATTAACTGTTTTATTTTTGTAGAAACAATTTTGGAACCATATTCTGGTGCATCATCCTCAACAAGCATTTTTCGCAATAAAAATCGAAAACAAAATGGACTCCAATCCGAGAAAGTTCACAAAAAAGCAAATTCAATTTGCACTGCGGCACAAGTTTATCAGGACATCTTGAAAATGAAGGAAGAAAGCAAGAAAAAGAGGACATATAATAAAAACAAGTTTATTTTTTAAGTTTCAATATTATCAATAATTTAATTTTTCTTATATTATGAAAGATAACTACTGTTATATAAAATAAGATAAACAATAAAATCTCACATACAACTCATTCGTTTTAATAAAATTTAAAATGGTTTGTATACGCATAGAATGGCAAAATCTACATTCTCCGGTATGGTCTAGTGGCTAGGATACCTGGCTCTCACCCAGGAGGCTCGGGTTCGATTCCCGGTACCGGAATATTTTTGTAATTTTTTCTTTTATGATCCATATTTTAAACTTTTATATTTTTATACTTTTTGAAATTTATGCTACCAATTTTAACATTTTGTGAAAAAAGAGACTAAGAAAAGTGAATACAAAAATGCTTTGAAATTTTCTACATTTTTTTATCCGTTATAATCAATGGTTATAATGAAACTATTATTTTTTCTGTTTATTTTACTAGATGCTTAATTTGAAATTCAAATTATTTAATTGATTTCTACTAAATTCTATTGAATCAAAAATTCTACTGAAACGCTGTTTTGAATTTCGTAAAAGAATCAAGTGAAAATAGCACAGTGTTTCATTAGAATTTTTGGTTCTATAAAATTTTATTAGAAATCGAATGTTTTAATGCAAAATAATTTTAATCAAGTTACTTACTTATCCATTGAATACAAGAATACAGTACCCTTAGTACGAGTTGCAAAACTTGAGAAAAGTAAAGTTTACGGAAATTATTACAGAGTGATTTCCCCTAAAATCTGCCGTTTTTGTTTGTTTGAACTTGATTTTCTTCATCACTGTAACTCTTTTGCTAAGACCATAAAGTGTAAGAAACAAAAACGGCAGATTTTGGGAGAAATCACGCTTTAATATTTTCCGTAAACTTTACTTTTCTCAAGTTTTGCAACTCGTACTAAGGGTACAGAGGGCTCTTGAGGTGTGATACACACAAAAACAGCGCTCACCAAATAAATCATCCCAATATTATTATTATTAAGAAACTAAAAAAATATAAGGCAACTTAAGAAGCACCTCTGGCGAACTTTTACAAGTTTCTCGATGGCTAGGGAGTTTGTGTCACTGAATAGTTCTATATATCTATGGCGTCACTTGTAAAGTTCATACTCGGATCACCGGTGTACGCAAGGCTATTATTTTTTTTCCAAGTACTATTATATTAAAACTGAATTTAATTAAGATAGAACCTTTCAAACAATGCAGTATAATGTGTGCAAAATAATTGAAAGGTTTTCAAACTGGGGAGTGAGATGGGATGCATATGAATATAGAGAAGAAGAGGTAGACTCGGCACAATAAAAAAAACCCCTCGGCTAGTGACGTCACTAGTAGTACCTAAATACAAAATGGATTTTTTTGGTTTTGAAAAGCTATTTTTTAACAAGCACTGCAAGTAAACGACAGTTTGTAGCAAAATGTATGGCGGAAATAAGGGCGTCGTGTAAGCTGCATAAAAAATGTCACTAAGTTGACTTAATGTGTACAAAAGTCTGATAATTATTTGCAACCTTCTCAAATAGGTTGCCTTCAGCTTCTTCTTCTTCCTTTTCTTCAGCCTTTTATTCAGTTTGAAGATTATCTTCAAAGCGCTGCATGGAGTGGCGCCAGAGTCTTGCAGGAGCTGATATTACCGAGGAGTCTGAGCGAGAGGGGGCTCACTCTGCGATCTGCCGACAGTGCTCTTACATCTGTCAGCACACAATGCAGAAAAAGAAGCACAGTGTTTGGAGACCGCGCTTTCGCCGTTGCGGGACCGTCCACTTGGAACCAGCTGCCTCCTGAAGTGCGCGCCAAGGAGGGGATCGAGAGCTTCAAGAAGGGAATGGAGACCCATTTCTTCACCGCCGCGTCAAGCATGAAAGCGCCCTTGCAGTGATAGTAGTCAACTAGTCACGAAACGGCGCTATAAAAATCATCATCATCATCATCTTCATTTACTCTTTATTTATCTGTCGCCATTCCGCTAGAGGTGGCCAGAGCCTCTGCAGATTCGCCTCCATTTTTTCCTACCCTTGCATATACTTTTTTCAGTTCATTTATATGCATCACCTTTTTCACACATTTCCTTTTTTTTGAGGTTTGGATTTTAATTTGCTTGTATGCATGTAGTCGTAAGTGCGAACTTACACTTTTGTATAATATTGCATCTTCGCAACTTAGATTGTAACACTTTGAAACAATGCAAATTTATGAAGGTGCATACCTATATACTTTTAATTGTAGTGCATTTAGGTACATAATATAATGAATGCCATTTTTTTAATTGCTGCTCCATTTATAATTATCTATTATATAAATAGTCTGAAAAGTCCATTGAATAAGCTATCTGCAGGTAATATTTTATCTAAGTTGCAAAGATAATAATAATATTAGGATGATTTAGCGCGTTGTTTTTGTGTGAAACACACGTCAAGAGCCCTCTGGGAGCATGCTCGTCACTATAGAAATTCGTCGCCAATTCAAGTTGCAGTTGCTGTAAGGGTGGATGGACCTTCGAATTTGGTTAATGAATTTTTAACCCAGCGAAGAGCATATTTGAAAATATAAATTTTAAATTTTTGTGCTCAGTTGTGATTCAAATATGTATATTACCTTTCATTCACGAGTCCGAAGCGTTACCACTAGACTAAGCACCGGTCAACCTCCATGTAAGATAGAAACAGGATTGAGGGCTGTTTCTTAATTAAAACCTTCTTAATATTAACATTTGTTAATTTACATTTAAAATTAATTTAATCAGATACCAACCTGGGCCCTCTAGTACAGGCCTGTCCAACATACAGCCCGCGATGTGTAGTTATTGCGCAATAAATTCATCCATCTATCTAAGGCAGCAGTTTTTAAACTGGGGGGGCGCCTTCCCGCACGATTTTTTTTTCTGAAGATTAAAATTGTGTGCCTACACCCCCCCCCCCCTCCCCCGTCGATAGACTTTTAGCGGGCGAAATTTACCCACCAACGACCGATTATTTGTTTTCACACAAAAAAATATTTTTTGGAAATTAAATGCCCCCCCTCCCCCCGTCGGCGCTTTTTCTGGCCCGCAACGATTACAACAGTACTAAATCTGGCCCGCCACGATTTTGAGTTGGACACCCCTGCTCTAGTATAAAGCATAGCGTGAAACAGCTCATCTCGATTGCGTAAATAAAAAGTATGAAAACTAAATTGCCCTCTAGGTGTGTCGTCGTTTATTCTATCCATTTTTATTTACGCAATCGAGATGGGTTTTACGCAATGCTGATCGAAAACGTTTGAATTGTTTGCATATAAAATAGCGAGAATACAATGTTATGACTTATCAGTAAAGAAAAACTTGTTTTTTCTTGAAATTTCTTGGAATTTTTACGACAAAACAAATAGGTTTTTTTTTTTAAAATAAAACATGTTATGGGGCTTCCACACGCTTGCCAACCCATCTCAAGTCAAGCGCACAGTGTGTCGTCTAGAACATGCTAGCTGGACAAAATTTTGTCTAATGGACTCATTTTGTCCAGCTAGCATGTTCTAGACGACACACTGTGCACTTGGCTTGTAGCCACTTGGCTTGTAGCCAAGTGCACAGTGTGTTGTCTAGAACATGCTAGCTGGACAAAATGAGTCCATTAGACAAAATTTTGTCCAGCTAGCATGTTCTAGACGACACACTGTGCGCTTGACTTGAGATGGGTTGGCAAGCGTGTGGAAGCCCCATTAAATTGATGCTAAAAAGCATTTTTTTTTGTGGAATTTGTGCTCATTTCGATTAAGTACTTCGATCCTGAGAACCGAATCCTTTGACTTATAGGTTGGTATGCTGCTGACCACCCATGCTGTAGAAAATGGTTCACTTTGCCAATGTCACCCCTGTTCCCGGGAAGGTCGGCAAGAGTTGCAGGGTGTATGTTTAATTGAGATTTGGGTTTTTATATTGTAAGTCCACATGCGGCATGTTTAGCGCGAACTCATACGTGTCTGCTTGTGAAAATGCATATAATGTGAATCCCCTATGTTGCATATCTTTGCAACTTAGATTAGATTAGACTTTGTCAATGTCACCCCTTTCAGGAAAGGTCGGAAAAAGTTGCAGCGCTTTTGTTCATTTGAGGTTTGGTTTTAAATTTGCAAGTATCTACACATGCAGCATTTATAAGCGCGAATTTAGACGTGTCTGTGTGTGAGCATGCATTTAATTTGAATTTCAAATGTTAATCAAAATATATTTGAAACTTAAATTATAGAGGTTTTACGTTTGCTCGTCGAGAAAATAGTTCCAAATTCAAAAATGTTCAGAGTACACAATGTTCTTATTTTAAACTGGTTTTTTTTTTAAACTGAAATCATAAACTTATTTGTGTAGATCTTTCAGGAAGTTTCTGCCTTATAAAACGAATTTAAATATAACAATGTATTCATATAGAACATTGTGGGAGTTTTCAAATTTCAGTACTCAGTTGGTACAGAATTCAGTCTGCTCTCGACTCCCGAGGCGGTAGGGCGTGTTTGTAGAGCTCTGTCAATGTACGTTCGCTTACGCAAAAAAAATCACGTAAATTACCAAATCTTTCGTAAAAACTTTATTTGTTCAAATAATTATTGTCTTATAAAAACATTACAATGTAAAAATGACTGAAAAACTTTTTGTGACGTAATTGTTTGTGAAAAAAAAAAGTGAATTTTTCGTTGTTGTGAATATTTTGAAAAGCTTCAGTTTTCAAAACGGCGGAGACTTCAGATAAAATGATGGAGGGTGAGTCCCAAATGTTTTTTTTTTTATATTTTGAAAATTAGGTTCGTAGGTAAAGTAAATAAATATTTTTGTTTATTTTGTTTGTATTCAATTCATGAAAAATATTATGACACTGAATGAAATTAAAGAAGTATGCAAGGACCGAAAGAAATGGTGGTTAATTTCTTATGTTGGCGGCTAAGGCGTTTATTAATTTTATTTACTATTTCATTTGATTTTAAGTTTTTTAATTATTTAACTTGTGTTCCTTGACTTGTTGACTTGCTTGACTAGGTTGGTATTTGGCTGACCTCCATGCTGTAAAAACTTGGTTCCCTTTTGCCAATGCCATACAGTTTCAGGAGAAGGCTGTAGGAGTTGCAAAGTTTATGTTCATGTGTGGTTTGGTAAAGGTGGATATTTTTTTCGATCCAGCAAAGAGCATATTAATCGAAACATTAAAAGTAACTAAACAAGTGACATATTAAGCTACTCGTAACATGGATTTCTCAGATAAATGCACCGTTTTTCCTATTTTCTACGAGAGAAAAATCATGTAGTTTAGAAGTTTTTCATGAGCACTTCCTAATAATTAGTTCACTTACTATAAGAAGTTACACCCAATAATTTTTTTTATCCACCATTTATCAAATCACTGAATCAGCGCTTATTCAGATTTACATAAAGGTGGCGATTTGAAAAATGAAATATTTTTGTATGCTCCGCCGGGATTCAAACCCACTACCTTCCAATAACAAGTCCGAAGCGTTAGCCACTATGTATGTAATGTACACAAAAAAAAACGTTCATGAACTTGGCTACTCTTTAAATTAAAAACATTTAAAATGATTGATAGTAAACAGTTCTTAGAGTATAAAATTATATGTGTAAATTCATCAACCACGTTAGGAAAAATATATATAATCCAAAACAGCGTCTACAGCGAGCGTTTTATTTTCCATATACTTTTAGGAAAACGAGATTTTTAAGTATGAACGTAAAATTTTGTACTTGGCGTACATAGCACACATTTCACTTGTAGTCAATAAACCCGTAACAATCAAGCAAAATTATTTACTGTATAAAAACACAGCTGTGAAGTGAAGAGTCAATAAAAAATAACTGTTGGAGAAATAATTCATTTTTGTTTTATTATGCATTTAATAAAAAAATATTGTTAATTTAATTAATAAAATATGTTGGAATTTAGTTTAAAAAATAGACTTGCTTGACTTCCTTGACTTATAGGTTGGTATGCGGCTGACCACCCATGCTGTAAAAATGGTTCACTTTGCCAATGTCACCCCTGTTACAGGGAAGGACGGCAAGAGTTGCAGGGTGTATGCCCATTTGAGATTGGTTTTTATGTTGTAGGCTCACATGAGGCACGTGCAAGCGCGAACTTGTACGTGTCTTGGTTGTAGGAATGCATGTAATGTGAATCTCCAATGTAACATATCTTTGCAACTTAGATTAGATTAGATTAGATTAGATGCATGACATTTGTAATGACTTTTTTTTTTAATCATTAATAATTTACTTTTTATGAGTTTTTCGCCCACGTAGGTACTTTTTAAAATGTACTACAAAGAGCTGTGATTCTTAAATTTTCATTATTAAATAAATGAAAATAAATTGTGAAAAACTGAAGTGAATACTAACTGTATTATTTGTAATTTGATTGTTTTTAAAATTTACAAAAATACTTTTCATTTTATGTGTTTTCATTGCCCAAAGTCTTACATCAAAAAAAAGTTTACATGGTATTGAAAGAGTATTCCTTGACTTATAGGTTTTTATGAGACTGCAATATACTGTAAAAAATGGTGCACTTTTCCAATATCAGGGAAAGTCTGCAAATGTTGCAGGGCTTATGTTCAGTGAGATTGAGATTTTAATTTGTAAGCACACATGCAGCATTATTTTGTAAGCGCGAGCTTACACGTGTCCGCTTGTGATTAAATTAGATGCACGATTATGAAATAAAAACTCAAATGAGTCTTCAAATAAAAAGGTTAACTTTCGTTAATTCTTTTAATTTAATTTATAGTTTTTTCTTGGTCAATAAGTAAAATAAGTATTTAAAAAACGGGATAATTTATTTTGTGAACGCTGTTTTTGTGTGAATCAAACCACAAGAGCTTTCTGAATCCTTGCTCTTCGCTAGTCAGTGCCAATTTTACAAGATAAACCATGGCAGATGAACTTTTTAAACTAGCAAAAGCTTATTTGAAAAATTACTTGATTTTTTTGGTAATCGAAATCGCGACCATTTGTTTACGTATTCGTAGTTTTAACCTCAAGACTACTTACAGTTATCATACTATTTTTTGTGTGATTTATTTGATAAACGTCTTTTTTGTGTGAATCACTCCTCAAGTACCTTTTGCGTTTACTTCTCATCCCCAAGAGACTTCCAGCTTTCTTTGAGGTCAAAAAAAAAAAAAAAAACGGTTTATTTAATTTTTATTTTTAGCAATCATTCATTCATTCAATTTAGCATTGAGCTTCAGGCATTTAAAATATATACAAGTACCCTGAGTATAAAAGATTGCGTGAATTCCCCACCATCACGTAAAAATATATAATGTGTGAAAACTAAATCACTCACTAGGTGTGCTGCTGTATCTTCCATACATTTTTTTTATATTTACGCCATCACGGTGAGGAATTTACGCGATGTTTTATACTTGTGGTAAAGATTCACATCTTCTCGCATGCTATTAATCATAATTTATAATATGTATCTCACATTGTCCGGTGTCACTTTCAATAGAATTTAACTGAATAAATGACGTCACAATTGTCCACGCTAAATGTGGTTCAACGTCTGGAGAAAGATATTACTTCTTCTTTTAGTGACAATCTTATCGATGATTTGCTTAGCTCCACATATAGTGTAGCTTCTTGCCGCGATTTCACCGAAGGGGTCTCATGTGTCGAGCGGAATTTTATTATTTATTTTTACACGTAAGAGGGATGGCCTTGTGACAAATACTTCAGTTGAAGTGGGTCAATGTCACAGCTGGGTCTTGCTTGAGAATTGGCGCTTTCTACAGCGACGACCAAGCTCGCAGAGGGCTCTTGACGTGTTCGTGAACAGCGCTCACCAAATAAATCAGCCTAATTTTTTTGAAATTTAATTAGTCTACTTCCTTTATTTAAAATTAACAAAGATGATTAATTTAAAAATATTCAAGTGAAGGAATTTGTTTATTTAATTTGGTATTTCATATTTAAGAGAAGGGAAAAATCTACTGTAGAATAATTAACAAAAAAAAAAGATAATTTGAAAAAAAATCTGAAATTTATTGGCTAATTAAAAATTTCACTGTTGAATTTTTCATGATAATTTACAGATTTGGGTAAGGTTGAAAAGATCAAGCGTGAAAAACTCCTAAGTCAAGATGAAATAATCAAGAAATAAAAAAACTCTTTTGAGTTTCGGCAGCTTCCGGTCCTGCTGAGGGTTGACGAGAATATTACGGAAATCCTGCTGAAAGATTTTGTGGCTGAAAACTTGACAGCCCTTACCTTTTTGAGTAAAAGTTGTCTTGTGTACTTAACCCTCTAATTTACAAGGAATTGGAAAGACTTTGTTCTTTATTTTGCATTGTAAGAAAGTTGGAAAATTTGCCGAACATAGTGCGCGAACTTTAGAACTCTCTCGAAATCTCAAAACGAGTGAGTTGCTACCTGTTGTACTTAATTTAATACATAACACTGCTTTATTCTACTGATATTTTTATCTGTTAAACACAACTAAGTTACACATATAGTGAAACTACTTTTCACGTTTTCCCCGAAGGGGTTTCTTGACTTATAGGTTGTATGAGGCATACTGTAAAAAATAGTTCACTTTGTCAATGTCACCCCTGTTTCAAGGAAGGTCGGAAAGAGTTGAAGTGTGTATGTTCATTTGAGATTTGGATTTTTATATTGTAGGTTAACATGCGGCATGTATAAGCGCGAACTTATACGTGCCTGCTAATGAGAATCTTAAAAGTAATATATCTTTGCAACTTAGATTATAGATTATAGGTTGCATGTGGCGAGTGGGACCTATTTATTTTTACAGGTAAGGGGGCTGAACTCATGTCAACCATTTCATTTGAAGTGGGGGATTCCTAGCTCCTAGAAAATACTGGTACTCATTTCTTGTGAAGGCTGAGTAAAACATGCTGGTATTTTATTTTGGGGTTTGAAATAAACACCGAAATGGGAAATCTTTTTTGACACCCTCGCCTCGGTGGGCTTTGGAACCGAGCTCTCGGCATAGAATGCAAGCACTCTACCAACTGAGCTATCGAACGGACCAAAATTGTGGTGGTTCTGCAATTCCTAAAAATGTATTTACAAACATTCACCAAGATAACTATTGCAAGATAACCGTGCAGAGAAGGTCTAAAATCTCTATAATCTAAGTTGCAAAAATATATTTACATTTAAAATTAATACTAAATGCATGCCCACAGACACGTGTAAGTTCACGCTTCGAAATGCTGCATTGTACTTAAAAAATCTAAATCCAAACCTCTGATGAATATAAGCCCAGCAACTTCTGCCGACCTTCCCTGTAATAGGGATGACATTGGGAAAGTGGACCGTTTCTTACAGTATGGGTGGTGGCGCCTTATACCAACCTATAAGTCAAGCTCATCATGAAAAAAAGGACCAACTGGAGTTGTATTAATATTATAATATTCTTGTGTCCACCATAAAGGACCCGAACATAAGAATGCTGAAAATATTTTTCCACAAAATTTCTGGGCCATTTTCGCGGTGAAACAATGCAATAAAATAAAATGTTTAGGGTCCGGTGGAGAGCTCCTGACCTCTAGATATGTAAGTCCATATGTTATGTGTCATTCTGGGACCTCAAGGCACCTTTCATTACGTGGTATCTTATAAGACATTTTCTATATTACAAGAAAATGCCCCTGCTTTTTTCTTGTAAAATTCCTAGAAAAAAAATCCTACATATCTTAGTTTAGTAGTACAAACTTTTAAAAGGCTCTTGGGAAATTTCGAACTGTTTTTTCAATATTGCAAAGAAAAGGGACGGATACATTGAAAGTAAGCAAGTGCGAGGGTTTTTTGCTTGCATGCGTGTACCTCGTGCACCTCTGCGGCACTACAACAAGTGTCATAGACCCCTAGAGTCTCTAGAATCTAGGGTGTCTCCCGCACAGGATTTCTTAAAGAAAAAAAACATATATCTATAAGCAATAATCTAAGTTGCAAGGCTATATTCATTTAAAGCTCTCAAATGCATGCCCACAAACAAACACGTGTAGTTCGCGCTTCAAATGCTGAATGTGTGCTTACAAATAAAATCCAAACCTCAAATGAAAATAAGCCCTACAACTTTTGCCGACCTTCCCTGACACAGGGGTGACATTGGCAAAATGAATATTTTTTTACAGTATGTGTGGTCAGCCTCATACCATGTACAGTTTGTTGAATAGAAGAACAATGGAGCGACACAGATTCTAATCAGTTCTTTAGTTTACCTTTTGATAGTTCGTCCCCTTAGTGCTTGTTTGTCTTATGTCCATCAGAGGTAATCTCATATGAACAATGTTAGTATGTGTGCTGGACCGATGCGTCTTATGAAAAGTGAAATTTGATTTCAAAAATATTTAAAACAGCTCTCACTCTATCGTATTTTACGTTTTTTTCGTAGCTCTGATTATGAAGAATGTGATTTTTAAAGACAATGGCATTGAAAGGTCATCTTTGAATCAACTGGTAGATAAGCCAAACAAGCACTGGGGTGACGATATGTACCTAACAATGGGAAAATATGAAAAAAATGAAAGATTTTCTATGAATTTATAACGTGTAGAGACTTCACATGGCAATCTCCATGAATTTGCATAAAATAAGCGGCTTACCTAGTGACAGGGATAAAGTATTAAACTCAACTACGGCGCTCACCAAAATTGTATGAAAACTTAAACGCTCACCAGATACGCTGTTTTAGTTTCTATAAGTTTTTATGGTAGAGTATAAACGTTAAACTTTTGGCACAAGAGTAGGGAATCCTAAATTTGTTACTAGAAGTGGACATTGTGGTACTTTGTTTGTCATATACGTGAATGCGACGTGGTTGAAAATCCCTGAAAATGAGGGATTAGAGGTAAAACATCAACACGGAGCTTAACGCCTGTTTGGGAAAATAAACGAAATGATTTTATTGAAGTAAGTGCAACGCAACTAAGCTACACATATAGTGTAACTTTTTGCCTGCGTTATCCCCGAAGGGGTCGCATGTGGCGATTCGGGACCTATTTATTTTTACGGGTAAGGGGGTCGGCCTCACACCAACCACTTTCAGTTGAAGTGGGGGCTGGTTCTTATTTCTTGTGAAGGCTGAGTAAACCTTGAGATCCAACCCTTGCTCTCAGCATGGAATGCAAGTATTTTACCAATTGATCTATCGACCTTTTTACGAGCTTGGTCGTCGTCGCTACAAAGCGTCAATTCTCAAGCAAGACCCAGTTGCTGTAAGGCTGGATGGACCTAAGGTGACCGGTCATTGGTAAAGGTTTATGAATTTTTCAACCCAGCGAGGAGCAAATTCGAAAATAAACATGTTATATTTTTGCGTTCCGCCGGGATTCGAACCCACAACCTTCCATTCAGAGTCCGAAGTGTTACCACTGAACTACGGACCGGTCTATGCATTATTATTATTTTATTTTTTATTAAGAATCAATATACATTTAAAAAAAAAAATACAAAAAAAAAATAATTTCATATTTTGTATGGTTTGTGTATTAACACTGTGAAAATTCATATTCAATAATTTATTTAGTTAAAGGATTTAAATCAAACAGTGTTCTATATTTTCACATTTTTAAATTTTACTCAAAGTAAAATTTAAAAATAAAAATTATAAAAGTGAAAATATAGAACAGTGTTTGATTTAAATCCTTTAACTAAATAAATTAATAAATTATTTATTTTGTATTTCCTTCATGCAAAAGCAAACGCTTGTTATTATTTATTTTTTAAAATAGACTTGTGAAGAGCAATGCAATTCACCAACCTATTTATCTGGTCAAAAACAGGAATATACACTATTAATTAATAAATAATTCATAATTTGATATTTTAATGAACTATTAATGAAGAGTTACCCAATGACATCTGTTGAACCAGTGTCAAAGTTAGTGTCAATAGGACACGGCGCAGGCGGGGTCCGAACTTTTTTACCGATGTTTTAAAAAACACAAATTCGAGTGCCGATGCTTTATCACTTTCACCATACCAGTTACTTTTTGACTCATCAGTAGGTGTAAGCACGAACTTGCACATGTTTGATTGTAAGCGTGCATTAAATATGCACATATAGTGTAAGCATCTTGTCGCGTTCACCCTTAAAAAACACAAATGGTGAATGAACCTATTTATTTTGTAGTGAAAGGGGCCGGCTTTACGCTAACCAATTCATTGAAGTGTGGGTTTCCCAGCTGTCGAGGGAGCTGGTATTCATTTCATCGTGTGAAGACTGAGTGAAACTTACCGGTATTTTATTTGGCGTTTGAAATACACGCCGAAATGGGAAATCATTTCCGACACCCTCGGTGGGATTTGAACCCGAGCTCTCGGCATGGAATGCAAGCACTCTACCAACTGAGCTATAGACCAGACGAAGTTGTAAATGTCAATATATCTTTGCTGCTTAGATTATAATTTTCTCTAAATATATTTCACGAAAAAAGCGTTATCACCGTTTCCTTAGTAGCTAAGTTTTATGACCAGCTAGGTAAACAGTAGGTATATACTCTTACAAAATGGTGGTCACCATCAAGAGGATGAGGAATGAATAAATGAACAACGACTAGTTTGTCATAACCTTAGTGCTTGTTTGTCTTATCTCTAACAGAGGTAAATTCACATGCACAATGTTTGTATGTGTACTTGACAAATGTTTCTCATTAATGTTATTAAAAAAGGAAAATATAAAAAAAAAAATCTCACATTATCGTGTTTTACGTTTTTGCTTAGCTCAGATTGTGTAGAAAGGTACAAAATAATGTGATGAGATGATTTGGACATGTAGAAAGAATGAATGGTGAAAGATTTACCAATTGGGAAATGAGAAAGGAAAAAGAGAAAAGGCAAGACCGAGTATGACTTGATCAGATTGATGATGTTTTATCATTTGTCGTTCTGTCATGTGTCGTTCTGTCATATGCCGTTCTGTCATGTGTCGTTATGTTATGTGCTGTTCTGTCATAATTGTTCTGTCACTGCGCCATTCTAACCTGTCACCAAAATTATCAAAAAAAAATCATTGTGAAAGAATGGGAAAAACAAAAGCGAATGTAAAAGATGGAAATGTATGAAAAAGGTGATGGATATGAATGAATTGAAAGCGGTATGCAAATATATGAAAAATATGATGCAAATCTGCTGGGGCTTTTGCTACCCCTAGCGCAATGGCTACAGAGCTACAGTAAAACGCTCTCATTAGACGATGTTTCAGTTTACGTAATGATATATTTGGAATACGGACATCTACAATGCTATTCACAAAACATTTGATCCATGGCTGATCAAAAGATCATCCTTTTTTGGATTGAAAATTCACTTCAGGCTGCGGATGAGCCATGGATTTGCTGTTTGAGAATAACACCGCTGGCGTCCAGCCGCTGATCATTCTAAATAAGTAAAGACCTGTCAGCCAGTTTGCTGGTACACCGTTTATATATAGAGCTTGACAAATATATTAGAGTCTGCTGCAAGAATATGGTAGCGGACTGTGCTAAATCTAATGCTAAGTACTTATATGCACAAGGACTGTGATAAATTTTTCACACATTTTAGTTAATATTTATTAAACACAATAAACGAAACTAAGCTACGTTTACAAATTATAATTCACTTCCCTGTTAGCTAAATAGACTTTTCAGATATTAGAAGAACCGCAATGGGTGAACTTACATAATTCTCGACGTTGCGTTGACGACGTATCCAACGCCTTCGAGAGTCACCCTTTCTTTACGACGACTGAGGATGAACTGATTTTTATTGCATCTTGACAATAATATGTGAAAAAGAAGGATGTGATTCTTGCTGTCTGGCCATAAAAAATCCTATAATTATTGTAATAAACTAGTAACGGTTTACACCTCTGCGGCACTACAACAAGTGTCATAGACCCCTAGAGCCTTTAGAATCTAGGGAGTCTCCCACACAGGATTTCTTAAAAAAAAAAAAACGTTTTAGGAATCTTCTTTATTATTCAATGATTTATTTGATAAGGAAAACTTAATTGAATTATGTAATTGCATTAAAACTGGCCTTAAAAATGTATTTTAAAATGTCACATACAAAACTATTTTCATACTTCCTTTAAATTTCGGTTTTCACATAAATCATTTAGTAATAAAGAAGGCTTTTCTTGGGTTACTCATTTATTGAAAGTGCAAAAAACTCTAGAAATTTGTATGGCCAGACAGCGAAAACACATCCTTTTCACAGATTGATTGTACAGACGCTTCCGGATCTGTTGCTTCTGTATGTTTGTTTATGTGTCAATTTTACTTTTATTTTAGGATTTTTTTTTCTAGATGTTTTCCAAAGAAAGCACGGGTTTCGTCGTGATGACTGCGATGTGACTTAATTATAATAACAAAGATTAAATGGTCGGATTCAGTGCGAACGAGGGAAACAAAGCGACACAGTATTAAATGTGTCAAATAACAATGAAATATGCGACAAGAAATCACGGGAGGTGATAGCAGCAATTCTCCCCTTACCCCAAAGTACAAAACATTCACTCAACCACGCTAAAATGTATGGAAGCTAAAACATTGGGTAGAGGGTACTGTTTTATCGTCCATACTTTTTTTGCTTTTCCTCGTACACGCTTTTCTCGACCCAACAAAGCCCGGCTTATGGCAACTAATAAATTTTCTTTTTAATAAAGAAGACGACGATTCATCAAAGATAATTCTGCAATGATTAATATTTACCGTATTGTGAGGATTTTCTTTATTGTTCCTGAAAATTATATGAAATTCGTGTATCGCGCAATGGTTTGGGTTTCAGTCTTTTCGAGCGAAAAACTTGGATTTGAATCCGCACAGGGACACAATGTCCTGTTAAAACCTATAATAATAATCTATAATCAAAGTTGCAAATATGTATTAACATTTAAAATTGATGATGGATCGAGAACGTTAGTGTATAATAATAAATTGCGTGAAAATACAACAGTGTTTTATTTGATTTAGCACAGATTTAAAATTCATATCAAATGCATGGCGACAAACAGGCACGTTCAAGTTCGCGCTTACAAATGCTGCATGTGTACTTACAAATTAAAATCCAAACTTTAAATGATCATAATTACACTTTTACACTAGTCGGTACACTTTTTATATGAAACCTAAATGTTAGCACATCTTTGCAACTTAGATTATGGATTACAGGCATGAGTATTTTAGTGTTCCTTCGACTCTTTATCCTTTCACTCATTCTTGATCCTTCGTTTGGACCTTAACGCGATCAAGAACAAAAGACTCCCTACAAAAGAAGCCTAGTGCTTACGCTGTGAGGTGACAGGTTAGAACGGCACAGTGACAAAACGACACATGACATAACGACACATGACAGAATGGCACATGTCAGAACGACACATGACAGAACGACACATGACATAACGACACATGACCTAACGACACATGACATAACGACACATGACATAACGACACATGACATAACGACACATGACATAACGACACATGACATAACGACAGATGACATAACGACACATGACATAACGACACATGACATAACGACACATGACATAACGACACATGACATAACGACACATGACATAACGACACATGACATAACGACACATGACATAACGACAAATGACATAACGACACATGACATAACGACACAATCATGACAGACCGACACATGTCAGAACGACATATTTCAGAACGGCAAATATTAGAACAACACATGACAGACCGACACATGTCAGAACGACACATGACAGAATGGTACATGACAGAACGACACATGACAGAACGACTAATGACCGAACGGCACATGTCCGAACGACACATGACAGAAAAACACATGATGATAATACGATGAAAATACATCTATCTATAATCTATAATCTAAGCTGCAAGGATATGTAAGCATTTAAGGCTCATATGAAATGCATGCCCACAGACAGGCACATGTAGGTTCGCGCCTACACATTCTGCATGTGTGCATAAAAATAAAGAAAACCTCACATGGACATAAACCTTGCAACTCCTGCCGCCGTTCCCTGAACCGGGGTGGCATTGGAAAAAGTGAACCGATTTTTACAGCACGGGTGGTCAGCCTCGTACCAACCTATCAGTCAAGGAGCACATCACTATGACAAAACAACACAAGGACAAAACATCCCATGAAAAAACATCACATACGATAAACGGCACATGAACAAAACATCAAAAGACCAACATCACTAAGCTGCACATTAAGAGCAACTTCATACCCCGAAAGAGTCGCATATGGCGAGTAGAAGCACAATGAATATTTGTGATGTTTTGACATGAAATGATGTTTTGTCATTGTGATGTCCTGTCATGTGTGATTATTCCATGTGTCATTTTGTCACTGTGTCCGTCTATCATTGATCCCGCCGTACGCCGGGCTGAACAAAGGACCCTTGAGGGGTTTTTTGTGACTCGGCACCTTAAGGATAATCCCCGCGGGCTCCGTGACGTCATCAGGCCGGGGCTAAGACGCTGCTTTCCGTAGAAGCATTCTTATGTAAGGATAAATCCCTCATTTCAGTCGGAATCGTGACTTTAATGTGAAAGATTTTTAACCCGTACCTAAATCAAAAATTGCTCCGTAGCCTAGTGATTCATCTAGCTATCTATAATCTAAGCTGCTAAGATATATTAACATTTAAGGCTCATATTTAATGCAAGCCCACAAACAGACACACGTGTGAGTTAGCGCTTAAAATGCTGCATGTGTACTTAAAATTTAAAATGCAACCACAAATGACCTTAACCCCTGTAATTTTTGCCGACCTTTGCTGATTCAGTGGTGACATTGGCAAAGTTAACCATTTTTTTTAGCATGGGTGGTTAGCCGCATACCAACCTATAAGTCAAGGAAACATGAAACACATGCTATATGTGTTCTATAAATCTAACCTAACCTCTTATGAATATAAACCTTGAAATTTCTGCCACCTTTACCTGTGAAAAAAAATTTCCACACACCAAATGAGACCCTTTCGGAGGCAGTGCGATAAGCAATTGCACTATACGTGCAGCTTAGTCGCGTTTATTTCAAGCTCATTCCTTTTTTAGAGAATCAAAATCGTATAAATACTTAATGAAATACGTACATATATTTTTTTTATTAAAAACGTTTGAATGTGACACATTTTTTTTTATTCATAATTCTTATCATTAAATTTTTTCAATTATAAGTTTTTTTTGTGCTCTTTGTCTTTGGGCTGGGCCCGCACAGATAAAACCATATTAAAATTTCACAAAACACAAACAGAAGCATCCCGATACAATGTCAACTCTGTGACCCCAAATATAAAAACATTTACGGTCAAACTCAAAACATAGCGTTTTCCAAAAAAAGTGTATTGAAACTTAAACGTTTACTAGGCGTGCTGTTTAACTTTCTCTGCTTTTTTGGTATAACGTTGCGGTTTACTTTAAACTTTATGCTTGGAACGCACAACGTTACATTCGCGATATCCCAAGCAAACAAAAGCCAGGTCAATGTTTGTCGTGTAAAACACAATATGTGACAGGTCCATACTCTAGTGGTAGAGCTTCGGAATCGTAAATGGAAGGTCGTGGGTTCGAATTCCAGTTATTCCCAATATTTCAGATATTCCAGTTATAATCTATTAAAATTAACTTTCACGAAGTTACTACCGAAAATCTACATAATATTCCAATTATATTCTTAAATATACTAATAATAATAATATTACGGTGATTTATTTGGTGAGCGCTGTTTTTGTGTGTATCACACCTCAAGAGCCCTCTGCGAGCTTGGTCGTCACTGTAGAAAGCGCAAATTCTCAAGCAAGACCCAGTTGTTGTGAAAATAAGCAAGCTATCATTTTCAATTTAAATTTTTAAAATTAAAATATTTTGATATTTTATTGATTGCTGGTGAATGATTATAATAATTAAAAATAAATAATATAATATAAATAATTCTAAAATCTACAAATAGGATTATTCAGTTTAATGGTATTATTTGAGGTATAAAAAAGTGTTAGAATAAATTTAATAAGGTTGGATAGACCTTTCAGTGACCGGCCTTTGGTAAAGGTTTTATGATTTCAAAAGACACGTATAAGGTTGCGCCTGCACATGTCGCATGCGAACCTACAACATAAAAACCCAAATCTCAAATGAACATACACCCTGCAACTCTTGCCGACCTTTCCTGAAACAGGGGTGACAGTGTCAAAGTGAACCATATAATAATAATAATATTAGGATGATTTATTTAGTGAGCGCTGTTTTTGTGTGTAACACACTTCAAGAGCCCTCTAAATATAGTATAGTATTATTATGATACTTATAAAATTGACCATAAAGTAAAGAGATGTAGCGTAAAGTGGGCTGGTTGACTACAAAGTATGGAGATGTGAAACGGTATTGGCGCCCGTAATTTCCGCCGGTCGGCAAGTGTGCGGTTTCCTCCGCACATGCGACGTGACCAACAGGTGTTTGGCGCTCTGCCAGCAGAGAGCTTTTATTGCTTAGGAGGCGGTACTTCACAGTAAACAGTTCAGTGCTTGCTCACCTTCTGTCGACCAAGGACCACTTTCATTGTTGTGTTTCGACTAATAAGAGATTTAACCATTTTATTTCGATCAAGGACCTCTTTTTTCTTTTTATGTTGCGATACATGTCTTATTACAACGTTTTGTTACGACCAATGACCGATTTCAACGTTTCATTTCGATTAAGGATCTCTTTTTTAGTGTTACGTTTCGATAAATGACCAATTTCAATGTTCTGTTATGACCAATGAACAATTATGTTTCGACGAATGATCGATTTCAACATTTTATTTCGATCAAGAAGCTTATTTTTAGTGTTATGTTTCGACAAACGATCAATTTTTTTTTTTTAGTTTCAACCAATGACCAATTTCAATATTTTAACGAATGACCGATTTCATCGTTTTGTTTCGACCGCAGATATTTTCCCCTCTTAAACTATTTTTCATTTCGATTGATGCACAATTCCATCATTTCGTTTCGACCGAAGGCTTCTTATAGTGTTTTGTTTCCACCAATCACTGCTTCCACTGTTCTGTTTAGATCTAATCTAAGTTACAAATATATGTTACATTGAAGATTCACATTATATGCATTCTCACAAGCAGATACGTACAAGTTCACGCTTGCACATGCCGCATGCGAACCTACAACATAAAACCCAAATCTCAAATGGACATACACCCTGAAACTCTTGCCATCCTTCCCTGAAACAGGGGTGACATTGGCAAAGTGAACCATTTTTACAGCATGGGTGGTCAGCCGCATAACAACCTATAAGTCAAGGAATCATCAATGGAAGATCAATGACCAATTTCGTTTCGACTTCGTTCATCAATTTTAAATTATTTATTTATTGACAACCCGTTTACTGATGTTTCATGACCATCTCGTGAATCTCTCCCAAGGTTCTCAAGGGCCATCTATGGTACACGGACCACCGGTTAGAGAGCACTGACATAGTAGGATGGAGTTCAAGGATTGCATGTAAAACCGCACCCAGCGCAAACGGCGCGGTTTCAGCCGATCAAAGAGTAAATGACTTAATTTAGAATTGATATTATAGTACAGTTGATTGTCTAATATATCTTATAATAAATCATGGGTGGTAGGTATAACTGAAAATATGAAATTCGACCATGGGTACAATTAATGCAGTTCACAAGAAAAAAAAACTATATAATATTGATTTCATTAAAATGTAAGAACTACAAACATAGAGTTATAACTACGAAAGAAAAACTGTTGCCGTCTTCTCTTCAAGCCATGGTGGCATTATACTATGATTATAAATTGTTACTTCTTCTTGAGCCTTTCTCAGTCCACTCTTGGACGGAGGCCTCCTCCAATCCTCTCGATTCCTGTCTATCGGCTGCTGTGTTCAGCCATCCTCTGCCTGCAGTTCCCAATATTATTTTTAATAATTTTAATTTGCTTAAATAAGTCATGAAATATTGTTGTTTTGTATAACTTGAAAATTTTAATAATGTTTTTTTTATTGCAAAAAACCATTAAACAAGTAAAGCGCGCTTGATGTGATTTGTCACAAAACAGTAGCGCTAAAAAAAAACTGCCCAATAAATATACACATTTTTATGTATGGTTTGTGTATTAACACTGTGAAAGAGATCAATAAAAAAGATGGCTATCGAAATATTTCTGTTAAGCTCGATACTTGAAGCACGGAATTGTTTTTAGAAAAATATTTTAATTAACGTGGCGTTCAATTAACACGGCGTTCAATTAACAACCGTTAATGAATTATTCATTAACTTGAACAATAATAAATTATCATAATCATTAGGCAACTTGTAGGGATTTTCTGGTGCTAAGGTGAAAATTAAATTTATTCAAAATCACCTACCAAAGCACGTGCCCTGGCTTACTTGACGCAGTATTAGCAGAGATATTCATGAACGATGCTATGAGACCTCGCATTGCTATGCGTGTTTTGCCTCTGCGCACCATAATAACGTACCAACTTTACTAATACAAGCTCAATAACATTAGATACGACTTCAACAAAACGTTGAGAAACCCGTACTTCTATACAACACTTCGCAAAAACCGTTTTGCGAAATGTGCGTCATTTGGAAATAATGAATGATGATAGACTAACACAGTATACCTACATACAGAGGTAGTGTGAATGGAAAAAGTGGTAAGAGACGACCGAGAAAAGTATGGAGTGATCAGATTGACGAGATTGTGAAAGAATGGGATATACAAAGCGAGTGTAAAAGAAGAAAATGCATGAAAAAGGTGATGGATATGAATGAATTGAAAGAGGTATATAAAGATAGAAATAAATGGAGGCAACTCTGCAGAGGCTCTGACCACCACTATCGGAATGGCGACAGAGCTACAGTTACAGTATACAAGATTTAAAACTACCATAATTCTAATTTATAATCAATAATAACAAACTTGATACTAAAAAAGGGACAATCACAAAACAAACATTTTTGTTCCATTAAAGGTCATGTTAGTTAGCACCAAATCCTTATATATTTAGAGCCGCATCATCTAAAGTTTAAATAGCCATAATGATCGCCGATTAGCGTTGAAACAACAAACTCCAAGCGTATGATTGGTTATTTCAAATTTAAGCACCTGCAACTAATTCGGAGCTCTGCTCCCTTCGGCTACGTTTCGTTAACACTGTGTGTAACTTCTTCGGAGCAGAAGAGAGCAGAGCTTACACACAATGGTAACAAATTGTCGGTGTTATGGCCGAGGGGACCAAGCGGGCTGATCTTTTTAGCGTATTTGGAATAGAATAACGTTGGTTCGATCCCCGCCTGGGTCATTTGACTATAACTTTGACCCTGGTTCAACAGACGTTATTGGATAATTATTAATTAATAATTCATTAAAATAAACAATAATGAATTATTAATTGATGATATTAATACCTGTTTCTGGCCAGGCAGAATAGGTTGGTGAATTGCATTCCTCTTCACAAATCAATTAAAAAAAATAATAAAAAAATTAAAGCAAGAAGAAAGAAGACAAAAAAAGGAAGACAACAAGAAGCAAGAAGAAGGAGACTATGGTCCACGGTTGAAACCCGGAAGAGCAATACCAAGCATCTGAAACCGGCCGTGAAAGCCTAAAAATATTATAATATTCAATATTCCGTAAAATGAAATGTTGAACTCTTAGAACATTTCATCTGAAATCATCAATTTTACACTCCGTTGGGCGTATCCAAGAGATTTAAAATAATTTTATTCTGGCTGAAACGGGAGTTAAATATATCTTCTGCCATATCAATTTATATTCATTCTATTAGACGTAACGGAATTGTCTTTACCGATATGATTTTAAACAATTTAGAAATAACCAAACTACGCACTCAAACTTGCATGCATGGTAAATTGTTTAGATGATCTATGCATAATCTATAATGTACGCTTCAAAGATATAAGATTAACATTGATTGCAAGCCCACAAGACGACACGTGTAAATTCGTGTTACACATGCTCTTCGTTTTCTTACAAAATAAAAACCCTCATCTCAAATAAGTACGAGTATAAACCATGTAAGTACCTTACCTGAAACAGTGGTGCCGTTGGCAAAAGTGAACCAAGTGAACGTTCTAACGTATAAGTAAAAAAAAACTAAAATAATGATATGAATTTTATATATTTTGTATTGTTTGTGTATTAACACTGTGAAAATTCATATTGTTTAATTTATAATATTTTGAATGAATTCAAACAAAACACTGTTTATTTTCACAATAAAATTTATTTAAAAAGATTAAAATTTTTAAATCTTTAAATGAATTTTATATTTGTTAGGGTTTGGTGGTTCACACTGTGAAAGTCCATTGTATTTATTTAAAAAAAACCACACAGTTTCAATTCTCTATTATTTATTATTTATGCTCGAACGTTTTCGCCTTAAAAGGCATCATTGGGAGAAAACGTTCGAGCATAAATAATAAATAATAGTGAATTTAAACTGTGTGTTTTAAAAAAATATATATATATATTTTAACTTAATATGTAGACGGAAGATTACAATGAGGTCCGAACATTTTTGAATTTGAAACTGTCTTCTCGGCGAGCAATCGTCAGTCTTACTCTTACATAAAGCTGCCATCCTTAGCAACCAATATACAACAATATAGCCTTTATGCTAGCAACCTGGTCAGGTGACGACACAATTTTGTCTTTGTCAATTCTCGTGCGGAGCTCATTAACAAATCTATAAAATACAATATAACAAAGAAAAATATTTTTTAAAAGCCTTAACTGCCACTGTGCAGATCAACCGCCACGTTTTCAGTCTTTCCTACATTTCATCCAGAGTCATAATCTTTTTCATGCCATGCCATTAGTTTGAGCATAAATACATCTTTACGGATTTATTTGATAAAAAACGTAGATCCTAATGACGAACGATTTACAGTTCTTGAAATAAATAGGACTTGACATTGTATTGTGCTCAATGTTACCCATCGGGAATAATCTCCCAATTGATGTAACGACACAATAGCTCACCAAGCTCAAGAGACCTCTACAACGTCCCCTTAGTGCTTGTTTATCTTATCTCCATCAGAGGTAATTTCACACGAGCAATGTCTGTATGTGTACTGGACCAATGTGTCTTATAAATGTTGGAAATTGATTTTGAAAATACTAAAAATAACTCGCATATTATCGTGGTGTACGTTTTTTTTCTTAGCTCAGATTGTGTAGAATGTGATTTTCAAGACAATTTCATTAAAAGGTCATCTTTGAATCAAACGGTATATAAGTCAAACAAGCACTGCAAGAACGACCAGCCTACAGAATGGAACTTGATGTAGTTCAATTGCAGACTGTTTGCAATAGAGTAATCATGACAGCTTAACCTTTTTATTGCATTTTAATCATTCCAAAGTAATAGGACACCTTGATAATCCGACAAAGGTCTAGCCCGGTCGATAGCTCAGTTGGTAGAGTGCTTGCATTTCATGCCGAGAGCTCGGGTTTGAATACCAGTTAGGGTGTCGTAAATGATTTCCCGTCTCAGTGTTTATTTCAAACCTACAATAAAATACCGGCAAGGTTTACTCAGCCCTGTTGAAGAAATGAGTACCAACAATCTCGGCAGCTGGGAAACCCCCAGTTCATCTGAAGGGATTAACGTAAGGCCAGCTCCCTTACCTGTAAAAATAAATAGGTCCCACCCCCACAATATTCTCTTCTCTGTGTTGAAAAACTCATCCACCTTTACCAAAGGTCCCTACAGCCTTACAGTCTCTGGGTCTTGCTTGAGAATTGGCGCTTTCAACAGCGCCAACTAAGCTCGCAGAGGGTTCTTGAGGTGTGATTCACACAAAAAGAGCGCTCACCAAATAAATCACTCGATCATTTTTAATATTATTGTGCAAGGACGAGAAGATCTAAGTGCAACTCTGCAGAAGAATCTTTGGCCACCTCTAGTGGAATGATTACCGAGTTACAGCTACATCTACGGATCAACCATAATGAGGTGAGATATGTTCTCCGCTATTTTGGTATTTTCTATCTAATTATAACATCATTATTTCTAACAGATGTTTTCGGTTCAAATTGCCGATTACCAATTAATGTACCGTTCGTGGTTTATCAATTTCATCTAATTGGGGTTATTAAATGAATTTGCATCCATATAATTAAAGTTGCAAAGATGTATTGGCATTTAAGGCTCATATGAAATGCACGCCCACAAACAGGTACGTGTAAGTTCAGGACATGCATTAAAAATGACTCTTAAATGTTCTTATTGATACCTTTAAGGTAAAACTGAATAAGCGACATATTAAATTAACATGGGTTCTTCAAATAAATGTACATTTTTTCCTATTTTCTACGAGAGAAAATTCTAAGAATGTGTGAAAATCCTGCAGTTTAGAAGTTTCTTATGAGCACTACCTTACAATTAGTTCACTTACTATGAGAAGTTACTCCCAATAAAATGTTTTATCCACGATTACCCAAATCAGTGAATCAGCACTTATTCAGTTTTATTTTTTAGGTAATCTTATCTATAATCTAAGAAATATTGCATTTGAAATTCATATTAAATGCATTCCCACATGCCGACGCGTATAGGTAAGTTTGCGTTTAAACATGACGCAAGTGAACTTACTATAAAAAAACAATCTCAAATGAACAAAAACCCTGCAACTCTTGCCGACCTTACCTAAAACAGGGGTGACATTGAAAAAATGAACTATTTTTACATACCAAATATATACCGTCAAGTATATAAGTCAAGAATTCTCATTGTAATTGTTTCACACTCGATAATTCTAGCTCAGTGTTAGGTTAAGCCTCAAGGTGACAATATATTTGCAACTTAGATTATAGTATGGGGAAAAATGCAATGCATTTTCCTTTTATGCAAATAGGATGCAGTTTACTCGCAGCTGCATGTACTGTGAACTCGCGCGGTTTGCATATATGACTTGGGCAAGTTGACAGCGCAGTAGTTGACAGTGGTTGATAGAGGTTGACAGCGACAAGTCGAGTTGATACTTTGTACTGAAAAATACACGTGTAAAAATAAAAACAATTAAGTGTAACAATTAACTATTTATTTCCAATAGAAAAACAAGATTTTTTCTGTATACTGTTTTGATTAAACCTGACGAAGGACTGAAAACATTTGTATTTTTTTACATAAAAATATAGTGCAAATAAACAATGTTACTAATGAAGTAAAACTAGTTTTTCTTTTTGAAATAACGTTTACGTTAATAACAAAAAAACACTTGTCGGTTTTGTTTTTGAAAATATCCTTTCATTTATTATATTGAGTTGATTAAAGTTCATACAATTTTTTAGTGTGTTGGTTCTTTTTTATTTAAAATGTTTTAAGAAAATTTCGATTTGAGTTGTTTAGAACTAAATGCGGCAATTTAGGGTTGTATAAGAAGCAATTTAGGATCCTAAATCGGTTTTTTGGTTTTATTCGACTGATTTATTTTATCAGTGAAGTGTTGTTATTAATTAATGCGCTTTATAATGGGGGATGTGGAAGTAGTGTATGTTTTTTAGTGTGTCTAAGTTTGTTTCAAAAAGTGTTGAAAAGGATTCCAATTTGTAAGTAAACCATTGATTTAAATTAGTACATAAGACCCATCTGTTTGCCCTTTTTCCTTAATTCTCACAAACAGTCTCAAACATTCTCACAAATTATAAGTAACATACAAATAAATTATTACTCGTGTTTTCCACTACTGAAGAAGAAGAAAAAGGAGCGACGATCAAAATCGCAGATGTTTCTTAAGGTGTGGTTTACTCAAAAACAGTGCTCCCAACACAAATACGTTACGCTACTTAGCTACACATATGGTGTAACTTCTTGCATGTGCCGAGTGGAACCTATTTATTTTATAGGTAAGAAGGCCGGCCTTATGCCAACCACTGCAGTTGAAGTTGGGGTTTCCCAACTCCCGAGGGGGCTGGTATGCATTTCTTGTGAAGGCTGAGTAAATATTGCCGGTATTTTATTTTGGGTATTGAAATAAACGCAGAAACGGGAAAGCATATTTGACACCCTCGGTGGGATTTGAACCCGGGATCTGGGTATGAAATGCAAGCACTTTACCGTCTGAGCTGTCGACAGGACTATGATCTCAATATTTATATTCATTCAATACTAAAGGGGTACTTAAGTAATGATTTATTTTTTAGAAAGAGAATTTCAATGTTAGCGAAGCGTTGTTTTTACTATGCATAGTGTGAGTAGGTAAGCGATTACTTAAGTGTTTATTTTGGTAGCGCTATGAGAGTTCTGTTAGCGAAGTCGTAATCGTTCATGGCGAGATTTGCAAGTATCATTGAGCAGAGTGTTATTCTGAATTGCAATACGTCCATTAACACAAAAATTAAGCTGCTAGTCAGATTTGCGCTTTCAAAAGTTTAATTCTATGGAATTTTGTAAAGAATAAAAAAAAACGGATTGTACGAGCCGTCTAATCTAATCTAATCTAAGTTGCAAAGATATATTACATTGGAGATTCACATCACATGCATTTTCCCAACCAGACACGTACAAGTTCGCGCTTGCACATGCCGCATGTGAACCTACAACACAAAAACCAAATCTCAAATAGACATACACCCTGCAACTCTTGCCGTGTAGAAAAAAATAGGTCTCTCTCTTTGGTGAGCGCTGTTTCTGTGTGAATCACGTCTCAAAAGCCCTTTGCGAACTAGGTCGTCGTTAAAGAAAGCGCCAATTCTTAAACAAGACCCAGTTGCTGTAAGGCTGGATGGATCTTTGGTGACCGGTCTTTGCTAAAAGTATATGAATTTTTCAACCCGGTAAAGAGCATATTTGAATATATAAATCGCCACTTTAAAGGTAAAACTGAATAAGTGCTGCTTTACTGATTTGAGAAATCTTGGATAAAACATTTTATTGGGGGAAACTTATCATAGTAAGTGAACTAATTAAGGCTATCAGGGCAATAGTGGTGTAATCCACAATTGAGGTTTAGTGGCGTTCTGGCATAATTTTCATTCCTTATTACAGTATCTACCAAATCAGAAGTGAAAAGCTCTTTTTCAATAGCTAAACTATCTTACACCACTTCTGATTTGGTAGCTACTAAAATAAGGAATGAAAATAACGCCAAAACGCCACTAAACCTCAATTGTGGATTACACCACTATTGCCCTGATAGCCTCAATTATAAGGAAGAGTTAAAGAAAAACTTCTAAACTACAGGGTTTTCACTTTTTCTTGTAGTAGTTTCTCTCGTAGAAAATAGGAAAAATGCGATTTGTCTGAGAAACCCATGATATTTTTTTGTGCTCCGCCGGAAACCGAACCCATGACTTTCCATTTATGAGTCCGAAGCGTTACCACTAGAATCTAGATCACGGATCGGTCATTCTTTCTACATCGTACATGATCTGCAGATCCAAACACGAGTGCTATTAGTGTAAATGGGTTCACAATGGGAGCATCCAGATCAAAGGCCGGGATGTTAGAAGCGCAGGAATGGCATTATCTGTGTTGGTGCGGGACTCGAGCCAATACCATCCAACACATGAGTGACAGATTCTCTCACTAAATATATATCCATCAACAGTCTAACTTCACTTACGTTACTGCTTAAAACAGAGCTCTGTACTCTGAGTATAAGATATTGTAAGTACTCGCAACTAAGCTACACATATAGTGTAACTTCTTGCTGCATGTGGCGAGTTGAAACTATTTGTTTTTACAAGTAAATGGGTCGGCCTTACGCCAACTACTTCAGTTGAAGTGGGGTTTTTCCCAGCTGGTACTCATTTCTTGCGAAGGCTGAGTAAACCTTGCCGGTATTTTATTTTTGGGTTTGAAATAAACGCCGAAACGGAAATCATGTCTGACACCCTCAGTGGAATTCGAACCCGAGCTCACGGCATGGAATGCAAGCACTCTACCAACTGAGCTGTCGACCGGACCATCAAATCAACTATCACATTAATGTTTTGTTATGTTTTTTTAGCAGTGCGGTTCATTTCTTTTACACAATTTATTTCCTCACCTTCGGTTCCAACAGAGTTTCTACATTTGAACAGTACGACGGTTAATGTATGTCTGCTTTGCAGGGAATTTTAGTCCTTTTAATTTATACGGATCTATAATAATCCAAGTCGCAAAGATACGCCAACATTAAAGATTCATATTAAGTGCATGCCCACAAACAGATACGTGTAAGTTCTCGCTTACAAATGTGACATATGTACTTACAATTAAAAAAACAAACCGCAAATGAACATAAGCCCTGCAACTCTTGCCGACCTTTCATGAAACAGGGGTGGCATTGGCATAGTGAACCATTTTTTTCCAGTCTTTTCTTTCTTTATGTTAAGGAACTATGTATAAATACTATTATTATTATTATACTTTCCTTGACTTATAGGTTGGTGTGAGGCTGACCACCCATACTGTAAAAAATGGTTCACTTTGCCAATGTCACCCCTGTTTCAGGGAAGGTCGACAAGAGTTGCAGGGCAGTTCATTTGAGATTGGGTTTTTATATTGTAGGTCCACATGCAGCATCTGTTAGCTCGAACTTATACAATACATGTCTGCTTTTGGGAATGCGTTTTATATGAATCTTAACTGATATATATCTTTGCAGCTTAGATAAAGATGCACCAAATTTTGGGTCAATGGTCAACGGTTCAACGCATCTCGTTTTAACTTTTAAATGTGTTATTTTTATAGTACATTGCTCTTGCGTAGCAGAAAATGTAATTTCATGGCTAATCCGTTCAGACGAAGTATTTGATGTTAAGCATTGTTTACATTCATGTTTTTTTTTGTACCAAAATCAATCACGCTCATTTATTTTTATTTTTTGTCTAACATGTGGAACTAATCAAAAGTGGATTTGGGTGTTTTTTTTTTAAATTTAAGATTCTGTTGATTTTTAAAATTCTCGTATATTTCGTGAATATGACAGCAAAATTTGATTCAGATCTCTCGTTTGACATACATATTATCGATACCTAAAAGGTAAAACTGAATAAGTGACATATGAAGCAAACATGGGTTTCTGAGATAGATGCACCGTTTTTTCCTATTTTCTACGAGAGAAAACACCAAAAATGTGTAAAAATCCTTTGGTTTACAACCTTTTCATGAGCACTGCCTTATAATTAGTTCACTACTATGATAAGTTACTCCCAATCAAAGGTTTTATCCATGATTTTTACTTTAGTTGAAGTGGGGCTTTCCAAGCCTTCGAAGGAGGGAGGTTTACTCAAGAAATGAGTTCTTGTGAAGCCTGAGCAAACCTTGTCGGTATTGACATAACAATGACTTTTTTCGGGCTATGTAGCCGTGATCTGGTTAATTCTTTTCGGACAGTTTCGCCCATTGCTCCGATGGGCATTATCAGCGGTTGGCTAGTCGCTGTGATCTTCTTACATCTGGTATTCTGGAAGCAACGCTAGCCTTCTTGTCGGTATTGTTATTTTAGGTTTGAAATAAACACCAACACCCTCGGTTGGATTTGAACCCTAGCTCTCTGCATGAAATGAAAGCACTCTACCAAACGGGCTATCGACCGGATTCGTCAACAAATTTTACGTATAAAATTTGTTATTTTCTTATAAGGATAAATGAAAGCATTTGTAAACAAAATACTTCAACGATCTACTTCTCGGCGATTTTCACAAATTGTTTCCAGGGAGTTGTATCCATTGAAATGCTGACGTCATCCGTTTTAATCTTAATTGATTTTAATTAAAACTCACTGTCAATGGCAATGAGATGAATAAGCGCTATTCACCACGTAATCTTGTCTTAATCCAAGTCTATGAATAGACATTTACATACAACATTTATAGGCTAAGTCAAATTTAGTTCTATTTATGTTTAGATATATTGTTTATGTGGTAGGAAGAAATAAAGGCAGCTCTGCATTCCTGCATTCCCATAAGCACAACATTAAAACGCAATCTCAAATAAACATAATCCCTGCAACTCTTGCATGACCTTGTATGTCTCACTTGTACGCTCTCGGGCCGAGTATTGCTCCCCAGTATGGAATCCCTTATATGACAAATATAACGTTGCATTGGAAAAAATCCAACATAAACTAATACGAATTGGAAATCACAGATTCAGAACATCCCGTTTCAATGACTTAATAGACCTCTCGTCGAGGCGTGAACTTGCAGATGCCTGTATTCTACGCAGAATTTGTATGTCTGCACTAGACACACCCCTATTACTGAAATTGATAGACTTCGCGGTCCCAACAGTTAGACGATCATTTTGGCCCTTTCACATTAAGCGTCACGTTACCAATGCAGGTTTGCGAAATCCTCTGCTAAGAATGACTAAAAATTATAACAATAAATTTAAAGATGTCGATCTGTTTCACGGTAGTTCTAATTTATTTAAAAGATCAATTTTAGCTATACTTGAGCAGTGAGTATCCCTTCCCCTTCCCCTTCCTTTCTTCCCTACTACTTCTATTTATATTATTTTATTATTGTTGTTTGAATTTTTTAATGTTGTATTCCGTTTTAACAAAAAATGTTTTTATCCTTAGTATGTAAGTGAAATTATTTTGATATTTTGTGTGCTTTTTTTTATCACATTGTATTACGCTTACACCGGTAATGGGGTGCAACATGATTTCTTCTTTTGTTAATTTGCCTAATGTGCTATTTTTATGTTGTGCCTGTTGGTGTATGATTGTGAATAAATAAATAAATAAAACTCTTGCCGACCTTCCCTGAAACAGGGGTGACATTGGCAAAGTGAACCATTTTTCATAGAATCGGTGGCCACCGTCACACCATCCTATTAGTCAAGGAACGTAGATGATAGGTTATAGAGTATTTATTTATTCTAGAAGAAGACCGGGATGAATATATTTAAATGTAAATTTTCACATTTAAATAAGTTAACGGGTGGGCTCTCGCCTTTACTGAATATGACTACAAATATAATCCGATGTAAAGCTGAATCCGTAAACTAATTTAGTTATGCGCCGTGCTTAAAATGGTGTTTTCTGTTTATCGTGGCCGTAGTTGGCGCTTGAAAGGTGACGTAATCACCGCTACTAGGAGGCATGGAGGTCCTCCCGTTAACGCTCTCTAGTGTTTTCTAAAGGATAAACAGGGCTGAATCGAGGGGCTTAATTAAAAAAATATATAAAACTAGCAGACTGACTGTGCTGCGCACGGCTGTCTGCTAGGCCCTTCGGGCAGTGTAAGTCTGGCTTCGCATTAATTTTTCCTCACACCTCCTTCATAGTAATTAAATGCTTTAAGAAGTAATTTGAAAAAAAATTGCGGTAAAAGGGTTATTTAGTTCTTTCATCTTCTGAGTATCTTGTATAAAGCATGAGGTATGAGTCTGACCCCCCATAGGTACCTTAAAAAAATGTTCACTGAACGAATGTTTCTCTGTTTCTGAAAAGGCCGGCAAAAGTTGTAGGGCTTATGGTCAAGAGAGGCTGAAATTTTTATTTGTAATTACACATGTAGCGTTTGTAAGCGCAAACTCACTCATGTCTGCTTGGGGGCATGCATTCAATATGAATTATAAAATGTATGTATGCAACTTAGATTTATATTCTAAAATTAAAAACATCAAGTGCCACAATTATATGTTAGCGTGAAAAAACATTTGCCAGCCTGAGCGTGTAAATTATATTTGAATTGATTTGCATTGAATATGAATTATAAAATGTATCTATGCAACTTAGATTAATATTCTAATATTAAAAACATCAAGTGCCACAATTATATGTTAGCGTGAAAAAACATTTGCCAGCTTGTGGGTGTGCATTGTATTTGAATCATCAAATCTCTTTTGTGCAACTTTAGATTATAAATTAAGATAACCGTTGTTTAAGGATTTTTCAAACTCAAATTCCTTGACTTAAGGGTTAGTATGAGGCTCACCACCCATATCGCATAAATGGGTTCACTTAACTAATGTTCCCCCTGTTTCTGAAAAGGTCGGCAAAAGTTGCAGAGCTTATGTGCATGAGAGGCCTTAATTTTAATTTGTAAGTTCACATGCAGCATTTTTAAGTGGGAACTCACTCGTGTCTCCATGGAAGCATGCATTGAATATGAATTATAAAATGTATCTATTCAACTTAGATTTATATTCTAATATTAAAAACATCAAGTGCCACAATTATATGTTAGCGTGAAATGACATTTGCCAGCTTATGGGTGTGCATTTAATTTTAATCATCAAATAAGTTTTTTGGCAACTTTAGATTATAAATTAAGATTACCGTTGTTGAAGGATTTTTCAAACTCAAATTCCTTGACTTATATGTTAGTGTGAGCCTGTATATCCATATCGCAAAAAATGGTTCACTTGACAAATGTTTCCCCTGTTTTTGAAAAGGTTGGCAAAAGTTGCAGGGCTTATGTTCATTATAGGCATTAATTTTAATTTGTAAGTTAACATGCAGCATTTATAAGCGCGAACCCACTCATGTCTCCAGGGGGGCATGCATTGAATATGAATTATAAAAGTTATTGTATCTGTGCAACTTAGATTATATATTCTAATATTTAAAAAAAATCAAGCACCACAACTATATGTTAGCGTGAAATGACATTTGCCAGTTTGTGGGCGTGCATTCAATTTGAATCATCAAATAACTTTTTTTGCAATTTTAGATTATAAATTAAGATTACTGTTGTTTAAGGATTTTTCAAACTCAAATTCCTTGACTTAAGGGTTAGTATGAGGCTTACCACCCATATCGCATAAATGGGTTCACTTAACAAATGTGTCCCCTGTTTCTGAAAAGGTCAGCAAAAGTTGCAGGGCTTATGGTCATGAGAGGCTGAAATTTTTATTTGTAAATACACATGCAGCATTTGTAAGCGCAAACTCACTCGTGTCTCCGTGCAGGAGTGCATTGAATATGAATTATAAATGTTAATGCGTCTATGCAACTTAGATTGTATATTGTAATAATACTTAAAAAAAATTAAATGCCGCAATAAGTATGGTTTCATATAAAAAGTTGACCTAATCGATCGTCATTATTTCTAAAAAATACATGTTATAACTGGTTGAAGTATAATTTTGAAATGAATAAAAAATATAGGTAGGTAGGTACTCAACGGAATTCAACCGAAAAAGAATCAACTTGGCAATGGCAACGATGGCAACTTTGAAGCCTATGTTGAAGTGCTGGCAATTTATTTGAAATTCGAATGTCAAAATGAGTTTTGTTTCTCGCATAGGTTTTACATAAAAAGGTGTTGTGATTGATCATGTTTATTTATTTAAAAAACAACAATTTAAAATCTACTAATGATGAGGAAGCACATCCCAAGTCCTGAACAATATTTGTTGTGAATATGACGTGCATCTGTTAAGGAGTTCTTCAGTTTGAATGCCATTAACGCACAATTATTTTGTATGGGGAGGCCGTTGAATTTTATATTATAGGGGACTATTACTGCAACTCTACCGCCATTCCGCTAAGGGTGACCAGATCCTCTGCAGATTTGCCTCCATTTTTTCCTATCCTCGCATACTTCTTTCTATTTATTCATATCCATAAGCTATTTCATACATTTCCTTCTTTTGCATTCGCTTTGTATAGGTATCTAATTTTCCTAAAAATTTCTCTAATCTGATCCAGCCATACTTTTCTTGATCTTCCCTTTCACATTTCCTCTGTATATACACTTTGTAATTCTTTCATCATCCATTCTTTAATGGTCGGCACATTAATCGACAATAACCAAATTGTAACGTCACTCAACCGAGGTTTCTAGGAAAAAGGCAAATAAATATCTTGTTATTGGTTGTCAAGGATCGTAGTCTCATACAAGTGTGACGTTTGCATGGCGAAAAAACAGTTCTTAATTTAAATTTGAGTCTATTAAAAAAACTATGAATCCATTTTTTCAGTAATTCTCGAAGAACTTGCTTTATCAATTTTTATCAATAAAAGTTGATTGAATGCTTTCTAACTTTTCAAAAAAAGAAAGAATTAAAATGGAAATCATTTCTGACCTCTTTGGTAGAATTTAAACCAGGCCTCCTGGCATGGAAAACAAGCACTCTACCAACTGGGCGAACTTAAATACAAAGGAAAATTAAATCGTCAGGTTATATAAAAATCTAACTTTGAATATCCCATTCGCTGTAATAGACAATTTTTTTAAGTTACCTAATGAAAGCTATATCTTTGAATATTTTACCTTGGTACGCCCCTGAATAAAATGGGTATGGAAAATAATTATACATTATAATAGCAGTCCTTCACACGGTGACTGCAAATCACATTAACTCTCTTATTCATAGTCGACGCTATGAGAACCTGTAATGCTACGCGTGGGTTCTAAGCTATGATTGGTTGTTTTAAAAATGAAAACATGAATAAATTTTAATATGACACCCCGATCATCTTCTGCGAGGTTGATTGTCGCTTATTCTTCTTCTTTCAGTGCTACTTCTAACGAAGATAGGCGATCATCATGGATTTGTTCACTTCTAATGCTGCGGCTCGAAATAGGCACTCGGTGCTTTTACCAAACTCCTCTCGCAGGGTATTCAGCCACGATGTCCTTCGAAGCCCTAGGGGTTTTCCATTCCTCATAACGTGATCGAAGTATATCAGCTTTTTCTGTTCGATGTTCGTCGCTACACTTAAATTCAAGCTAGAAACAGTTGCTGTAAAGCTGAGTGAACTTTTGTAACCGGTATTTGATAAATTTACACTATTTTTCTAAACCAAAAAAAAAACATCTTTGAAAACATGTTGTCATTCTGTTGTGGATAGCTGAGAATCGAATTCACTGCCTATCAATTAAGAATCTGAAATGCCAACCACTATGCTACGTTTAAAATTCACGCATAGCATTCGCTGTGAGATCCCATGGCATCGTTTCTGAATACGGGCGCTAGTAATGTATTTTAATCAGATTCTCTTCACACAGCTGACGGGGAAATATTCGATTACAAAATTTACACGAGAAAGATGCGAGATTTCCCGGGGAAAATTAAACTGTAAATTATCACGACCTACGTTGTTTTACTCAGATAAATTATTCTACAACTTTAATTTATGTGGGGGTCATGCCTTAAGGTTAGTAAAGACTCGTCTTTTTGCAAGTCTACAAAAGAAACAAATTAACCAATGGTGACTTGCGCTGTAAAAAATACTAGATAATCTGGATCTATGGGCAGCGCGTGTATCATGAGCAGGAACAGTGGGAGGAGCGTGTTTACGTTCTCTTTTGCTCACTGTCTTTCTTACTTCCCTAACAAACAAGGCTGACATAATGTTGCAAAGAAAAATGTTTTTATAGTATTTTTATACACAAAGCAATATTATTGTAATGTTTTTGGTTCGAAATAGTGTCTAAATTAAAACATACTTGTCTTCTTTCTGAATATTTATTTGCACTTAATGTATTTTTACAATTTATATTTATTTTTAACACTTGGATTTATTTAATTACACTGGTTTTAGTTCACTGGTCGAATTTGTTTATTGTATTGGTGGAGCTCGCAGATAAGACTGGTCACTGCAAACAACTTGCACCCTTTTATACTGAGAGAGTCAAACACTCCGGAACACATAATTGCTCGAAGCTTCTCGAAGTACTGAGTCTAGAGACTTCTCTATTTACACACAATTATCAATCCTACCCACCAATACAATAAATAATTCCTATAACTAATACTTATACATATTTTAATATTTACATTGCCTATTTACATAACATTATGTTTTCCTATTTTACTGACCGGTCCGTAGTCTAGCGGTAAACGCTTCAACTCGTGAATGGAAAGTCGTGAGTTTGATCATTATTATTAGCTTAACAGCCCTACCAACGCTCTAGTTCAATACCAGGTGGAGCACAACAAATGAATATTTTCTTACATTTAATGTGTATTTTTTATTATTAAATGTAGTACATTGTATATTTAGATTCTACGCCCCTAATCTAATTTAATCTAATCTAAGTTGCAAAGATATGTAACATAAAGCATTCACATTATATGCATTTTCACAAGCAGTCACGTATAATTTCGCGCTTAAACATGCCGCATGTGGACCAACAATATAAAATCCCTCATCTCAAATGAACACACAACCTGCAACTCTTGCCGACCTTCCCTGAAACAGGGGTGAACCGTATTCTGCAGCATGGGTGGCTAGGCGCATACAAACCTTTAAGTCAAGCAACATACACAACAAATTACATTTTTAAAATCAACAAATAAAATGTACAGACATCAAAACTAAAATATAATACAATATTCTAATTTCAAAAACCCTAGTCTAATAGTAGTAACTATTTAATATCCCCGTTATAAATACCTTTATAAGGGTGACCCATTTTTCCCCTTTTTTAAAAAGGTATTTCGGTTTTGTTTTCCAAGATTAGATTTTCCCAATATAACATAAATAGGGAATATTGCATCATGTTAGGTCGGGGGTATATCGTCGTGTGGATGACTACCCCATATTGGACGTTCCTCTATATATCTCATGCACAAGGCATCCCAACTCACGGATCCTTCCCTTGGGCGATATCTGCCATTCATAACCTCCAATATAATGCTCTTTAAAGAGCATCACTCAACGGTCTAAATTTAACAGTTTTGCGTGCCCTTTTTGCACGTCACACTCCGATACCGGATCGGAAGCCTGGAGGTAATAGTATTGCTACGAATGTATAGGTTCATGCATTGACTAATTATATCTGTAGACTAGAAATTATTTTAACAAAAATAGACATTATATATCTGTTTCAACTTACTTACGCAAATGGTCACTCATTAGTAAGAAAGAGAAAAAAGAACCTCACAGTTACATTTCCATGTGTACAAAAAAACTGAATATAAAAATGTTTCTAGAATGTTGGTAAACTATTGCGAATAATCATGGCTGTCGAACCTGTCCGAACACAGCTAGAATTGAAAGATTATACGCGTTATAAATATTGTGATCGCTAAAATGGACGAATTTGAAAGGAAACCGCATTATTTTAAGACATTATGGCATGTGCTATAATTGGGTGTCGAAACACAAATGGATTT
This sequence comes from Agapetus fuscipes, assembly GCA_951799405.1. Lineage (NCBI taxonomy): Eukaryota > Metazoa > Arthropoda > Insecta > Trichoptera > Glossosomatidae > Agapetus > Agapetus fuscipes. Next base: position 9,377,802 of record OX637357.1, on the reverse strand, counting down.
CGACAAAATGGCCATATTTCTTATGACTATATCACTGCAACGTTTGACAGGATTGAGAAAAAATTGGGCGATAGTATGTATCAATGCAGTAATTTAGTTTCTGCTCCTCTATGTTATTACTCAGTGGGTCCATGCCTGCGTGTTTTTGTGATTGTGTGCCAAGGCGTGAATACTTGCTGCGTATGTGTGTGTGTAAACGTGAGTGTTTGACACTTTGGACCCTTGGTACTTCTGGTACTCTCTGGAAATATCCATTCTAGAGGCGTCTCGTCTGGAACACGCGAGAATAGGCTTTGGTCACATATAAATATAAACTGCAGTTCTGTGAAGCATTTAGTAACCCTTTAATTACCGAGCCGCGAAGCCAGCAAAGCAGAAATAGCAGTTATAAACTTACTGAAAATAAATACTGTGGAATGCATTTAACTGCAATTGTATTGAAAGCAAGCCCGAGATAAGTTATAACAGTATATTGTAATGCTTGATTTTTTGGTTCCCGGTTTTGACCGGGGTCCATATATTTACTTCTTTTCTTCTTCGGAAAAAAGAAGAAAAGAAGCAAGAATATGGACCACGGTCAAAACCTGGAAACAAAAAATCAAGCATCCGAATCCGGCCGGGAAAGCTTAAAAACAGTATATTGTAATGTTTTTAAGCAGGTTCTATTTTATTAAAACTGCGGTTTATTTATTTTACACAATTTATTTATCCGCTTTCGAGTTCTTTATATCCATGGCTTTCGATACATTTGCACAGTATAGTACGACGGTTGATTGATTTCTCAAGCGGCAACGAATTTTTGGTCCTTAATTTATTCAAAAAATAAAGATCATTATTGAAACATGGATAATCTCTACGTACCACTTTGCTAGACTTTGCCAGAACATTCGATTCAACACTTAATTAATCTTGGACATAAAAAACTCTTGATTTTCGCACATGCGAACATGTCACGCATGAGTGATGGTCTGTGGGGAATATAATACTATCTGTATATTTTACGTATGCGAGTATGCACGCTGAGTATTTGAGAAATGTCAGAGGTATGCATATCATAAGACAACTACGCCTATACTAATATAAATCATAGACAATTTTGAATAAGACAGGGTTCATGAAAATAACAAACTGATTTAATCCTGAAAATATTTTGCAAGAGGAAAATATCCTACACAAAAGTGGTTTTAATAATAAAAATAAATCTTTATTCCAGCCTGGACACGCGAAGGGTGCAATACGTGACCAGCTATTTTAAATTTAAAAGTTAATAAATGAATTCTGTTAAACTTTATAGAAGATGATGATGATGATGATGATGATTGGTAGAGCGCAATTTCTATTTCGGTCTTACATTCAAGCTTGCTTGGAAAGTGAGAAGGACAGTGAGCAAGACAGAATGTAAACACGCACTTGATCATGCTACACGCGCTGCCCAGAGATCCAAAATTTACCGTTACTATTGGAAAACCTAATAAAACACTATTTTATTTCCACGATTATATTTATTTTATTCTGATAAATGAAAATTTAAAGTTAAAACATAGGAAACAAAGAATAACAATATAATAGCACACATATAAGAAACATAAGTTGAAGAAAAGAAAAAACAACGCATGTGAGAAAATACTAAAGGAAAAATAAATAAGTTTTGATGGAATAGCATATTAAAGATCTAAGATCCGGTATTTTAAAAAGACTAAACACAGCAGCTGATTGAAAGGCATTAAAGAAGATGAGGAGGAGAAGAAGGAGCTCTACGTCCAGGAATGGAATTGAAAAAGGCTGTGGAAGAAAAATAATACGAAAAAAAAAATTAATGGGTTCATACTTTGTGAGTAACCCTGTTGATTCTCGGTATAAACATTTGCGAAATAATTTAGAGAATCGTCAGGCGACGATAAGTAAATAATTTACTATGGAGGAATTGATTTTGGAGCTTTGATCTAATAAATAGAAGAGAAGCAGTAATTCAATGAATAATTTGATTCTACTACAAACCAATTAATTGAAGCCATCAAGATAGCAGTAGAGATGTATAAATTTAAATAGAATATTCCCATATAATCGTACCATTAAGTCTTTGCTTTACTTTCTTCGGCTCACAAACCTTGAAGGCTCAGGGTATCCCGCACCAAAATCCTCTAGGACTCTCTATCTTCTGCTGCGTCCCTCCATGGTCCCTTTACACCCAAAACTTCAGCATCGGCCTCTAAATTGTCTAACCACCGCATCCTGAGACGTCCGAGTGGTCTGACACCCAAGGAGGCACCATTCAAGAAATTTTTGATTATCATGGAGTCCTTTGCACGTACATGCCCAGTTTTCTGAAGTTTAAGGTTCTTATTTCCATAGTTTCAAAGTAGGTACTGTAATGTTCCCTCCCTGCCGATGGAGGGGTCGGAGGAACTAAGAGGAGACTCGAAAGGAAGCACGACAGGGGGGATTTTTCCTCCTAAGTTAGAAGTGGAGCGATCGAATGTGCAGGAGAATACCCTGGAGTCACCAGGATTCAAGTGCAACAAACCTTCTCTGAAGGAATGCTAGGCTGCTTCGATTCTTTTCCAACCTCAGTTTCAGTTGCTGGAAGAGCAATCTACCCCAACCGAGGTAGTAATTATTTTTGGCCAATTATTATGTGATCATCTAGCTAAGGGTAGGACTCCTCGTCGTGTGGAAGATAATGAAACAGAACGTTGTGTTATTTTTTTGTTTTACCGTTTCAAAATCTACTTTAGTGGCAAACCCAAGTACTTTTTGGGAGGTGTACCTCTCATACATTTCTACCCTTTTATAAGATTATAACGAGTATTGATTTTACGTTTACGCAATCAGAGATGAGGTAGTATGAACTACAATTATTTTTAAGGCGACGAGATTTAAGCATTATTAATTACGGAACGGTCTTAAGATGTACAAGTTTAATTGATTGGAATATAAGGTAGTCGAAAGTATTTTCAGACAAAACATAAATGACATAAAAATTGCGAGATGAAAGGCAGTTAGGTTTTAGTTTGTTAGTGACAGTAATTACATGCAAGGCGATCTCTTCTTTGTTGTAATTCTTACCTTTGCGCGTCCACCTGTAAATTAATAGGTTCATGGCTTTTACAGCATCTTTCTGTGACCACCGGTCATCTGAAAGGCACTGCAAAATGGACCTTTATTAGTTATTTCAAGGAAAGGATTCGAATACACGCGACGTGAATCTAAGCATTCGACACCCTCGTCGATTAAAGTGACTCTAATTAAACAATCAAAAATGGCCTACACGGCCTGTGGGTACCGCCTTCCTTACCCAACGTACCCTCCCCCCGCTCCGGATGGTAATCTTTTGCTGCAAAAAACCACGGGACAGGAAGGTTAGTCTGGATTGTGTGTGTTCAGCTACGAGTTACTGCAACAGTGTTGGCTCCAAGCAAACTCCAAGTATATATGATCAGAGATCATGGAACGTTAATCCAGCTGAGTGAGCCCATATCATTTCAGGAACTCTCGTTGCGACCAGAGGTCGGGAACATATCCAGTTGTATTTGGCCAGAGGCCGGCTGCCAATTTTCAGGAACATTGTTGTGGTCGGGAACATATTATGAACAAGGTCACTCAGCGGTTTTCAAATTCAACTGCATTAGGTACATCAGCATTATATCTTTGTGTATCTTGATATGATATGGCAGGTATTTCAGCTTTAGCACGTACTGCAGAGTTGTTTGTTTATAATTTATTTATGAAATTTGTATTTTATTAGCTTGGCCAACCCCTAGTGTGATGGATGTGTAATGGTGTGTTTGGAATACATTTTCACCTTCAGATGGATCACTTTCAGGCCTTGCTTAAAGGTAATTCATGCAGCATGCAAATCCTTCATAATCATTCTTTCATTCTCACCACCTCAAGGAGAGCAGCATTCCGTAATGTGTAAGAGTGATTAGGTAATTCTGCATTGAATGTTATAGTTTTTCAGGAATTTTCCTGAAACTAGGGTCTTCCCGTGACTGTGAATGATTCAACACCAGACCCACATTTATAAACTACGACAAAAGGTCCCATCACCTTGAAACCTTGCGAGATATATTACTTGCTGGGACAACCGGTGCAGCCGCTATCCACAGAAAGGAATCTCAGGAAGGACCGTTCGGTAAGGAGGCCACGAGGACAGCTGGTCACGGAAGACAATATATCTCGATTTCAAGTAAACCATACATTTCTTAATTCAATATAACATTGCAGAATTCCGGCAAGAATCTAAATGAATACAAAATGTCAACGTTGGTGTGTGTGTGTGTGTGTTGTGTTAGTACATAAATGCAGAATTAAGATAGGGATAGAAAATAATTACTATGTTGAAATAAGAAGAAAACCCTCCCTCCGCTAGGTAAGTCAATGAATCTCTGAAATAAATCTATAATCACAATCATGGCATCGATAAGAAAATAAGCAGGAAAATCTTTCCCCCGCACAGGTAAGTCAATGAATCCCTGAAAGTAAATATATTATAACCAAGTACACAGCGGTAAGAAACTCTGAAAGAAAACACCAACATGTAAATAAAATAAAGTAGTAGTATGTCCAATGAAATTTAGTTAATTTGTTAGTATAATCAAAGAAACTCAGCCCAGGAAAACTGCTCAGGAACAACTCTGTATTATACGTAAATAGTTATTTTAATTTTAAATGATGAAAGGCCGGATCCCAATAAGAAATATAACCACTGCACTTTTCACTTCACGATAATAATGTCAAATTAAATCAAAAGAATGTCCGCGCTTAATATTTATAAAAGTTATTATTTAAATTTCAAGTTCAATAGATGCGTATTCAAAGTTTTGTTGATTAATGTTCCTTTATTTATGAAATATTTTTATTATCTAGAAAATCGGAATTAATATATTATTAAGCTTTGAAACAAAAGACACCCGTATCGACCGCAAGCTGAAATCGAACTCCCGGATTCAATTTAATATTAAAGAACCGAAGTATATATTTTTAGATTTTTGAAGAGTAAGAAAAGAAAAACACATCCGTATCGACCGCCGTGCAAGATCGAAGTCCCCGAGTTTATTAAAAAATTAGAAAATCAAAATTTAATTATTTTTAGTGTTTAGAGAATCAAAACACATCCGTATCGATCGCCAGTCAAAATCCGAGTCCCGAGTTTATTAAAAACTAGCAGACTGACCGTGCTGCGCACGGTTGTCTGCTAGGCCCTTCGGGCAGTGTAAGTCTGGCTTCGCAATAATTTTTCCTCACACCTCCTTCATAGTAATTAAATGCTTTAAGAAGTAATTTGAAAAAAAAATTGCGGTAAAAGGGTTATTTAGTTCTTTCATGTTCTGAGTATCTTGTATGAAGCATGAGGTATGAGGCTGACCTCCCATACCTAAAAAATGTTCACTGAACGAATGTTTCTCTGTTCCTGAAAAGGTCGGCAAAATTGCAGGGCTTATGGTCAAGAGAGGCTGAAATTTTTATTTGTAATTACACATGCAGCGTTTGTAAGCGCAAACTCACTCATGTCTGCTTGGGGGCATGCATTCAATATGAATTATAAAATGTATGTATGCAACTTAGATTTATATTCTAAAATTAAAAACATCAAGTGCTACAATTATATGTTAGCGTGAAAGAACATTTGCCAGCTTGTGGGTGTGCATTGTATTTGAATCATCAAAACTCTTTTTGCAACTTAAGATTATAAATTAAGATAACCGTTGTTTAAGGATTTTTCAAACCCAAACTCCTTGACCTAAGGGTTAGTATGAGGCTTACCACCCATATCGCATAAATGGGTTCACTTAGCTAATGTTCCCCCTGTTTCTGAATAGGTCGGCAAAAGTTGCATGGCTTATGGTTATGAGAGGCTGAAATTTTTATTTGTAATTACACATGCAGCATTTGTAAGCGCAAAGTCACTCATGTCTGCTTGGGGGCATGCATTGAATATGAATTATAAAATGTATGTATGCAACTTAGATTTATATTCTAAAATTAAAAACATCAAGTGCCACAATTAAATGTTAGCGTGAAATGACATTTGCCAGTTTGTGGGCGTGCATTCAATTTGAATCATCAAATAACTTTTTTTGCAACTTTAGATTATAAATTAAATTTAACATTGTTGAAGGATTTTTTAAACTCAAATCCTTGACGGATAGGTAAGTATGAGCTTGAATACCCATATCGCAAAAAATGGTTCACTTGACAAATGTTTCCCCTGTTTTTGAAAAGGTTGGCAAAAGTTGCAGGGCTTATGTTCATTAGAGGCCTTAATTTTAATTTGTAAGTTAACATGCAGCATTTATAAGCGCGAACCCACTCATGTCTCCAGGGGGGCATGCATTGAATATGAATTATAAAAGTTATTGTATCTGTGCAACTTAGATTATATATTCTAATATTTAAAAAAAAATCAAGTGCCACAACTATATGTTAGCGTGAAATGACATTTGCCAGTTTGTGGGCGTGCATTCAATTTGAATCATCAAATAACTTTTTTTGCAACTTTAGATTATAAATTAAATTTAACGTTGTTGAAGGATTTTTCAAACTCAAATCCTTTACTTATAGGTAAGTATGAGTCTGAATACCCATATCGCAAAAAATGGTTCACTTGACAAATGTTTCCCCTGTTTTTGAAAAGGTTGGCTCTCCGGTCGATAGCTCAGGTGGTAGAGTGCTTGCATTCCATGCCGAAAGCTCGGGTTCGAATCCCACCGACGCGACGGTGTCAGAAATGATTTCCCGTTTCGGTGTTTATTTCAAAACCCAAAATAAAATACCGGCAAGGTTTACTCAGCCTTCACAAGAAATGAGTACCAGCACTCTCGGGAGCTGGGAAACCTCCACTTCAACTGAAGTGGTTGGCGTAAGGCCGGCCCCCTTACCTGTAAAAATAAATAGGTTCAACTCGCCACATGCGACCCCTTCGGGGATAACGCGGCAAGAAGTTACACTATATGTGTAGCTTAGTTGCGTTGCGTTTGCGTTTTTGGCAAAAGTTGCAGGGCTTATGTTCATTAGAGGCCTTAATTTTAATTTGTAAGTTCACATGCAGCATTTATAAGTGCGAACCCACTCGTGTCTCCAGGGGGGCATGCATTGAATATGAATTATAAAAGTTATTGTGTCTGTGCAACTTAGATTATATATTCTAATATTTAAAAAAAATCAAGCGCCACAACTTTATGTTAGCGTGAAATGACATTTGCCAGTTTGTGGGCGTGCATTCAATTTGAATCATCAAATAACTTTTTTTGCAACTTTAGATTATAAATTAAATTTAACGTTGTTGAAGGATTTTTCAAACTCAAATCCTTGACAGATAGGTAAGTATGAGCTTGAATACCCATATCGAAAAAAATGGTTCACTTGACAAATGTTCCCCCTGTTTTTGAAAAGGTTGGCCAAAGTTGCAGGGCTTATGTTCATTAGAGGCCTTAATTTTAATTTGTAAGTTCACATGCAGCATTAATAAGCGCGTACCCACTCGTGTCTCCAGGGGGGCATGCATTGAATATGAATTATAAAAGTTATTGTATCTGTGCAACTTAGATTATATATTCTAATATTTAAAAAAAATCAAGCGCCACAACTATATGTTAGCGTGAAATGACATTTGCCAGTTTGTGGGCGTGCATTCAATTTGAATCATCAAATAACTTTTTTTGCAACTTTAGATTATAAATTAAGATTACCGTTGTTTAAGGATTTTTCAAACTCAAATTCCTTGACTTAAGGGTTAGTATGAGGCTTACCACCCATATCGCATAAATGGGTTCACTTAACAAATGTGTCCCCTGTTTCTGAAAAGGTCAGCAAAAGTTGCAGGGCTTATGGTCATGAGAGGCTGAAATTTTTATTTGTAAATACACATGCAGCATTTGTAAGCGCAAACTCACTCGTGTCTCCGTGCAGGAGTGCATTGAATATGAATTATAAATGTTAATGCGTCTATGCAACTTAGATTGTATATTGTAATAATACTTTAAAAAAATTAAATGCCGCAATAAGTACGGTTTCATATAAAAAGTTGACCGAATCGATCGTCATTATTTCTAAAAAATACATGTTATAACTGGTTGAAGTATAATTTTGAAATAAATAAAGAATATAGGTAGGTACTCAACGGAATTCAACCGAAAAATAATCGACTTGGCAATGGCAACGATGGCAACTTTGAAGCCTGTTGAAGTGCTGGCAATTTATTTGAAATTCGAATGTCAAAATGAGTTTTGTTTCTCGCATAGGTTTTACATAAAAAGGTGTTGTGATTGATCATGTTTATTTATTTAAAAAACAACAATTTAAAATCTACTAATGATGAGGAAGCACATCCCAAGTCCTGAACAATATTTGTTGTGAATATGACGTGCATCTGTTTAGGAGTTCTTCAGTTTGAATGCCATTAACGCACAACTATTTTGTATGGGGAGGCCGTTGCATTTTATAAAGATAAGGGATTTAGAAAATAAGATTAATTATTTTTTTGTGTTTAGAGAAAACGAAAAACACATCTGTATCGACCGCAGTTCAAGATCGAAGTCCCCGAGTTTATTAAAAAATTAGAAAATCAAAATTTAATTATTTTTAGTGTTTAAAGAAAACGAAAAACACATCTGTATCGACCGCAGTCCAAAATCCGAGTCCCCGAGTTTATTAAAAAATTAGAAAATCAAAATTTAATTATTTTTAGTGTTTAAAGAAAACGAAAAACACATCTGTATCGACCGCCAGTCAAAATCCGAGTCCCCCATCCCTTGCAACGTCAGGGGTGCATCTCTTCCCTCTCCTCCCCTTGAGATCTCCCTTCCTCCACCCCAAGATCTGCCGCAAGTCATAGCGATATAATTATTGGTTGAAAAAGAGAGAACTCTACAGTACCTACCCCTTTTAAAATTCTCATCTATGATCGGAGAGGGCCTCTGAGGTGTGATACACACAAAAACGTCTCTCTCGTATCTAATTCTATGTGTTATTTGAATCGTATTTTGATGCCTAGAAAATTAGAACAGTGTTGATTTTTATGTTGATGTGTTTATGTTAACAAATTGAAATCAACGTTAAAAATTAAAAAAAAACTTACACTCATAGCCAACGCTTTCAGGAGACACCTTTGTTGTGCGGTGATCAATAACCAACTCATTTGCATTTTTAATGTCAAACCACTATTTTTAATTTTTTTTTTTTCACAATAGAACGTACCTATTATTTCATAGGAGTTTTAGGCTAACATACCCAGCAGTTCACACTACAAAGTCTTCTATTCTAAACTATCCAGGATCTGTAGTTGTTGGCCATTGAAGCTAGAGATTCCGGAAGTTTCGTCCATATCTGTAATGGGCTTCTTTCGTTTTATTTATTTTTTCAGTTTTTTCAATCTTCACACTAGAGTTGAAGTTTAATTTTCATTGACAATAATATGACTAATTAATCATTAAATTTGGAGCAACCGAGAATCTGTATTTCTCAATCGCTCATTATTCTTACATTCAAAACAATCGGATGTTTTTTGTTAAAACTATCTGAAAATAGCATCAAAAGCTCTTGTTGAGAAAAAATATCTGAAATATGAATTAAAGTATACATGTATAATGTATGTATTTATAAATACATTAATACTTTATTAATTACAATTATTGGTACATGGATCGAATCCCAGAAATAGTTAATGAATGGCATTTTCTGAGCTAGGATAGAAGAAAAGCGTGTAAGAAAAATATTATTTTTTGGGATGAAAACGAAAGAAGTATTCAAGGATTGGATGAAAAGGTACGAATAAAATGTAATTTGTAGTCTTTTTACACAATTGATACGATTTTGTGTATATATTTTTTGACCCTTGAATTGTAGGTTGATAAGAGGTTGACCATCCATACTGTAAAAAATAATTCACTATTATCCAACATCATTGCCACGTATTTCGAAAATAAAATACCTCAGTTGCGCTCTTCTCGGGTCGAGGGTACTTCTGTCTCAAGGGTTAGAAGTGCTTCGTGACTCGAGGTGCTTGATACAACTAACATCGATGAGGTGTGTCAGATCGTGGTAGGATCGCCGAACAAGCAGTGTGACCTTGCCCCTGTACCGGTCTGGGTGCTCAAAGAATGCATTTCACAGCTGGCTCCATTTATTGTTAAGGTTATCAATGGATGCCTGATGGATGCCACTGTTCCTCCGTCTTTGAAGGTAGCCCACATCACGCCAATCCTAAAAAAGCCACAATTGGATCCTGGTGAACCCTCAAATTTTAGACCTGTGTCGAATCTGCCATTCTTGTCAAAGGTGCTGGAGCGGATTGTCTCGCGGCGGTTGATATCCTATCTGGATGCAAATAGCTTAATGCCGAGGAGGCAATCTGCATACCGAAAGTTTCATTCAACAGAAACCGGTATGCTCAAGCTTGTATCGGATATGGTATCTGCTGTAGAGTGTGGTGATCTGGCTCTACTGGCGCTTCTTGACATGAGTGCGGCATTTGACACAGTAAATCACTCGATCCTTATTGAGAGGTTGGAGGTGTCTTACGGTTTGACCAACGGGGCTTTGGCGTGGTTCTCCTCCTATCTGGTGGAACGCAGGCAGGCGGTGCGTGTTTGTGACAGTGTCTCACCTACCTACTCGCTGTCTTCTGGGGTTCCACAGGGCTCTGTGTTGGGTCCGATCCTTTTTATTTTGTATACCGCTGACATTGAGAGTATTGTTGAAAAATGGGGCCTCATCTCACACTCATATGCAGATGACTGGCAAATATACTCTCACTGTCGGCCAGACATGGCTGAGGACCTCAGTTGCAGGGTCTCTGGGTGTATCGCGGAGGTCGGTGGGTGGATGGTGAACAATGGCCTAATCTTGAACATGAATAAGACGGAGATAATGTGGGCAGCCACATCTAGGCGTGATCACCTATTAGTGAACGGAGTACCACTCTCCATAGGAGGTAAGCTAATCCAGCCTTCTGATTCAGTGAGACTTCTAGGAGTCTTACTGGATCGGAATCTGACACTGGAGAGGCAAATAGATGCCACAATAGCTTTTTTTTTTTCACTACGCCAAATTAAGGCTATTAGAAAGTGTTTACCGTCAGATGCAGTCAAGACCCTAGTGGGCGCGTTTGTGATGTCTCGGATTGACTATTGTTCGACGCTTTATAGTGGTCAGCCAAAGAAGCAGTTCAATCGCTTTCAATCTGTGTTGAATTCGGCAGCAAGACTCATATTCGGGATACCCAAATTCGCTCACATCACTCCGCTGTTAAAAACACTACATTGGCTTCGTTTCCCGGAGAGGGTGGTCTACCGTGTTTGTGTGATGGTATATAAAGCCATCAATGGCTTGGCTCCACCTTATTTGACTGACATGATGTTGCCTGTTGAGATGGGTATAAGGAGGCAGGCACTCAGATCCGCGGGCGATGAAGTAGTCAATTTGGTCCAGCCACGCCGTCAGATTCGTACAAATTTCGGAGACCGCGCTTTCCGTGTTCCGGGTCCGGTGGAGTGGAACAGACTGCCACCCGGAGTGAAGAACTCCGAATCTATGGATGTATTTCGCGGAGCACTCAAGACATACCTTTTTAGAAAGTCTTATCCATGATCGGAGAGGGCCCTTGAGGTGTGACACACACAAAAACGGCGCTCTCTTATCATTTGTAATTTAAAATAAATAAGCCTGATATTATTATTATTATTATCATCCCCTTTTCATAGATAAACGGTAATATTTCCAATTTGAGATTTGTGTTTTAAACATGCAGCATGTGTAAGCGCGATTTTTCACTTGTTGATTTATATGAATCTCAAATGCTAATATATCTGAGCGACTTTAATTACAGATTATACTAGAAGATTCTTAGTTTATAGACATGTATATAATTTTTACGTACGTGATTCCTACTTTTTTCATGTACAAATGGTTTGGTTTCTGGTCTAACACATTTTCTGTGAAAAATAATTATAATCTTGTTTCATCAAAAGATATCCTTGACTGATAGATTGGTATGAGGTTGACCACCCATACTGTAAAAAATGGTTCACTTTGCCAATGTCACCCCTGTTTCAGGGAAGGTCGGCAAGAGTTGCAAGGCTTATGTTCATTTAAGATTGGGTTTTTTTATATTGTAGGTCCACATGCGGCATGTGTGAGCGCGAAATTATGCGTGTCTGCTTGTGGGAATGCATTTAATATGAATCTCAAATGATACATATCTTTGCAGCTTAGATTTAGATTTAGATATCACAAGAGGTTGAAAGTTGATACCTACTGTCATACTGATTTTTTTGTACAGAGATGGGAAATTGCTAAATGATAAAATTATAGTTCCTGGATTTATAGGTTGGTATGAGGCTGACAAATAGCATAATTTCAAAAATGGCTTACTTTTCCAATGTCATCCCTGTTTCAGAGAAGATCGGCAAGGGTTGCAGGGCATATATTCATTTGAAATTTGGGTTTGTATGTTGTAAGTTCATATGCGGCATGTGTACGCGCGAACTTTACATACTTGTCTGCTTGTGAGCATTCATTAAATATGAATCTTAACTAAAAAAATACATTTTCAACGTAGCTAATAGATAATAAACATTTCATTAATGTGAAAACATCTTTTTGGGTATTCTTAAAATAGTATTATTTTTCAGTATTCTTAGATTCATCAGAACTGTCAGGCAAACCTGTACGTAGAATTTTATTTTTAAATATATCCTTAGATAATATAGATAGATGAATAGATATAAAACAATTAATTATATTGATTTTTGGTATTTGTTCTACGTCATAGTTATTTTTACCCTGAAGAAAAACCTTTCCTTATCTATTTCCATTGTTCCTTATCATTTTTCTTCCTCTTCGTGTCAAATGACATCATTGACAAAACGCATATATTAGGGATGCTATGGATATGAAATTTCGGATGTAGACATTATTCTTTGACTAATAGATTGGTATGAGGCTGACCGCCCATACTGTAAAAAATGGGTCACTTTGCCAATGCCACCCCTGTTTCAGGGAAGGTCGGCAAGAGTTGCAGGGCTTAGCGGAATGGCGACAGAGTTACAGTTACAGTATGTTCATTCTAGATTGGGTTTTATATATTGTAGGTCCACATGCGCCATGTGTGAGCGCGAAATTATGCGCGTCTGTTTGTGGGAATGCATTTAATATGAATCTCACATGATACATATCTTTGCAACTTAGATTTAGATTTAGAGAACCCAGCTCGCGGGAGGGCTGGTTTCCATTTCTTGTGAAGGCTGAGTAGACGTTCATGTGCGTGATGTCGTTGAAGAGTTTTCGGTTGAAGATGAAGATGAAGGCGATATATCTCTTGCCAATGGCATAATGATTAGCGGTATAGAGATAAATGATGCATTGGTGGAAAAATACCTTGAGTATATAGATGTGAACAAGGGTCCTGGTTCTGACCAGCTGCCTGGATTATTTATAAAGAAATGCTCCTCAGTGTTGTGTAAGCCGTTGGCCATCATATATAGTCGATCAATTAGGGAAGGTTGTTTTCCATTACTGTGGAAAAAAACCCAGATATGTCCAATTTTTAAAAGTGGTGATAAATGCTGTATAGAGAATTATCGGCCTATCGCAAAGCTTCCTATTCTGGGCAAAATATTTGAAAAGATAATAATGGACCAAATAAACCCTATTCTAAACACAATAATTATTCCTAGCCAGCATGGCTTTCGCCAAAAGAAATCTGTAGACACAAATTTATTAGAATTTACTCAGGTTGTAACCAATTCCATTCATAGTGGCTATCAGGTAGACACTGTTTATAGTGATTTCTCTAAGGCGTTTGACAAGATAAGTCATAATATATTGTTGAGTAAGCTCTGGCACATCGGTATAAGGGGGGATCTCTTAAGGTGGTTTGTATCCTATCTTAAAAATAGATCCCAAGCAGTGGCACTTCACGGCTATGAGTCAGTATATAGATGTATTTACTCTGGTGTACCTCAGGAATCCCACCTGGGGCCTCTTTTATTTACTGTTTACATTAATGATATTATTCACTCAATAAAGTACTCTAATATTCTGTTGTTTGCCGACGATGCTAAAATATTTAAACAAATTAATACCATCGAGGATTGTATAGAATTGCAGTCTGATCTTAACTCGATTCTTTCTTACTCTAATGCCAACCAGTTATATCTTAATATTGACAAATGTAATGTCATTACTTACACTAGAAATCGTAGTAAAATTCTTTTTGACTACAGTTTTGGTGTTGATGGCCTCAGAAGAAAATCAGTGGTCAATGATTTGGGTGTATTGTTGGACGAGAGACTGAGTTTTATCAACCATTATGAGCATATTACTGAAAGAGCGATGAAGACGTTATATTTTATTGTTAGGAATACTAAACTTTTCAGGAATCCCCAAGTATTGCCCTTCTTGTTCAATTCATATATTAGAAGTGTACTTGAGTTTTGTTCGACTGTTTGGAACGCCAATTATGTTGTCCATATTAATGCTATTGAAATGGTCCAAAAAAAACTTATCAAGCAACTGAACTTTCGCAATAGACAACATTTCAATAGTTATTCCCAAGCATTGGAGCATTATGGTATACGATCTTTGGAGGCAAGGAGAAATATGCTTGACATCAGCTTCATATATAAGATAGTTAATAACAAAATCGATAGTGCACCTCTCACAAGCCTCCTTCCATTTCATTGTCCAATCAGAACTCATCGAGACAAATCCTTATTTTATGTGGGTGCAGCCAGGACAAATTATAAGCAAAATTCTTTTATAAGTAGAGCCTGCGTTGCAGTAAATAGTGTCCAAAGGACTGATCCTAAGTTGGACATTTTCTTTCTGTCTGCACAGTCATTGAAAAAGAGGATTTTGAATCTAGCAGGATTTGAATTTCATTTTTGAATCTCATTTCTAATTTCTTTAATCATTCTCAATTCCTATTTTGTTTTTATTGCTTATTAATCATCATTGACGTGTTTGGTGTGCGCATTGTTTTTCTACTCCCTTTCCTTTCTCCTGACCTTTCTTTCCTTATCCCATCATGAGGACGAGATTTATTTTTTATTTTTATTTTTATTCTGTTTTGATTTGTGTATTTCTTTTTTTTTTGGTTTTGGATGCTGCTTCTTTTTGTTTTTCTTTACTTTTTATTTATTTACCTGGCATGATTTGTAATTTAAAATATTAATTTGTAGAATACAGTAATAGGCGACATGAATTGTAAAAAATATCTTATATATGTATACAAAATTATATTCAATGCTGTTGTATTCTTGTTTAAACAATAAAAAAAAAAAAAAAAAAAAAAACCTTGAGATCGAAACCTTGCTCTCGGCATGGAGTACAAGCATTCTACCAACTCTACCAATCTACCAAGCTATCGAACTTTTTACGAGCTTGATCGTCGTCGCTACAAAGCGCCAATTCTCAAGCAAGACCCAGTTGCTGTAAGGCTGGATGGACCTTTGACCGGTCATTGGTAAAAGTTTATGAATTTTTCAACCCAGCGAGGAGCAAATTTGAAAATATAAATGGTATATTTTATGTGCTCCGCCGGGATTCGAGCCCACAACCTTCCATTCAGAGTCCGAAGTGCTACCACTAAACTACGGACCGGTCCGATGTAACGATGGCTCTAATTGAACTTAAATTTTAGATTTTAAATCTGAATATCAAGCTTAAATACGTTTTTTTTTACCATATATTGCCTACCTATTAGGCGCATGTGCCTGTATGCGATGCACATTGCACGCCCGGATATGATATTATTCAATATTATCCGAAACATTTATATCGGTTTCGGTTATGGATACGAATATTTTTATTTGGCATGCACCATAGTTTTGGTACGAATACGGATATCCGTAACATCCCTAGAATAGATATGTGAAGTCTATGCATACATTATTTATTCGCCGAAAATCAATTGGTTTCATTTATTTTAGTTGACGTTTCCTATTTGTTTGTATCAGAAGTTTCGTCTGAAATGAAAATGCGCTTTTTTGATAAAATAATTATTTTTACTATGGTTGACTGATATGTGGTCGAAATATAGGTAGGTACCTAAGCATGAAGCTGACCACCGATACTATTGTAAGAATTGTTTCTCTTTTTCAATTTCACCTCTGTTTCAGGAAAGAACAACAAAACTGCATGGCTTATTGCCATTTGAGATTTCAGTTTTGTATTTTGTATTGTACAATTACACCATGCGTAAGTGCGAACCTGCACATGTCTGCTGTGGGCATACACTTGACATGAATCTTTAAATTATGAATCTGTTCTTTGACTAATAGGTTGGTATGACACACCCATACTACACAATTTGTTTCTTTTTGCCAATGTAGCCCCTGTTTCATAAAAGGTCTACAAGAGTTCAGGGTGTGTGTTTATCTGAGATTTAGGTGTTGTATTTTGTGAGTACACGTGCAGCATGTGTATTGTGTAAGCGCAAACCTACACGTGTTTGCTTGTGGACATGCATTTAAAATGAACATTTGAATCATGAATCTGTTCCTTGACTAATGGTTTGGTGTGAGATAACCCAACTTTAAAAATTGCTTCACTCTGCCAATGTCACCTTTGTTTTAGTCAAAGTCTGCAAGAGTTGCAGGGTTTATGTTTATTTGAGATTTTGGTTTTTGTGTACTTTGTGAGTACATACTACAAATGAAGCACGTTTCAGCATGAACCTACACGTGTCTGCTTGTGAACATGAATTACTAATGAATCTAAAATGTTTAGATATTCTTGCAACTTAGATTATAGATGACATTTAATGATTATGGGGAAAATATATTTTAATAGTTTATTATTAAACTTTGTTATGTTTTCTTTGTCCGGCACCGGATATTGCAGAAAAAGGGAATATCACATTACGTACTTCGCAAATTAATTAGCTTTATGAATGTCACAACAAACAGCGGGTATTGAGTGCAATTCTGCAATACCCAAGTATACAGCATTACATTTGTACTCAAACACAGCGTTTAAGCCTAAAATGTATGCAAACTGAAATGGCGCCTCTAGAGAGCCTTTAAGTTTCCATAAGTTTTTGGTATAAATTAATTTATTATTATTGAATTCCTTGACTTATAGGTTGGTATGAGACTGACCACCCATACTGTAAAAAATGGTTCACTTTGCCAATGTCACCCCTGTTTCAGGGAATGTCGGCAAGAGTTGCAGGGCTTATGTTCATTTGAGGTTTAGATTTTATTTGTAAGTACACAATCAGCATTTATAAGCGCGAACTACACGTGTTTGTTTGTGGGCATACATAGGAGAGATTTGAATGAATATATCCTTGCAACTTAGATTAAAGATAGATTATAGATAGATTATAGATTATAGAATGTAAGGTTATATTCTTGGGGTGTAGTTGGTAGTCGAAAGAAAAACCTATGAAATCCAATGGTTCTGTTAGTTTTTGAAAAATGTATGAAAACTAAAAAAGACACATCTATTGAGCGTTTCAGCTTGCGTACATTTTTTAGTAAAACTGCGGTTGAGTATAAAATTTAAAGTTGTATACTTGGAGTGCAGTTGGTAGTCGAAAGAAAAACCTCTGAAAGTCAATGGTTTTGCATGTTTTTGAAAAATGTATTAAAACTAAAAATATCCATCTAGTGAGCGTTTAAGTTGCCATGGATTCTGAATAAAACTCTATGGTTGATTATAAAAGGTAAAGCCTCGCTGCAGTTGTAAGTTAAAATAAAAACCACTAAAAATTTGCGGTATTATTAGTTTTTCTCAGAAAACTTAAGCATGAAGGAAATGATTTTTTTGTTCTCTTTTTACACATTTATTTCGGTAAAAGAATTCTTAAATGAAAACTCGTTCTCATTGAAAAAAAACGACTCCATTATTGTATTACTTCAAGGATTTGAAGCGGCTCATGGATGTCTCCTCCTATTCGCATCTCAAGAGGATGGCAGCAGACAGAGACAGATGGCTGATACAACAAGGCACTGCCTTTAGAAGATGATGATGATTGTATTATTATGATTTTTTATCTGTATAAATCTTTGACCGGTCCGTAGTCTAGTGGTTTAACCAATCTATACCATACAATGAAGCTTTGAGTTCAAGAAAATTTGTAAAAAAAGATACATTTAAGCAATAAATGTTTAAGGGTAAACCGGTCCCTTGTCTAGTCCATACTTCAGACTCGTAAATGGAATGTTGTGGGTTCGAATTCCGGCAGAGCACAAAAAAATACCATTTTATATTTTCAACTTTGCTCTTCGCTGGGTTAAAAAATTCATAAACCAAAGACAGGTCCAAGGACAGATACATTTAAGCAATAAATGTTTAAGGGTAAACCGGTCCCTTGTCTAGTCCATACTTCAGACTCGTAAATGGAATGTTGTGGGTTCGAATTCCGGCAGAGCACAAAAAAATACCATTTTATATTTTCAACTTTGCTCTTCGCTGGGTTAAAAAATTCATAAACCAAAGACAGAACCAAGGACAGAAAGGTCCATCCAGCGTTACAGCAACTGGGTCTTGCTTGAGAATTGGCGCTTTCTACAGCGACGACTAAGCTCGCAGAGGGCTCTTGAGGTGTGATACACACAAAAACAGCGCTCACCAAATAAATCAGCCTAATTAATCTAAAGGGAAGTTTTTGGAAGAATTTGTCTTTAAGGGATGATTCTTATACAAAAACTATGTGAGGCTAATCGGATTTTCTTGATGGTTGTAAAACATAAATGCCCGTATAATTAAATTGTTTATTTTTATATTTGGAATACAAAATAACACGTGTGCTCATTTAGTACGTTTGCTGGTGTTTGATAATGTACCTGAAACATTATACAGTGGAAAGCAAATTAAAAGAGGTTGCGAAACATCAATATCAGGAAGTGTTCCTTGACTTATAGGTTGGCATGAGGCTGACCACACATACTGTAAAAAATGGTTCACTTTGCCAATATCACCCCAGTGTCAGGAAATGTCGGCAAAAGTTGTAGGGCTTATTTCATTTCAGGTTTGGATTTTATTTGTAAGCACACATTTAAAATTTGTAAGCGCGAACTTCACGTGTTTGTTTGTGGGCATACATTTGAGAGCTTTAAATGAATATATCCTTGCAACTTAGATTATAGATATATTATTATTTTAGTACATGTTTTTGTAGTTCAGAATTTTCATGATTATTTTTAAAGGAACAGAAAAAATATTTCTACCGATCGCTAACTAACGACTTTTTGTTTGTAGAATGTATTTGAACTAGGATATAGAAGACGTGGTGAGTGGAACCTATTTAATTTTTCAGGTAATGGGGTCGGCTACCTACTTCAGTTGAAGTGAGGTTTCCAAGCTCACGAGGGGGCTGGTATTCATTTATTGTGAAGGCTGAGTAAACTTTGCCGGTATTCTCGTTTGGGTTTGAAATAAAAACAGAAACGAGAAATAATTTCTCACTGACACTCTCGGTGGGATTCGAACCCTGCATCGACGCTGGTTCGTGTCCTGTCGGGTTTTTCTTCTAAAAATAATGGTATATAATCAATTGATAACCGATTTTCCGGCCATAAAATGTTATTTAATAAGAGGATTAGTGACCTAAGTATGAAAAGGATAGTTCTATAATCTAAGTTGCAAAGATATATTAACATTCAAAGCTCATATCAAATGCATGCCTACAAAAAACAAACACGTTTAGTTCTTCTACTTTTGCCGACCTTCCCAGGTTGGAAACAGCGGTGACATTGGCAAAGTGGACCATTTTAACAGTATGGGTGGTCAGCTTCATACCAACCTAAAAGTCAAGGAATAGTTAATTGCATTTATTTGAATAATAATAATAAAAATTAAGGGGTAGCATATCTCACTGAAAAAATGTAAAGAGTCTTCTGTATTTTTTAATTCATTTTTTAATTCTTCGTATAAAATGATCGATTCAATACTTTATTTTTACAGCGCGACTGTGTTTTTCCCTTTCCTTGCTGGAATCGATCAGATTGCGAGCGGCGGCGGATTGCTATAAATACCTAGGGGCTGAGGGTTGCTAGAAATCAACGCAGTGTAGTGTGAAGGAAGGTCTGTAGCGTCTATTTATACGGAAAGAGCGCCCACAATACGTGTAGGTGCGCGCGTACACATCGCACAAGGCAATAAATACAAAAGAAAAACATTCACTTTTTCAGTATTTTTTCAGATGAGTAAAAATTGAGTTGTGTCTTTTTCAGATCCCACGTGTTGAAAGTTAAAAATAAATAATAATCTGTGTTTACTTTTTTTAATGTTATTTATTTTTTGATTTCCGGGGCGTACATAGAATTTCAAGCGTGGGTAGGCAACAATCTGGAGTTTTTGCGATTTTGGAAAAGTTTCATATTACTCCATATTTGGTCAGTTAGATAAAGTACTGAATCTGCGTTAATTTAAAAAAAAGCTTTTTTCAATATTTTGAAAAGCCATAATAATTTTTTGTAAATAATTATTTTGTACGGCCAAATGATTAAACATATAGATAGCTAACGTTGTTAAATGTTTGCGTTCCATGTCAGAGTGCTAGGATTTGATCTCGAACAGGGGTGCTAGAAATGATTGTAGTTTCGGTGTTTTTTTTTAACCTGATCTAATCTAAGTCTAATCAAAATATATATAACATTAGAGATTCACATTATATGCATTTTTACAAATAATATCAGCAAATCGAAGATCAACATACGTTTGCTCAGTCTTAACAATAAATAATCTACTCTTGGAAGCAGGGAAATCCCCACTTCAACTGGCGAGGTTGGGGGAAAGCCGACTCCTAAATGGGGAATAAATTGGTTCCACTTACCACATGCAACTTTTTGGGTAGAACGCTGAGAGAAGTTGCACCAAATATGTATGTTGCTTAATTGCATTACATTGCCTTATGTTTTATTATTATTTTTTGACAACATACTTGCAGGGTCGTTCAAGCGAGAGAAGGCAAAAATATTAAGTTTTTATGCTTATCGGAAGACCAGATATTTATTTATCGAAAAAAAACTGTGTCAGTACATAGAATAATTATAAAATTCTCTTGTTTACAAGATCTTGTGAAGCTAAAAATTATTTAAAAAGGAGATAATAAATCAAGTACTGCAACAACTATTTGCATCTTTTGAGATTACGCCACTGCCAACATGTTATTTTATGCAAATGGTTGCTATGATACGGTATACAAAATGTATTGTTATGATTTTACCGGGTTTAATTTAATAAAAATTGCGGTTACTTATTTTGCATAATTTATTTAAAACAAAGTTAGCTTTACACCTACACAATACCACGGTCGCTTGACTACTCTGACGCTACAGACAGCTTTCGCCCTTTTTTATAGAAGGCATGAAGATGGTTCTTTGAACATTGGGAACTGGAACATGCGAGAATTCACCAGCATAATCTATTTAGAATACTCGAGTGAACACTCAATATCGGACAAATACAAGTAAAATTATTTAAGCACTTACATCTAGAGAATTCACAGACTTACACAGACATACTCATAGCAACTCACATAGACACAAAATTACACATCCGTAGCAGTATGGAGGAGCACATGCATAGAAGTTTTTCTTTATCTCGTGCAAATTCAGCTTTATAAAATCACACCGAGAATCAATTTAATTTTACGTTTTTCGGAAATGAAAAACAAATCGAAACTCGTTCGTAATACCCTTAACTGGCTATATTTATCGTATCTTTCAGAATAAATTGGGAAAAATTGAAAAAAACTGAAAAAAATGTTACAAAATGTGGTACACAAACAAATGTGAAGCTTTTTTTGTTTTAAAGGAAATTAAGCCTTGCAAAAACGTTTTCTTTGAAGTACAGAAGTGTTAATAATCTAATGATGTATGTTGCAAATAAATATTTCATTTAAGATTCACATTACACGCATTCCCATAAGCAGACACGTATAAGTACTCTCTTACACATGCTACATGTGGACTTACAATATAAAAACCCAATCTCAAATGTAAATAAGCCTTGCAACTCTTGCCGACCGTCCTTGAAACTTGGCAAATTGAACCATTTTTTATAGTATTGGTGGTCAATCTCAAGAATTTTCCATTACTAATTTTTGAGATTAGAAATGCTTTGGACTCGTAATCTGGAAGGAAGTGAGTTCGATTCCTATCGAAGCACAATAAATTATTATTCATTTCATTTACTGTCATTTAATTTTTAAATCGTTAATCTCTTCACTGGGTTGAAAAATTCATCTATTTTTACCATGGGTTCGTCTAGCCTTACAGCAACTGGGTCGTGCATGAAAATCGTGTGCTTTCTAAAATGAAAGCCAAGCTCAAAACGAGGGGTCCTGAGATGTGATTCGCAAAAAAAAAACACTAAATAAATCATCTAAATATTTTATTAATTTTTTTTGCTAAGTTAAAGATGAAGAATAAGTACATTAAAAGTTAATTAAGGGTTGCTATTTGTGTAATATATTTTTTTCAGGTTGTGAAAATTCCTCGTTAACAAGGCACTTTATTTTACATCAAAATGTTTATTACAAGCAACAAACTCATTTCTGGGAAGATATAAAAAGACGGAAGTCACTTACTAATATCATTTCAGTCGCTTTACGATAATGTAGATATTAAAATTTGTCTTGAAATTTTCAGATATAAGTACCTACGGAAATAGGACAACATTTTAACTCTACGATATTTACGCGTTGTTAAATAAAAAACGTTCGAACTAAGTTCCAACTGGCTTTGTGTGGATGTATGATATCTAAAAGCAATTTTTATTGCTATTTTTCATAATGGCATGATTTCGAGCTCTATAAACATAATTTCTAGACTTACATTTGATTCATGTCGTTCAAAACTTCGAAGTAGCATATAAAGAAAAGGTGTTTTGTCATTATAGACTTAGATACATATAACGTCAAATGTTGCTCTTGAATAGAGGTTGCTTTTTATAAAAAAAATCCCTAGAGTAATTTGAATCTCCAGATTTGTGACCGCTAGTTAAAAAGTGTCCAATTGATTAAAATGATTTTTATCTTTCTTACACACGTATAATTCAAGCAAACAAGACTGCCTGAGAAACCATTTTTATTGTTAAGAACTTCTTTAAGTTATGGCAGTTTATCAACACGTAGCAAGTAAGGAATATTATTAAATTAAAAGTTTATTTTGTTTATCAAAAAAGCTTATTTTTAGAGTCTTTTCATTTAATTATTATTTAGCACAAATCAACATATTTTGGGCTTCCAACACTCTTGATTTGGGGATACGGCTTTGGAAAATTGCACTGTGAGCCCCCAGAGAACTTATTAATAAAACTAAAAGCAAGTGTTTTTTTGCTTGCACATTCCACAGTGGCTTTAAGAAAATCATTGTGGAATTTCACTCAATCACCTAAAGAATATTAAACCAAATCAAATAAAGAATATTGGACCGTTCCGTAGTCCGTAGTGGCAACACTTCGGACTCGTAAATGGAAGGTTGTGGATTCGGATCCCGGCGGAGCACAAAAATATACCATTTATATTTCGAATGTGCTCTTCGCTGGGTTGAAAAATTCATTAACATTTACCAATGACCGGTCACCAAAGGTCCATCCAGCCTTACAGCAACTGGGTCTTGCTTGAGTAATGGCGCTTTGTAGCGACGACCAAGCTCGTACACCTCTGCGGCACAACAACAAGTGTCATAGACCCCTAGAGTCTTTAGAATATAGGGAGTCTCCCGCACATGATTTCTTAAAAAAAAAAAAAAAAACATTTTTTTAATCGTGAAAAAAATGTGTAGTTTTCTTCTTTGCTTTAACATCTGAGAGTTACGGAAACAAGTGTAACCCTATATATGATGATGATGATGAGTTGATGATTTCTTTATAGCGCCGTTTCGTGTACATTTGTACATGTTTAATATACCTACTGACACATTTAAGTTGTACAACTTTCATGTAGGTACACACGTTCCTACATCTCTCATAATTCTGTGCTCGCTTTTCCCTGCGAATCGTTTTTCTTCGTTACTAAGTTATACGTGCTTCCACTTTGTAAGGGAGTTTTTCTGAAATTCTCAACTTTTCCCTGAAATCAACCTCTAACTCAATAATAATCACATTACACGAAAAAATCTGTAGTAATACTTGCTAAGAAGTTTTGGGGCGAGAAGGTGGTAAAAATTTTGAGTTTGATAATATTCAAAACTTTTTATAAATAATTGTAAAGTTTTACATACAAATTTTCACTTATAAAATATGTCTTATCGCTAAGACTCACAATTTTGGAAGGAAGTAGGTACAATACATTTTGACCACAGACAAAAATAGGTTTTTCTACTCACTCAAATATACATAAACGGTAATTATTATTTATTTTTATTATATTAAATTATTCTATACGTAATAAAGTTCTGACACCAAAGCACTTAAAGTGATAAAAAGTTTTGTCCATCCGGCGCTAGATGTCTCTGTCTCAGAAATCTGTAATCATGATTAATTTGAATAGGTACTTGATTGAAAAAAGGCACTACAGGTAATAGAACTGAAAAAAAAGAGGAAAAATATGTTTAACCGTTAAAAATATTCATCTCGAGTTGGTATCAAATACCGAGCAGGTACCTAATCTGCTTTTTGTAAGATATCTGATGAAAATTTAAAAACACGGTTTCCTCTATTTTTCAGTTTAATCACAACGACACTTAGTAGTTTTCTTAAATCAACAATTCTATTGATTAATAAATCTATCTGGAAATAATATCGGACACCTCAGTTGGAATTGAAACCAAGCTTTCTAGCTTTGGGCACAATCGTTGTACCAACAATTTTTAAATAAAAAAAAATCAGACATTCAGCACTGTATTTCTATGTAAGCTTCTTGAAAGACTCCGTCCATCCTTCTCATGGCAGGGAAACGAATAATCAACCCTTTAACGCTTCATTAGTTCTTGTTGAAGAGAATTGGTCCAAGCGATGAACCCTTCAGCACCCCAAGTACATATACAACTGTGCGTTTTAGCCCAACCATAACATTTAAGAAAAGATAAACGCTCACATTGCCGCTGTTCAAGTTTTGATACATTTACGCTAAGATGTTAAGTGTTTTACTTGGCCAGTACAGGGCTATTGAGGCCCATCCATCCGAGTCTACATTTTGATGTTTCAGAATAATTTTGCGGCGTTTCCTAATGGGCCAGAACTGAACTTTTCAGCAGCCTGAAAATTATATCATAAATAATATTTTAGTAAATGACTGAAGACTAGTTGACAGCTCAATGGTAAAATCGTATTCTTGATATACTTAGATTAAAATGTTACCCCTGTTTAACGGACGATCGCCAAAAGTTGCAAGGTTTATTTTCATTTTAGATTTCGGTCTTTATTTTGTAAGTGCACATGTAGCTATTGTAAGCATGAACTTACACGTTTCATTTAATATGAATCGTAATAAACTGATAAACTAAAATAAAAAAAATAGTCTGTTTTAATTCACATGAGTTTTATTTGCTTAATGCATGACCAGTTTCAGGAAAAGCAGTACCTCCCATCTTCAGGTGTAAATCAAATTGTGAGTCACAGCACCGAGATAAAGCTTGTCAGGAGTCTGGTCTAATCTATTTTTTCCACGCTGCTGAGACATGGACCATAAAAGCAGCAGAAAGGAGAAAACTTGACTCTTTCGAAATGTGGTGCTGGAGGCGCATGTTCCGAATCCCATGGACAGCTAGACGTACCAACGAGTCCCTTCGTCAGGAGCTATGTTTGGATGGCTTGACTCTGGCCAATATATGTACACGCCGTATTCTTCAGTTCTTTGTACACGTTGTCCGTGGCGATGAAGATAGTCTGAAATGACTGGTTATGATCGGTGGCTTGGAGGGGAAGACAGGAAAAAGAAGATCTCCCACACGATATACCGATCTAGTGAAGACAACGGCAGACACCTCAGTAGTTGGAGCGCTACGGGCAGCGCAATCAAAGGAAAACTGCAAAGATAAATGGTTGTTTCACACAAGGATCACAATCCTCAGCTATGAGGGACAAGATGAAAAAGAAGAATACTTCCTTAATTTTATCCAGAGTCATATTCATTTTCGTACTAGCTCTTTTGAATATATATCTGGATAAATAACATGGAATATTTCAATAAATTTGGTCACCAGTGTCATAAACATCAAAATGCCATCATCATTTCAACAATTAAATCCAAGGATAAACCACAACCAAGTTTGTACAACAAACGTTTCCTAAGAGACGACTCTGAATGAGTCTAATTGAGTGAAATTAACCACTATAAATTTGGCAAACTAAAAGTACTTTTGCTCTTCAAACTGAACAATTGCTCACAAGTACATCCAAGTCTCCGCTGTGCTGAGTGCTTAATTTTGTTCAAGTGTTCGTCTCAGGACCAGAGATTTCGAAATATATGATGCTTGTAGTATACAGAACATAGATGAGCCCAATTTCATCTAGCACTTGCGTGACAATGTCAATTACTGCTGTACAAAAACT
This sequence comes from Agapetus fuscipes, assembly GCA_951799405.1. Taxonomy (NCBI): domain Eukaryota; kingdom Metazoa; phylum Arthropoda; class Insecta; order Trichoptera; family Glossosomatidae; genus Agapetus; species Agapetus fuscipes. The sequence continues at coordinate 9,351,351 of OX637357.1, read as the reverse complement.
ATTATTAAAGAATATGATGTTAAAAATAAGTACATTTGTATTTTTGTATACGCAGAGATTTTTTCTAAAAGTGTCTGCTATAATAACCTATCCATAATGTTAGTTGAAATGATAAATTGAATTAGAAAATTCATATTAAATGCATGACCTTAAGAAGACACTTGTTAGTTTGCCCTTGAACATACCGCATGTGTTCTTGAAAAATATAAATCCAAATCTCAAAATAAAGTAAAATCTGCAACTCTATTCACCCTTTCCTGAAACAGGCGTGTGATTTGCAAAGTGAGAATTTTTTTTCAGGATGGTTGGGTTCACACCAACCTTTAAGTTAGGAATAAAAAATTAAACATATAACAAATTTAAAAATACGTTTTTAACTAAAAAAAAGCATCAAAATTTATAAAAAAGAAATAAGACAAAGTTGAAAGCTTTAGCCTAAATTGATAATGATCGAAATGCATAAAACTACTTTGATGAGTAGTTCTAGGCTTACGCTCTTGCCACTTGAGGATTTCTTTCTGTGATCTGTTGAAGTGATCTATCGGAGCTGGAGTTTTTAGACGTTTACCTATGTATGTCTACGTCGGGCTTCTTCATGATGATGATGATATTAGATGTTAATGAAACTGTTATAATAATATTATTATTAAGATAATTAACATAGCGAACATTGTTTTTGTGTGCACCACACTTCAAGAGCCCTCTGCAAGCATGGCTGTCACTATATAAAGCGTCAATTCTCAAGCGAAATCCAGTTGCTGTAAGTCTGGATGGTCCTTTGGTAACCGGTCTTTGTTAAGGGCTTATGAATTTTTCAACGCAGCGGAAACCATATTTGAAAACAAAAATGATATATTTTTGTGCTCCGCCGGGATTCGAACCCACGACCTTCCATTTACGAGTCCGAAGCGCTACCACTAGACTAGGCACCTGTCATACTCTTTACATGATTTTAAAAAGTACGTGCCTGTAATATGTTTAAAAGATTGATTTCTTTTTGAGAAATCGTAGCAATAAAGTGAAATATGTACGAAAAAAGCAATGCTGTAACTCGGGGAGTGGAAATGCTCAGTACCCTTAGTACGAGTTGCAAAACTTGAGTAATGTAAAGTTTACGGCAATTATTAAAGAGTGATTTCCTCCAAAATCTGCTGTTTTTGTTTGTTTGAACTTGATTTTTTTCATCACTGTAACTCTTTTGCTAAGACCATAAAGTGTAAGAAACAAAAACGCCAGATTTTGGGAGAAATCCCTCTTTAATATTTTCCGTAAACTTTACTTTTCTCAAGTTTTGCAACTCGTACTAAGGGTACAGATATCGATATTTTCCACACGGATAGATTCCGATACAACACATTGCGGTTTGTCAAAAGAGCGCACGAGACAGAAAATGATTAGCGCAGTTTCTGAAAGTCACGACATGATCGCTCCAATACGAAACTGTTGCTACATGCTCACTTATTTGTCGATAGAAAATATATACAGATTCGACTTCGAGACTTCAACTCTCTATCTAGGTGCCACAAGGCAAAAGTATGGTGTTTTGAGTTAAATATGCCATTTGAAAATATTGCGTACGTGCTACGTGTTGATAAACTGCCATAGCCTTAAGAGGTTTGAGCAATAAAATGTGAGATATATGTGGCATCATCTGTTACTGTTATCGTATCCTGCCGCCGTTCCACTGGGGATGGCCGGTGCCTTCGCAGATGCGTCTCCACTTTTTTCTGTCCTTGCATATCTCGTTCATCTCATCAACATTCATCACTTTCTTCATACATATTCTTCTTTTATTCTCACTCTGCAGGTTCCATTTTTACGTAATCTCACCTATTTGGTCTATCCGTTCATGCCTCGGTCTTCTCCTTCCACGCATTCCTTTGACATTTCTGCCTAAGTCGTTCATCATTAATTCTTTAAAAATGTCCGGACCATCTCATTGTGCTTTTTTGTACTTTCATTCTCAAATTCTCTTTTATACCACGCTGGTTCATCACCCAATCATTGCATCATTAGATTCTTTCCAGTCATTAGTCTCAGGTAAGCCATTTCAACCAAACATAGGTACCTGTACTTTTTATAGAATGAAAAATGGATTTTACTGACCGTGCAAAAGAGAAGAACGATTTTCTCTACGTTTCGTCGGAGTCATATCCGACGTCCTCGGCCTCGATCAAACAACAATAATTCAACAGTTCGTGGTTCTTCTTTGTAGAAGAGACACGTCTCCTGAGGACGTCGGATATGACTCCGACGAAACGTAGAGAAAATCGTTCTTCTCTTTTGCACGGTCAGTAAAATTCGTTTTTTTCATTCTATAAAATTTCTAACGACCGTAATCATAATTTAATACCTGTACTTTACTCAAATCATATTCATTACCAGTCCACGCCTCACTTCCATACATCAATGTCGTTACCACTATGCCATTGTGTATCGCCAATTTCATAGTTTGTTAAAATTGTATGTCCACAACACACATACATACGACTTATGGCATTCTAGATTTGGCACTGTTGATTTGCAATATTTTAGTTGCTGTTGAAACAAATAAAAACTGTTTTTACAGGTTCCTTGCCTGACCACTAATATTGTAAAAAACGGTTAACTCTGCCAATGTCACCCTTATTTTAGGGTAGGCTGCAAAGGCTTCAGGGCTTTTGTTCATTTGAGATATGTTTTTTTAAATTATTTCGTAAGTACGCATGCGGATGCGGAATGCGTAAGTATGGGTGTACACTAATTACTGTTGTTAATGCAGCTTTGCCAATAATATAACAGGTTTTAGAAGTATCCTTAAGTATTGTGTTGTTATATTGTTCCAGAGGAGGACGGTATGGAGCTGGAGGCCCTGTACCGTCGCTACTGCGTGAGACTGAAGCACGCGCTCTTCGTCTCCGCGCTATGCGTGGCGCTCTTCCCCACTATTGTATGTGTTGTTATATTGTTCCAGAGGAGGACGGTATGGAGCTGGACGCCCTGTACCGTCGCTACTGCGTGAGACTGAAGCACGCGCTCTTCGTCTCCGCGCTATGCGTGGCGCTCTTCCCCACTATTGTATGTGTTGTTATATTGTTCCAGAGGAGGACGGTATGGAGCTGGACGCCCTGTACCGTCGCTACTGCGTGAGACTGAAGCACGCGCTCTTCGTCTCCGCGCTATGCGTGGCGCTCTTCCCCACTATTGTATGTGTTGTTATATTGTTCCAGAGGAGGACGGTATGGAGCTGGAGGCCCTGTACCGTCGCTACTGCGTGAGACTGAAGCACGCGCTCTTCGTCTCCGCGCTATGCGTGGCGCTTTTCACCACTATTGCCGTACTCGTGGCGCTGTGCGTGCTGCATTCACATGTAAGTTGATTTTTTTCAGTTTTGACTAGCGTGTTTGAAATAAAAACAACGCTTGTTCCTCTCACCGCTTAATGATAGTTTTCCAGCCACAAAATACATATTTTATTGATTAACAACGTAATGTGAATGCATTTACGACATAAATTTAATTCAAATTTCAAGTTTTATGAAAATGATCCTATCCTTGTGAACTAAAATCCAAAATCTATAATCTAAGTTGCAAAAATATATTGACATTAAAGGATCATATTTATATATATGCCTGCTTGCTGTGCAAGTTCACGCTTACACGTGCTGCATATGCAAATGAAAAAATAAACCAAACCTCACATAAACATAAACGTTGTAGCTCCTGCCGCCTTTTCCTGAAACTGGGTGGCATCGGCAAAGTTTCTACAGCATGGGCTCAGCTTTACACTAACCTATTAGTCAAGGAACTTGAGTAATATGATTTGGCGTTACAATGAATTGCCGTAATTTTTGACCTGTTACATTTTAATCCTGTAATAATTTGGAAATCGGAATGAGGTGATATTTTCCAAAACCGCTCAGGACTTAGCGGGTGAACAGCAATTTCGTTAACATTGATTGGTAATTAAAATTTCAGTAGGCGAGCCTTATATTTTATATTTGTACTTTTGCTTCCCTCAAAACATAATATTTACGTTAAAATAATTGCTAAAAATCAACGTTCTACGTTTCTGTTGTATGTAAATTAAAATTAATTTAATTAAAATTAAAATGAATGTTGTTAAAATTCACTTTTTGGGTTTATTTTTGTACGCAACCCGTTTCGGGAGAAGCAGTACCTCCCATTTTTAGGTGTAAAATGAAAAAGGTGTAAATAAACCAATGTATACAAGATAAACTCAAAAAAATAATTTTAATAAAATTGAATTTTACTTAAATTTATGAAAATGAACCTTCACAAAGTTACTGCCAAAAATCTTCATACTCGTAACATTAAATTTATGTGTTATTTTCATACGGCAAAAGCCTGGTTCAGCTGTAGTAGCTACAGTATATTTTTCATACAAAAAATCGATGATCCGTAGATTAGATATGGATCGAATGTTTTGTGAATAGCACTGATGGAATTTAATTAAAACTTCCTTTGCATTTTGTTTTAAGGTTTTAAAAAAAATCATCACCTAACGGTCGTCGAAGGATATATCATCATATTGATATATCATCTAAGTTGCAAAGATGAATGAGCATTCCAAATTCTTATGAAATGCATGCTCACAAACGACAAGTGTGAGTTCGCGTTTACAAATGCAGTATTTTTATCTACAGATTATTATCCAAACCTCAAATGAAAATAAACCCTGCAACTTTTGCCGACCGTCCCTGAATCAGCGGTGACATTGGCATAGTGAACCTTGTTTACAGTACGGGTTCTCAGCTTCATACCAACCTATAAGCAAGGCATATAAACATCTGTACTGTACTGTATCCTGCTGCCGTTCCACTAGGGGTGGCCGGTACCTCCGCAGATGCGCCTGCACTTTTTTCTGTCCTTACAAACCACTTTCATTTCATCACCTTTTTCATACATACTCTTCTCTTATTCTTCCTTTGCAGGTTCCATTCTTTCGCAATCTCACCTTTAATTACTATCACTCCTTGACTGATAGGTTGGTACGAGGCTGACCACCCGTGCTGTAAAAATCGGTTCACTTTTGCCAATGCCACCCCGGTTCAGGGAACGGCGGCAGGAGTTGCAAGGTTTATGTCCATGTGAGGTTTTCTTTATTTATATGCACACATTCAGAATGTGTAGGCGCGAACCTACATGTGCCTGTCTGTAGGCATGCATTTCATATGAGCCTTAAATGTTAACATACCCTTGCAGCTCAGATTATAGATTATAAATAGATGAAAAAAGCTCTATTTAGAGCTGCAGCACCTTTAGTGAATATAGCAAGCCCATCATTTCTTTTTAAGGTTTTGTTCTTTTTTTATACTTAAATGTTATTTATTATTTGTATTCCTTGACTTATAGGTTGGTATTAGGCTGATCACCCATACTGTAAAAAATGGTTCACTTTGCCAATGCCACCCCTGTGTCAGGGAAGGTCAGCAAAAGTTGTAGGGCTTATGTAAGGAATGAAAAAAAAAAAAAAAAAAAAAAACGGATTTTACTGACCGTGTAAAAGAGAAGAACGATTTTCTCTACGTTTCGTCGGAGTCATATACGACGTCTTCAGGAGACGTGTGTCCTTCACAAAAAGGAACCACGAACTGTTGAATTATTGTTGTTTGTTCGGGGCCGAAGGTTATAGGTATTTGTAATAACCTTCGGTGATGCGTCCATAGATGTCACTATAGCTCCAGTTGTACAGAAGGACGATATTATGTCTTGTTGTGAAATCGTCCGATTAATGAAAGGGTGGATCATTGAGGTTAGTACTGGCCTCCATATACTGGAAAGTTTGTAGCTGTCATCTCTGTTGAAGTTGGGGTGCCTGTGAATTTCGATTGCTTCCTTCACAAGTCGGGGGATGAGAAATCTTTCTTTAGATAGAATCTTTGTTTTATCAAATCTGATAAGATGATTCACCCCTTCCTGTGAATGTTCACAGATAGCAGACTTGTTTGGGTTATTCGTCTTAACTGCACCAATGTGTTCCTTCAACCGGGTGTTGATGCTGCGCTTGGTTTGTCCAATATAAAAGGATATAATCGAATAAAAACAATATAATCGGACGATTTCACAACAAGACATAATATCGTCCTTCTGTACAACTGGAGCTATAGTGACATCTATGGACGCATCACCGAAGGTTATTAAAAATACCTATAACCTTCGGCCCCGAACAAACAACAATAATTCAACAGTTCGTGGTTCCTTTTTGTGAAGGACACACGTCTCCTGAAGACGTCGGATATGACTCCGACGAAACGTAGAGAAAATCGTTCTTCTCTTTTACACGGTCAGTAAAATCCGTTTTTTTTTTTTTTTCATTCCTTACAATGTCTAACGATTGTAGGGCTTATGTTCATTTGAGGTTTGGATTTTATTTGTAAGTTCAGTATTTGTAAGCGCGAACTACGTGTTTGTGGGCATGCATTTGAGAGCTTCAAATGAATCTATCCTTGCAACTTAGATTATTATTTACCTGTTTTTCACCATAAAATATGAGTAAATCGAGAAAATATGATTATACGTTCCCTGAAAATAGAATTATGCGAAAAACAACATTATGGCAGTCTTGCAAAAATATTTTGATGTTTGTTCAGGCTCCAGTGTAAGCACGAGCACTGAAACAAGTTGAACTTTGCGCTGAAAATTAAACGCTTCAATCTGCCAATTAATAAAACGAAAATCCAAATTTTCTAAATGTTGGTTTTCCGAGTATCTCAGCGTGCTGGTTTATTTAATAATTGCAAAGTTTTTTGATGAAGTCTCGCCTACTTGATTTTTGCTTGAAATGTACTAGATTTCCTTGTTTTTAGTTTGAGAGGTAATGATGAAAATAATAAAATAAAATACATATTTCGTAAGACAGAACCCTGTTCAGAAGAAGGCCTCTTCCATTATTTTGGTGGAGATTTTTATAAATGAAATGCTCCTTGACTGATAGGTTGGTATGAGACTGACCACCCGTGCTGTAAAAATCGGTTCACTTTTGCCAATGCCACCCCGTTCAGGGAACGGCGGCAGGAGTTGCAAGGTTTATGTTCATGTGAGGTTTTGCTTATTTGTATGCACACATGCTTAATGTGTAGGCACGAACCTACATGTGCCTGTCTGTGGGCATGCATCTTATATAAGCCTTAAATGTTAACATATCTTTGCAGCTTAGATTATAGATAGATAGAAAGGATATCTCAAAAATATTTACTGAAGGATACCTCAATCCTTCTGAAGACTGAGTTAATTTAAACCGATCTGTAGTCTTGTGGTTAATGCTACGGACTCACCAACGGAAGGTCATAGTTCGATTCCTGGCGGAGCATGAAAAAAATTCGCGAATTTCGCTAGGTTGAAAAATCCATTTCCCTTTACCAATGACCGGTCATCAAAGATTGTTCAAAACATACAGAAATTGATGTCTGCCCTTGGATTTAAATCCAAGCTATAATCTATAGTCTAAGTTGTAGAGATATATTAAAATTTTAGATTTATAGTAATTGCATGCCCTCAAACAGACACATGTAAGTTCATACTTACAAATGCTGCATATATACTTACAAATTAAAATCCAATCCTCAAATTAACATAAACCCTGCCACTTTTTCCGAACTTCCCTGAAACAAGGGTGACATTCTCAAAGTGAACCATTTTGTACATATATATGGTCAGCATCATACCAACGTATAAGTCAAGGAAGGTATTTTGGTACAGGTATATGAATTGTTCAACTCAGCGAAGACCATATTTGAAAATATAAATGGTATATTTTTTGTGCTCCGCCGGGATTCGAACCCACAAACTTCCATTTACGACTTCGAAGCATTACTACTAGACTACGGACCGGTCCTTCCATTAACAAGTAACGAAGCATTACCACTAGACTACGGTGCAGTCACATAAATTAATATATTTATTTACATGTTACAATATGTAAACTTTTCCCACGGCTGGTCACAATCAACTATCAATAAGTCTACGCGGTTAAAAAAAAACGCAACTAAGCTACAAATATAGTGTAACTCCTTGCCTACATTATCCCCGAAGGGGTAGCATGTGGTGATTCGGGACCTATTTATTTTTACGGGTAAGGGCGCCGGCCTCACACCAACCACTTTCAGTTGAAGTGGGAGTTTCCCAGCTCCCGGAGGGACTGGTTCTCACTTATTGTGAAGGCTGAGTAGGTAAACCTTGAGATCGAACCCTTGCTCTCGGCATGGAATGCAAGCATTCTAACAATTGAGCTATCGACCCTTTTACGAGCTTGGTCGTCGTCGCTACTAAGCGCCAATTCTCAAGCAAGACCCAGTTGCTATTAGGCTGGATAGACCTTTGGTGACCGGTCATTGGTAAAGGTGTAAGAATTTTTCGACCCAGCGAAGAGCAAGTTTGAAAAATTTGTGCCCCGCCGGGATTCGAACCCACAACCTTCCATTCAGAGTCCGAAGTGTTACCACATTCCGTGATCTGTGGTAACCACTGAACTACAAAGCTTGTTAAAGCGTGTATTTTTATTTTGGGCTTGAAATAGTCACCAAAACGGGAAAATTATTTCTCAGAACATTTGCAGCTGGTGATCGAATCCTATCCCTCTGGCATGGAACGCAAGCACTCACTTGTCCAAAACTGTGACTGTTCCGCTTTGATCGGGACAAATAAATGGTGAACCACTGAACTACGGACCGGTCTATAAAGAAATGTATACTGCGGTTATAAAACAATATTATTATTTTTCGATTAATGTAATTGTATTTATAATAAAAAAAATACCAATTCACTAGTAATACATTCAAAACAAGTATGATCCGTTTTTGAAATGCGGTTGATTTTTTGTTTTTTTGTTTCATTCCTGTTGAAAGACTAAAACAGTGCAATGGCGGGCAGGTGGCTCTCCTTGCCGTTAATTAGTTTTTTATCGTCTTCCCTCTCAAGGCCCCTTTCCAGCCCCACTTGACGCGAGGCTTTCAAGCTTCCAGACCCTTAGGATTAGAATTAACCACCCACTTGCGTTTTGTACCCGGGGTCATTATCCAGAAGCGATAAGACTTCTCTCAAAATTTCCACGAGTGATGCTTGAGTTTTTTTTTGTTTTTTACCTTTGTGAAGAGAGGAAATTTCATTTTAGATAAAAAATTTCAGCCTGCGTGAAGTGGACTCGTTAAGTTTTGTAAAAATAAAAAAATATTCTGAAATGCGAGTAATAAACTTATTTTTAGATTTGTACTTAAAAAGTTTTTAAAAGATAAAAAATAGCAGCGACTTTGTTTTAGATTACGGTGAGTATATATTAATCTTTACCACCAGTTTCCCCCTGAAGATGCGAATGGATTGTTGTTGAAACCGGTCGTAAAATTGTAATATACTCACCGTAATCGAAACCAAAATTGTTTTTATTTTTAACTTTTAAGATGAACGATTACAAAGTGAAGAATGCCTCTACAATCGATAAAAAAATTTCTCCACAAGTTGGTTGAATTTCTCGTGAACTTTTGGAGTGTTATCACACCATTATCAAAAGAGCAACATCTCTTCTCTCTTGATAATGTTGTGATAACACTCAGAAAGCGCTCGAGATAATAAACCAACTCGTGAAGAAATACATCGTGTTATTATTATCTTTTTAAATGAAATGTTTCAGTGGAAACTTTGTAGAGCTCCATTTAAAAAGTGAAAATAAACATGTTTGTTTCTACGTACATATTTTTTATTTCATTTGTTAAAAAAGCTAACAAATATTGCGTTGGACCGGTTTCGACCTCTTGGCCAAAATCTGAAATTGTAGTACTCTTACATTTACAGTTAGTCAAAAATTAGCTTCGTCTTTTTGGCATTTCTTCACAAATTATTCTAGTTCATTGCGTTTGAATCTAATAAAAGCAACTCTCAAGTTTTACAATGATTTGTATTCGCTTTCTTTTTACTGATAAATAACTAGGTGTTATTCACACACAGCAAATCTTTGGCTCAACCGCCACCTGACGTGAATTTTCCTTACAAAAAAACGATAATCCATGGATCAGCTGTTTGTTTTGTGAATAACACTGATAGAGGCTAGTTTTTGACCCGGAAGTAACTTAACGTTAAAACTCAACTATTGCGTTAACTAAAAATGTATGCACACTCAAACGCTCTCTAGAGTCATTGTTTTAGTTTTCATTCATTTTTTAGGGAAACGCTATGGTGAAAAGTATACGTGAACCTTTATGCTTGGGGTACAGATTGTCCCTCGCAATCGAAAGTTTTAACGAGCAACATAAACACAATTTGTAAACTACACAAGACGGCTGACAAAAAGTTGCCGGATACACTGATTGACAAGAAACTTGGCGGGCAAACTGAAATCGTAGCAGAGTATTTTGGATTTTTTTTCCTGCAGTACCCCTAGTATAAAACATTGCGTATATTGAAAAAAATGTACCAAAACTAAATCACTCTCTAGGTGTGCCTCCGTATATTCCATACATTTTCTATTTACGCAATCGAGATGAGATTTTTAAGCGGTGTTTTATACCTACTCGAGACCCTGTTATTGTGTGAAGTACAATTCCCCATGTTTTATTTTGTATGTTTATATATTTTTATTTATGTACTCGTATGAGTACATGATCTGTGATTAGCACAGTGAAAATAATAATAATACAATATGTATAGTGCCGTTTTGTGATAAATCACTGCAAGGGCACTGTTTAACGGGAAAGTGAATTATTATTTCAAAGGATTTTTTCTTGTAACTTGAACCACTGTTAATTTTCAATTTATTTTAATGTTACTTATACTTATTGTCTGTATTCTTATAGAGCATCTTTTCGCAATAGTGCAAAATTGAAATTCTGAATAAATTTCATTTCAATCTAGTACCATAATAACAACTTCTCAGGTTCAGATCTAACGTCAAATATTCCTGATGAAATTCGACACTGCACTGTTTTATTTCAAACACAAGGACAATTAACCACCTTGTTTGCGTTGTCTGCTAGTCTATAGTGCGGAATTGTTTTTTTTAAAACAGAGGTGACATTAAAAAAAGGTACGTAAGTTTTTGAAAAAGCTGTGCTTATCCCTAGACAAACCTGGTCATTAAGGACTATTTTATTTGAAAAGAAATGTTTGAAAATACTTTGCAAAGAGAATTTTTTCTGTAGAGAAACTTTGAGTTGAAAAATATTTGATCGAATTAAGTTTTATGTCATTTAAATTTAAAATGTGGTTCTTAGACATTTGTAATCCAATTCAGAGACGACCTTAATCAAAGGAAAAATTGAAATGTAAAGTCTAGCTAATGAAAACCGACTTGTGTAAGAATGGTTTTCTATCCTGTTAGGTTAAGATCTCAGAACCGGGAAGGTTTTGTCAGAAAAATGTAAAAACCAATTAAGACTAAGTGACGAAATAGATCCCAAATCACCACATGCGGCTCCTTCGGGGATAACGCAGGCAAGAAGTTACACTATATGCGTAGCCTAGTAGCGTTGTGACGCTAGTAAGCAACCCATTGTATTCATGATATTTCTTTTATGTGCTGTATCATGATGTTTTTACTCCAAGTCCGGTCGATAGCTCACTTGGTAGAATGCTTGAATTCCATGCCGAGAGCTCGGGTTACACAAAAGTTACACTGTATATGTAGCTTACTTACGTCATTTTGACCGGTCCGTAGTCCAGGCGGTAACACTTCGGACTCGTAACTGGAAGGTTGTGAGTTCGAATCCCGGCGGAGCACAAAAAATATACCATTTATATTTTCAAATTTGCTCTTCGCTGGGTTGAAAAATTCATAAAACCTTTACCAATGACCGGTCACCAAAGGTCCATCAAGCCTTACAACAACTGGGTCTTGCTTGAGAATTGGCGCTTTCTACAGCGACGACCAAGCTCGAAAGAAGAGGGCTCTTGAGGTGTGATACACACAAAAACAGCGCTCACCAAATAAATCAGCCTAATTTAATTAATTATAATCTATCTAATGACAACCTCAATGACTGCCTTCCTCCAGTCCATCGGTACTACACCGGCATTCGTTTGAACAAATAAAAACACGCAACTTAACTGTACGTTTAGTAAAAAAAAATACCACCCTATCCCCGGAGAGATCGCCTGAGCGTGTGGTGCTTATTTATTTTCACAAGTAAGGTAATGAGAAAGTAAAGGTAGAAAATAATGTGAGGATATTGTTTTGAAGTATAGAAAAAATGGGTGATGAAATACTGTCAAAGTGTCCATACGGAGTAACTTAGAAACAAGAAGAGGTAAAGGAAGACTAAAAAAAATATGCCTCAACCACATTCATGAAATTGTGTAAGAATGAGATGCACAGTGTGAATGTCAATGGCGGAAGTGTATGAAAAATATGATGGATAAGAAGAAATGGAGGCAACTCTGGGGGGGCACTGGACATCCCTTATGGAATGCCTTCAGAATTTAACCCCCGTATTCACGATCAAAACTGACTTAAGTACCTAACTCAAGCGCTACACTAACTCAAGGGTCGACATTCTGGAGCGTTTTGTTTCACAAAGAACACTCAAGCAATAATCAGCCTAGTGCCCAACTTAGTGGAAATGTACGGCCAGTCATTGGCTCTCGAAAAACCCCAGCTCTGTAATTGGTCAGTACCTTCCGACCAATATTCGGCGCACTTCATTCTTATCATTGCCGCTTCTTTCAAATTTTAATGACATTTGAGCTGTTGAACTTGACAAATCGAAGAAATGTAAATGTCATATTTTGAGCTGTGCATAAAACTTGACAATCGAAAAAATTGGTGGCTCAATGAGCAACGGAAATATTGTATACAGAACGACGCATTTTTTCAATCTAAAACGCCTTCTTAATTCTTCCTCGTCGTAATACGTAAATGGGTCTTTACAGTCTCTGATATATTTTCTTGGGACACTATTTTTTGGTCAAAACAATGTTTTTATACTCGTTAAAATCTTCTTTATGGTAAGAATTAATTATTTTATGTAAATAATTCACAACCAAACAAAAACTTTGCTGACGAAATGCGACAGAATATTTTGACAGTTCATCTGTCATTGCAGTAGGTCCTAGACCATACCGGAGAACAAACCCGATTCTGATGGTCAAACAATGTTAAAATACTCGTCAAAACAATCTTAAAACACTCTTAAAAATTGTCTTCACCGTAAGAATTTATTTTTTCATGTAAATTCACAATCAAACAAAAAATGTGATAACAATTAAATACGAAGGAATATTTTGACAGCGCTTAAGCGTTGGTTAATATACCTGTCGACTTTACTAACCTAAGCGCTAGTTTTTGGAGAGCTATAACGCTACTTTTACCCTAAGTATTGTTCTTGAAATGAATTTCCCTAATCTAAGCGCTAGTTTTCCCTTAAGTTAGTGCTAGTTTTGATCGTGAATACGGGGGTAAGTTACAATTACAGAGGGCCGGCTATACGCCAACCACTTAACTTGAAGTGGAGGTTTCTCAGCTCCCTAGGGGACTGGTACTCATTTCTGTGAAGGCCACCTTAAAGGTAAAACTGAAAAAGTGCTGATTCATTGATTTGAGAAATCATAGATTAAACATTTTTTTGGGAGTAACTACTCATTTTAAGTGAACTCATGAACAATTACTCATGACAAAATCCTTAACTACAAGATTTTCCCATGTTTGTAGAGTTTTATCTCGTAAAAAATACGACAAAAGGTGCATTTATCTGAGAAACCCTTGTTGGCTTAATATATCACTTATTCTGGTATCAAAATATACATATCGACAGTAGAACATAGGCGACATAAACTAAATTGTTCAGGAGAGCAGTTTAAAGTTGGACATTCCAGAAAAATGGCATAACTTTTTAATTTTTTATCATATCGTTAAAATCAAAACAGCTCTAAAATAAAAAATAAAAATAAAGGCATTTATTGGCATTCCTATTAATGTGGTTTTACGATGTTTTACGATTTTTTATTATGTCAGAAGCGCCTTTAGGACAAAAAGGCCAAAATCTTGTCGGTTACACCAAAACCATACTTTGAAAACGCAGTTGTTTGCTTGGGCATAAACAACACAAAAATCATCGTAGAACTGTGGGAGTTAGCGCATTAGAAAGAGCGGAAAATTTAAAGTACGATAGCATTCATAACTCATTTTAGACCAAAATGTCGCCCAACTGCCTTTTAACCGTCGATATGATAGAAAGAAATAATTTAAAAAGGTTACGGATTTTTCGGAATTTATTTTGTGCCCAGTGGCTAGTTAATAATGTGGTGAAACTTTCCTAAATCCCTTGGTTAGAATTGCTTGGTGCTGCGGTAAAGTTGGCCAGTCTCTTTTTCGTGTGAACAATTCTAATCATCAAATAGTTATGGCTTTAAAACAAATCAATTTAGAGTGAACCGACTAAGCTTTGCGCTCGATTAATTTTCCATTGTATGTACGATGAAAGTTTCATTGTACGCGAGAGAATTATTTATTCGGTAATGTAACAGAAGAATGCTGTATTCAGCGGAACCCATTATTTGTATTGATTAATAATAATGTATGTATGCTCTTGTACAATACATGTATTACATTCTTAGACCGGTTTGAAGTGGTTTGTGCTACACGGATGGATGTGAGTCCAATTTTTTTTGGACCGGTCCGTAGTCCAGTGGTAACGCTTCGGACTCGTAAATGGAAGGTTGTGGCTTTGAATCCCGGCGGAGAACGAAAAATATACCATTTACTGTTTTAAATATGCTCTTCGCTGGGTTGGAAAATTAATTGCCTTTACCATAGAACACCATAGGATGATGATGAGTTGATGATTTCTTTGTAGCGCCGTTTCGTGATGTAGTCACTCCAAGGGCGCTTGTGCAAATGATGCCAGAAATTTGCTTGTCTTCAGTGCATTCCGGAACTTTCCATGGTCCTCTAGCTCTCTCACATGATGTGGCAGGTAGTTCCAGGCCAGAGGACCAGCAACTGCAAATGTACGCTCTCCAAACATTGTGTTAACTCTTCTTATCGGTTCTTCAATCTTTGATTTGGCTCCAGTTTCAGCCGGGCGCAGTTTTAGGTTTTTTTTTGCCGGGGTGACTGGTTTGATTAAATCAGCGAGATATTTGGTATTGGCCATCCAGAATTTTTCCAACTAGATCTTGCTTGAGAATTGGTGATTTCCACAGCGACGACCAAGCTCGCAGATGGCTCTTGAGGTGTAATTCACACAAAAACAGCGCTCACCAAATAAATCAGCCCAAAAATATTGCTATTACTCGTATATGTTACAACAATAGGACCTAGTGTAACATACCGTAGGCAAGTAACCAGAAGCGCTATTCTGCCACATTCTTGTGTCCTAAGGTGTACCTACTGTGGTATTTTTTAGCCATGGAATTCTTTCGCAAGCGCTAGCAAGCTCACTTGGATTGATATCCAAAGTGTAAGGAACGTAGCAGAATAGCGCTTTAGGTAATCTATTAAGAATGGATCTACGGATTTCTAGAGCTATAAGGATCGTTCTTATCACCTACCGTAGAACCTACGTTAGTAAAAGCGTAGCTCTCTACGAACATAGACAGGTAGTATGCTTCGCCAGCTGCCTACGATTGCCTACGGCTGCCTGGACTTGCCTGTATATTCTACGCCGTAGCCCTATGGGTTGAGAATACCATATCTAGATGGAACTTTGTCGGGACACTTTGAGATGGGAGTGTCAAAACGTAAACGCAATATATAATGCAACTTTAACCACGGTATTTCCGAAAGGGTAGTATATCGTATGCGGAACCTTTTTATTTACGTGGCCAGCCTTACATCAACTACTTCAATTGTAGTGAGGTATTCTAGTCCCCGAGGGGGTGGTACTTCTTTTTTGTGAAAACTGATACAACGTTGACCGGTCCGTAGTCCAGGTGGTAAAACTTCGGACTCGTAACTGGAAGGTCGTGGGTTCGAATCCCGGCGGAGCACAAAAAATATACCATTTCTATTTTCAAATTTGCTCTTCGCTGGGTTGAAAAATTCATAAACCTTTACCAAAGACCGGTCATCAAAAGTTCCATCCAGCTTTACAACAACTGGGTCTTGCTTGAGAATTGGCGCTTTCTACAGTGACGACCAAGCTCACAGAGGGCTCTTGAGGTGTGATACACACAAAAACAGCGCTCACCAAATAAATCAGCCTAATTTTTTTTTTTTTTTTTAACGTTGATGGTATTGCTTTATGAGTTTGAAATATACACCGAAATGATACACTCTAGATGGAATGTGAACCTCAGCTCTCGGCATGAAAGCCAAACACTCTACCAACTGAGCTTTTGACCTGAATTATTGCCTTATTAAAAACTACCATTGAAGATGATTATTTTGGGATTGATATAAACACCGAAAAGCATTTCTGGCACCCTCAGTGAGATTCGAACCTTTGTTTTCGGCATGGAATGCAAGCACTCTACCAACTGAGCTTTCAATCGGACCAACTGTATTATCAGGTTCGATTTGAAAAAAGTGATACAACTGTGTCATAGACTATGTAATCACAGGTAATATACAACAGTACCTATTTATATTTTGCACCTGAAGATGGGATGTTCTGCGGTCCCGAAACCGGTCGTGTTTATTAAATAAAACTCACTGTGAACTTGAACAAAGAAATCTATATAATATATAATACCCTTTGCCGTCGTCGTTCGCTTACAATTTCAATTTTCAAAATTAATGCCATCACAGCAGATGAAAAACATTCCTGATCTATGGCAAATTAATTTTTGTATATATACTGAAAAGCTGCGAGCTTTCGCGTTTGTGTTTAAAAATGTATGAAAACTTTTAGCAATAAATATGTTTGTTCATACTGAAAATGTATGGAACTATATTGACATCAAGCGGCAAAACGTGAAAGTTTTTTTTACATTTTCTTTTATTTCATGCAAATTAAAAAAAAAAAAAAAATCAAATAAAAATGGATTTCAATCTGTAATCTAAGTTGCAAACATATGTAACATTTGAGATTCATATTACATGCATTCTTACAAGCAGACATGTATAAGTTCGCGCTTACATATGCTGCATGTGTACTTACAACATAACAACCCATTCCAAATGAACATAAGCCCTGCAACTATTGCCAACCTTCCCTGAAACAAAGGTGAAATTTGCAAAGTAAACCATTTTTTTAAGTATGGGTGGTCAGCCTCATACCAACCTATAAGTCAACGAAATTATTTTGTGTATTTCTTTACATTATCTAAGTTGCAAAGATACATACCATTTGAGATTCATATTAAATGCATTCCCACAAGCAGACAGGTAAAAGTTCGGGCTTACAAATGCCCCATGTGGACTTACAACAAAAAACCTAATCTCAAATGAACATAAGCCCTGCAACTCTTGCCGACTTTTCCTCAAACAGAGATAAAATTTGCATGGTGAACCATTGCTTACAGTAAGGGTGGTCAGCCACATACTAACCTTTTAGTCAAGGAAATTATTTTGTTTAGTTCTATAATCTAAGTTGCAAAGATACATACCATTTGAGATTCATATTAAATGCACTCCCTCAAGCACACACTTATAAGTTCGCGCTTACACATGCTGCATGTGTCCTTACAACATAAAAACACAAACTCTAATGAACATAAGCTCTGCAACTCTTGCCCATCTTCCCTCAAACAGGGGTGACGTTGGCAAAGTGAACCATTTTTACAGTATGGGTGGTCAACGTCATACCAACCTATAAGACAAGGAAATTATTTTGATTTCTATTCTTTATAATCTGTAATCTAAGTTGCAAAGCTATATTACATAGTTATATAACAGTGACAAAACGATACATGACCAAATAACAAAGTAACAAAACAGCACAGTGACAAAAAAGCACGGGGACAAATAAACAGTGAAAAAACAGGAAGGTGACAAAAGAGCACAGTGACATAACAGCACAGTGACAAAACAGCACGGTGATAAAACAGCACATTGATCTAACAGCACAGTGACAAAACGGAACATTGACAAAAAAGCACGGTGACAAAACAGCACAGTGACATAACAGCACAGTGACAAATAAAATATTTTTGGGATCGGAAACAATTAATTTGGTTGATAGTTTGAAATATTTGGGAGTGACGATCGACAAAAAAATGAACTGGAATCAACACATTGATAACATATCCCAGAAGACTGTGAACATAGCATATGGCCTAAGTAAAATGGCCAGAAATACGTGGGGCTTAAAACAAGAAGCTCTGGACCTCATTTACAAAGGAGCTATTGAACCAATGCTCACTTATGCGGCTCCTTGCTGGGCCATGGCTATTGAAAAGAAATACAACAAAACTAAACTCATTCGGGCACAAAGATTAATATTACTAAAAATTATACGTGGTTATAGAACAATTTCTTATGAGGCTGCTTGTGTTTTGGCTAACAAGGTTCCAATTTGTATCAAGATTCAAGAAATTACAAAATTATTTATGAATAAAAAAAATCTAATTCCTTGTACTTATAAACTTGAAAAACCATTGGAATATCATGAGTGGCAACATCCAGCTACATTTAAATTTCTTGTAAATTTTGATTTAACAGATATTAGTTTTAATTACGAAATATATTTTACAGATGGTAGTAAATTGAATGGAAAAGTTGGATGTGCTTTTGTAGTTTTTAGAAAAACAATGGAAATAAAAACAAGTAAATTTAAATTAAATGATATATGTTCTAATAACCAAGCAGAGCAAATTGCTATTGAAAAGGCGTTGGAATGGGTAATACATGAAGGAATATCAAATGAAAAAATTATCATTAAAACGGACAGTAGAATTACTTTAGAATCTTTCAATAATATTAAAAATAAGCAACCCATTATTTGTAGACTTTGAAATTTATTAAATTACCTGTCAAAAAATAATATGGTCAGACTGTCGTGGATCAAAGCCCACATTGGAATCTCGGGCAATGAAAGAGCCGACCAATTGGCCAAAGAGGCCACAGAGATCCATGATGGATCTGCCATTTATTGGGAGATTTCACTGGATTGCATGAAGGGGGTTTTAAAACGAGAATCTCTACATTCTTGGGAGGAAGTATGGGCTACTACAACCAAAGGTGCCCATACTAAAACCTACTTCCAGGCTGTAGAGAACCGTAGGGGGGTGAAAAATTTGTGTTTGGATTTTAGTATTACACAGCATTTGTCAGGCCATGGTAAATTTAGGGAGTATTTAAATCGCTTCAAAATTATAGATAATCCAAATTGTAGTTGTGAAGATAATATCATTGAAAATTCAGACCATATACTTTTTTTTTGCAAAAATTATGACAATGTTCGGATACAATTTTATATAGAATGTATAACACTAGGATTGCCTTGGCCACCTCCAAAATATGAAATTTTACAGATTGAACTTAGACATTTATTTTTCAAATTTATACATAGAGTTGTTTTAAATGGGTAATTATAGCTTCAAATATAAATTTAATTCTTAGATAAAGATAATGAGAGTGTAGTGTATAACAAAAAAAAAAAAATAACAAAAAAAAAAAAAAGTATGTATAATTATTTTGTAAAATTTTATTTTAAGTGTGGTATACTGTTATAAGTGGTACACACGAATAAACTCTCCCCCATTAGGGTTACTAATGGGGGTAATGAAAAAAAAAAAAAAAAAAAAAAAAAAACAGTGACAAAACAGCACGGTGACAAAACAGCACAGTGATATAACAGCACAGTGAAAAAACGGCACATTGACAAAAAAGCACGGTGACAAAACAGCACAGTGACATAACAGCACAGTGACAAAACAGCACCGTGATAAAAAATGACGGTGACAAAACAACACAGTGACAAATCAGCACAGTGACCAAACTACACGGTGACAAAACACCACAGTAACAAAACAGCACAGTGACAAAGCAGCACGTTGACAAAACAGCATAGTGACAATTGACAAAACAACACGGAGACAAAAAAGCACAGTGAAAGAACAGCACAGTGACACAACAACACGGTGACAAAACAACACGGTAACAAAACAGCACAGTGACAAAATAGCACAGTGACAAAACAGCACAGTGACAAATCAGCACAGTGACAAAACAGCACAGTGACAGAACAGCACTTTAACCAAAAATCACAGTGACATAACACAAGTACACTAGCAGACTCGTAAAAGTTCACGCTTACACATGCTGCATGTGGACTTACAACATAAACACCCAACTCAAATGAACATAAGTGCAACACTTTTTGCACTTATGTTCATTTGAGTCAAAAATTTTAATATTTGCATACACTATCGATGTATTTATTATATTAAGGTATAACCGTTTACAGTGCGGGATATTCCCAGTATTTTTTTGTATTGGCGGATTTTCATAAATTTATTTTATCAAAGCCTAACAAATCTAAGTAAATATTCTTTTACAAAAACTGCGTGTTTTTATTTTACATGTTTTTTAATACTACGAAGTTTAACGCGAGGAAACTACGTGCAATATAAACATTTCACAAATGTTAAGGGGTTGGGCTGCGTAGCAGCCAGGGGCAACGCCCCTAGTTTTATTTAAATCTGTTAAAATGGACTTTCACAAAGTTACTGCCAAAAATCTACGTAATATTACAGTACCTATTTTGTGACATCGGGACAAAATAAGGGCTTGCTGGGACTGTCCCGATAGCATCGTGACGGATAGAATCCCTAGCTACGGGGCTAAGTTAATTAAAGCAGCCCCTTATCAATTAATACCTGCATATGACCAGCGGCCGCCGGCTTTGATGGCCTCTACCCTCACAGAGGCGGATTAGCGTAAAGTATTGAACGAGCTCGTGGGGAATTTCATAACCTCTGCGTAAATCCAATGTGGTGATTCTGTATGTACTGATCCTTTAATCTAAATTAAAGAGGTATTAAACATGGCGTAATACAGAGGTAGTGTGAAAGGAAAAAGAGGTAAGGGACGACCAAAAAAGTATGGAGTGATCAGATTGTGGAGATTATGAAAGAATGGGATGTACAAAGCGAGCGTAAAAGAAGAAAATGCATGATAAAGGTGATGCATATGAATGAATTAAAAGAGGTATGTAAGGATAGGAAAAAAATGGAGGCAGCTCTGCAGAGGCTCTGGCCACCCCTAGCGGAATGGCGACAGAGTTACAGTTACAGTAATGAAGACTTTAGTACGGCGAGTGTAAAGCATTTGAATAGGCTCCCCTCGATCGCGTAAATCAATATACATCTATAATATAATCTATAATCTAAGTTGCAAGGATATATTCATTCAAAGCTCTCAGATGTATGCCCACAAACAAATACGTGTAGTTCGCGCTTACAAATGCTGATTGTGTACTAATAAAATTCAAACCTCAAATGAACATAAGCCCCACAACTTTTGCCGACCTTCCCTGAAACAGGGGTGACACTGGCAAAGTGAACCATTTTTTACAGTATGGGTGGTCAGCGTCATACCAACCTTTAAGTCAAGGAATATGAATAATAAATTACATTTAAATATAAAAAATAACAAAACCTTAAAAAGAAATCTGTACAAAAAAATAATAAATCACTCATTAATAGTGCTATTGTGTCTACCATACGTTATTCGATTTACGTAATTAAGAACTATGTAAATAAATTACATTAGGAAACCCGAGCATTTTTAGACGTCTTTTCTTCTTCTTCTTTTTTTGATTAAGATCTATTGATGTGGATCAATATTACTTGATGTACAAGCTGCTTTGAGACTGACTAATCGTACTGAAAAAACTGGTTCACTTCTAATCTAATCTAATCTAAGCTGCAAAGATATATAACATTTAAGTTTTATATTAAATGCATTCCCACAAGCAGATATGTATAATTTCGCGCTAACACATGCCGCATGTGGACCTACAATATAAAAACCCAATCTCAAATGAACATAAGCCTTGCAACTCTTGCCGTCCTTCCCTGAAACAGAGGTGACATTGGCAAAGTGAACCAATTTTTACATTATGGGTGGTCAGCCGCATAACAACCTATAAGTCAAGGAACATACATGACAAATTACATTTTTTAAAAACAATAAATCACAATATATACATGGACATAAAAACTAAATCATAAAACCAATTTTACTTTAACAAACCTCAGCCGCCAACATCACAGATCAACCGCCATTTCTTTCTATCCTTACATACTTCTTTCATTTCCTCCAGAGTCATAACCTTCTTCATACAAGCTCTTCTTTTATTATGACTCTGGATATTCCATTCATTCGCAATTTCGGATATTTGGTCCATCCATACCTTTCTCGGTCTTCCTCTACCACGACATCCATCTATTCTACCAACATATACTTTCTTCGTCAGTCTTTCCTCATTCATTCTCTCCATATGCCCAAACCATCTTAACAAACTTCTTTTAATCTTCACTTTCACACTTTCTCTTGCACCACATTCTTCTCTTACAAAATCATTCCTCACCCTGTCACTCCGTTTTTTCCCAATCATACTTCTTAGAAAGTCCATTTCAACAGTATGGACTTTACTAATTTCACTTTCATTCACCGTCCAGGCCTCGCTTCCATACATCAAGGTGGGTAAAAGTATGCCACTGCGTACCGCCAATGGAGCATTTTTTGATATGTTTTGATTTTTGGCGATACAAGTTGTGGCACCCAGTACACACCTGCCCTTCATTACTCTTCTTTCAAATTCACCGGTCATTCTTCCATCTTTTTCAAACTTACTTCCCAGGTATACAAACTCATTTACGACATCAACATTCATTCCATTAATTTTAAATTCATAATTCATACTTTCATCATCTCTTTCAAAAATCAATACTTTCGTCTTACTTGCATTTAACTTCAGATGGTTACCTAACAAAGCTTCATTCAATCTAGAGAGCATTGTTTGCAATTCTACTGCTGAATCAGATACAAGAACTGCATCATCTGCATACAGTAGAACACTCACTTTGCTCTCTCCTATCATCAATCCACAATCGTTAAGTCTAGCATCTCTGACACACTTGTCCATGACTATGTTAAATAGCCATGGACTCATCACACATCCTTGCCTCACACCCTTATAAACTTCAAACCACTCGCTATACTCACCATCAATACGAACACATGCCTTACTATTTTCATAGTTGGCATGCACCGCACCTAGGAGAGCCCCATTCACTCCGTATGCTTTCAAAACATCCCATAACATACCTCTGTCTACTGAGTCAAAAGCCTTTTCCAGATCTACAAAGGCCGTGAACAGCTTCCGCCTCACCGACAATTGTTTTTCAACAAGTTGTCGTAGAGTAAAAATCTGATCAACACAGCCTCTACCGGCCATAAAGCCGGACTGTATATCGGAAATCCTTTCACTAGTAGTCAGAATCACATTTTTTATAATCACCTTACAGAAGACTTTTCCTGGTATACTGAGTAGACTGATTGGTCTTAAGTTCTGACAGTCTTTTTTGTCCCCTTTACCTTTGTAAATGGGAACAATGACTGCCTTCCTCCAATCTATCGGTACTACTCCTGCATTCACACAAAGCTTACATAATTCGTACATCCAATCTATCACGCATTCACCTCCTGCTTTCAACATTTCACCATTTATTCCATCAAACCCAGCAGACTTTCCATTCTTCAAACATTCAATAGATACTTTTATTTCTTCTTTCAAAATCCTAAATTCATTCTCTTCTGTCATTTTTCTAAACAAATTTCTTTCGCCCCGACCAAAAATCCCTTCAAAATATTCTTTCCATCTCTTACATACTTCATCATTCTCCCATACCATCTCACCAACAGCACTTTTGATTCCTGGGGTGGTCAATGCAGAATCTTTATTCCTAATGGCACCGACCCATCTCCAGAATTCCTTCCTACTGTCGGTGAAACTTCTGTTCATTTTTTCATCAATCTTTCTCTGTTCATTCGCTTTGCTTTCATAAACTACATTCTTCACCATTCGCTTGGCTATCTTATATTCATCTTCTAGCTTTCTATCATTCCTGTCGTTCAGCCACTTTTTGTAACATTCCTTCTTTACTTTCACAGCCTCTTTTACTTTAGCATTCCACCAGGCATCCCCTTTCAATCTTCCACCTTTCGTTACCCCACATACTTTTTTAGCGCATTCAATTATTCTTTCTTTCATATCCTTCCACATGCTTTCAATATCTTTTTCATTCACATTCTTTTCAAGTTCATTCACACTTAACATTTTTTGTAATTCTGATTTATACTTCACTTTCACGTTTTCATCACTCAGACTTTCTACTTTTATTCTTGGCTTTCTTACTTTCTTCTTACGTTTCTTCTTTCTTACTTCTCCAATCATTATTTTAGCGCATAAGAGATAGTGGTCACTGCCTATTTCAGGCCCACGATAGACACGGCTATCTCTTACGGCTCCTCTCAGTCTTTCATCTACACAGATGTAGTCAATGATTGTGCGACTTCCCACAATCTGCCTTGTGTACAGATGCACATCCTTATGCCGAAACCATGTGTTTGATGCAAAAAGGCTGTGCTCTGCACACAAAGCTAACAGGTGTCGCCCATTATCATTGACTACACCTCGTCCACTAGGACCAACAATTTTCACACATTCATCTCTTTGCTTACCTACCCATCCATTCATATCACCCAAAATTATAATGAATTCATTCTTCTTACTTTCACGCACAGCTGCATTCAACTCGTTCCAAAAATTCATTTTCACCTCCATACATTCTGAATCTACAGGAGCATAACAGGCCACCAAGAAAATTCTCATCTTGTTTGTTTTAAATTTAACAATCAAGATTCTTGGGGAGACTCTTTTGTAACCCGTTATGCATCCTTTCACATTTTCACTAACGATCACGCCAACACCTTGTCTTTCATTCCCATCTTCTACACCTGACCAGATATACAATTCACCATTCATTAGTACTTTTTCACCATTCCCTTTCATTTTTGTCTCTGTCACACCCATCACTTGTATTCTCTTTTCATTCATCACATTCACAATTTCCTTCTCCTTACACTCATTCATTCTTCTGACATTCCAAGTTCCAATCACCCATTCATTCTCTCTGAGCAAGTTTCTGGCGGTGTCTCTGCAAAGTGGAACTGAGCTTATGTTGGCGTTCATAGGCCTTATTTAATACAAAAAACTAAATAAAAATATAGGTATCAAATAATACTCGTAACAACAATAAGAATAAAAAATTAATAATATTAAAATTATCAAAAAATTAAAATATTAAAAATAAATAAATAAATTATTATAATGATCATTATATAAAATTAATTAAATCCTAATCCTAATCCTAATCGGGGTGTCGGCTTCTCCCTCTAGGAAAGTCGCAGGGTGCTTATGTCAGGATGATGTTGAAGTTAAAGTTGGCGTTGCCGGAGTAGCTCCTGGCGGGCTACGTGGGTCCTCGCCCATGCCCGCGTCTCTACGCTGGGCCCCCTCGCCGTGCAACACCCAGCCTCCTGTAGCTTGGCACTCCTTGGGGTTCTCATCAGAGTTGTCGTCGCAGTCGTTACACACCCAGGTGCAGGGAATGCAGCGCCCGTTGGCGCACTGGAACTGACGGGCGGAGCAGCCGGTGGTGTCAGATATGTGTCCAGCGCCAGCAATCACGTAACAAGTCCCAGTAAACAGTGTACAAAACGAAAACACAAACCACATATTACATCCAAAAATCAATGCGGGGGCAGACTGGCTCTCGTTGGAATACATGTCGAGAATCCCGCCACAATTCACTATTCACACTTTTGAATTTTTGTTTGGAATAGAATACACAGCTTCACACTATTCTTCAAAATTAATTTGAATTTAACTGGCGCTCCTTCTCTTCAGTTTCAATTTTGAGGTTATGTCAGGTATTTTGTTTTTAAAAAATAGCCACCACCATGGACTGAAATTGAATGTGTTATGAATTCAAGTGCATTGGTTGGCTTTATCTGGTTGATGTATGCAAATTCATGCAATAATCATTTTGAAATATTTATTTAGATAAATCACTGCAAAACAGATCTGAGCTGTCACTTTTTTTTTTGCACCATCATCATTGACCTTTTAGAATTTTAATTTGGTCAGAAGTCACTCAAAACATAATTTTATTTGAGATTTATAGCTTAAAACACTTGATTATAAATGAATTTAGTTCATCCGATTAAGCTTGTGTGGGGAATTGTCTTTATTATTATGGTTTATTTCAATTAAAACAGAGAGCAAAAAACAAATGACACTTATGCGTGATGATATTATTCTTCACCAATGTTATCTCTGTTTCAAGGAAGCGCAACAAAAATTGCAGGATTTGTGCTCATTTGAGAATTTTTGTGAGTACACATGTAATATGTTTAAAACGTAAATAAAATAATCAACCGCCATTTGTTTCGTTACTTGTATACTTCTTTCATTTCCTACGATTTTTTTAATTAGTAAAAAAGGATTTGTGGAAAGGTATGCAATCCACCAACCTATTTAGCCTCGCCAGTTGTCTTCATGCGAAAGCAGAAGCTTGTGTGCATGCAATGGCATCTGTTGAACCAGGGTTGAAGTTATGGTCAAGTGGGCCAGACGGAAGATTCGAACCAACGTTATTCGGTTTCAAATACGCTAGTCGAATAGGCGCCTCTATCCCCTCGGCCATAGCACCGACGAATTCATAATCTTTTTCGCTTACTTTCTCCTTTAATTATCATTCTGGATATCCCAATAATTCTCTTTTTCCAAAATTCCATCCATCCATACTTCTCTCGGTCTTCCTCTACCACAAAAACTATCTTTTCTTGCAACTTATATTTTATTCGTCACTCTGTCGTAATTGATTCTCTCCATATGCAAAAACCATCATAATAAATTTCTATTTATCTTCAATTTCACACTTTATCTTGCACCACATTCTTCTCTAACAAAATCTTCCTCTACAGCGACATCTTTCTACGCTTGCAACATACATTTTCTAGGGAAGAATAACTAGGATAAATCCTTTTATATTTCGTTAATAAGATAGATTTTGATTAGAGCGCAGAGACACAGGTTAATGATGCCGTTAATTACGTTAATCCACTTCTGAGACGCAAGACTTAGATTGAGATTAATGGATTAACGGAAATCAATATGAGAAGAGAATGAGTCGAGCACAACGATAATCACAGCTCCAAGTAAGCCTGGCTTACACAGTGATATTATTATGTGCATCTTAAGTGATTCAGAATCAAATGTGATCATAATTGATTCGGGAAGATTTGGGATCAAAATGTGATCAGAATTGATTCGTACAGATTTGGAATGAAACAGGGATAAACACGAGACAAAATTAATACAATTTATTCGAGTATTCATAATATTAAACCTATTTGGAAAAGAACATGTCCTATTAGTCGATAATCTTTATTAGTAGATTTGAATAAGGCAATAACTCTGGTTAATAGTTCAGTTGGTAGAGTGCTTGAATTCCATGCCGAGAGCCCACCGAGGGTGTCTAATCTAATCTAATCTAAGCTGCAAAGATATATATCATTTAAGTTTTATATTAAATGCATTCCCACAAGCAGATATGTATAATTTCGCGCTAACACATGCCGCATGTGGACCTACAATATAAAACCCAATCTCAAATGAACATAAGCCTTGCAACTCTTGCCGTCCTTCCCTGAAACAGGGGTGACATTGGCAAAGTGAACCAATTTTTACAGTATGGGTGGTCAGCCGCATAACAACCTATAAGTCAAGGAACATACATGACAAATTACATTTTTTTAAATCAATAAATAACAATAGATATTGTTACGAAATCAGGGTTCAATTGTCTTCAAATTAAAAATACACAGGTCTTCTTCAATAGTTATTTATTTTACACAGTTACAAAATTTATTTTCACACTACTTTCTCGATTATTCCACTTGGTTTTGGTTCACTGATCAGATGACTTCGATGTGTTTGTAAGTCTCTATGATACTGGCCCGCTCTGCAGGCCATTCGCACCTTTATACTCTTCAGAGCAGTATGATCCAGAACTAAAGTCGCCAGACGGTTCCAGAGTAATTATTACTTCTCGATGTTTCACGTACTACCTAGACACAACCAAAATCCTACCTACCAATGCAATACAGTATTCCTATAATTATAACAAATACCTACTTAGCCTAGAGAATTCTACACTTATACATAATTATCGATCTTACCTACCAATACTTTTGAGGATTCTTATAACTATAACTACCCATACTTATTTCAATATTTATATTTACATAACACTACCCCCCACCTAGACTGTTTCGTCCCGGAACAGTCTTGACTCTGTGTAGGTAGGGGCATGCTGATCCACGTCGACACCCTGTGGTCAGGAAGAAGTGGCAGTCCACGGATTTCTCCCCACTGGCTCTCGGCTGCGCTTGCTCGCAGCACACCTTGACGCTGATGCCGACTCCCGAGAACACTGCTTCAATCATACTCCGGATTATCCGCCAGTCTCGATTAGCGCGGCCGCCACCCATCTTCGGTATTGCCAGACGCGCCTGCTGATCCTCCAACATGTAGTCACGCAGCTCAACAAGGCCGTCCCACAATGCCTTGTAGTCCTCTTCCAGGTTGCTGGAATCCGGGACAACCAGGCAGTATGCTTGTTGACGCCCCTTCGGTAGTCTCAGAGCTCTTCCTTGCGGGCTGCTCGAGGGTTGCGGTTCTCCGAATTTGTATCGGAAGACCCGTGCAATTCCTCTAGACATATCTAGATCTTCCGGTACACTGCATGCCAGTGTGTGGTCCCTAGTGACCTCAAATAAGTCCTTGTGGACTTCTGTGGTCACTCCATGGCGAAACTTCTGCCCTGCCTTCGCGTTCTCCCAAAACGTCTCAAAGGCTGGTGATCTTTCGGATGCGACGCACTGTCGTACTTTTTGGGCTGGTTGGTCATCATTATCGCCTAGGTATGGTGAGAGGCGATTGTAGTGCACGACCCTTGGTTTTCCGTTTTGTCTCTTTTTTATGCGGTAGACCACATCGTTGATGCGCTCCAAGATCTCGTACGGCCCGTCCCAGGAACGCTGAAGTTTCGGACAGTATCCTTGGCGCCTCTTGGGGTCAAAAAGCCACACCCAGTCACCAGCTTTGTACCCCATGCTGTCAGCTCTGGTGTCATAGCGCTCCTTCATTTGATCGCTGGCTTCCCCGATGTTCATGCGGACCTGATCATGGATGTCATCCAGCCTCCTGCGAAGGTCTGTCACATAGTCTTCTCCGGCTAGGTCTTCACCTGGTTTGCAGCCAAATTTGAGATCACAAGGAAGTCGCATTTCTCGCCCAAACAGTATGCTGCTGGGAGTCTTCTTCGTCGTTTCCTGAACAGCCGACCGGTAAGCCAATAAGAACAAAGGCAGATGTCGGTCCCAGTCCCGCTGATGGCTGGACACTACTTTGGCTAAGTACCTCCCCACGGTACGGTTCATCCTTTCCACCATTCCATCAGACTGTGGATGTAGCGCAGTGGTCCTGGTCTTGTAGATCCCTAGCCGCTCACACATTTGCTGGAAGATAGCAGCTTCAAAGTTCCTTCCCTGATCAGAATGTAATTCCAGGGGTACGCCAAACCTGCTGATAAATTCGGTAACTAGAACTTCAGTCACGGTTACGGCCTCTTGGTTAGGGATTGAGTAAGCTTCCACCCACTTGCTGAAGTAATCCATCACCACCATGATGTACTTGTTACCCTTCTCAGTTGTAGGAAATGGGCCAGCTATGTCGATGGCAATTCTTTCAAAGGGGCTGCCAACATTGTACTGACGCATTGGTGCTCGCCTTTTCCTTTGCGGTCCATTGGCCGTTGCACAGGTTACACATTTTCGACACCAATCTTTGACGTCTTCGCTGCAGTTGATCCAGTAAAATCGCTCTTTCACTTTCTCCAGCGTCTTCTTAACGCCTAGATGTCCTCCAGAAGTTCCTCCATGCAGCAGTCCAAGGATTTCCGGTACTCGGCTCCTCGGAACGAGGGTTTGCTTTCTTCTAAGTGTGCCGTCTTCCTTCTCGATCTTTCGTTTCAGAAACCCTCCTTCTATCACTATGGATCCCCATTGAGCCCAATAAGCCTTGACAGTTGGTGATAAGGGGGCGAGTTTTTCCCAGGTTGGCCTTTCTCCTTCTCGCGCCCATTCCATCACATACTTCAAGTCCGGATCATTCAGTTGGTCTTGCGCCAATTTTTCATCTTGCCAGTCCTCATCTTCGGTGGTCGTCCTTTGGACAATTGCTACCTTGTCCTCCATCTTGCTGCAATGTTTGCAGTCACTGGCGCATGGTCGTCTGGATAATGCATCCGCATTTCGATGAAGCGTGCCAGGTCTATGTTCGGAGTCATAATCATACTCCTGGAGCCTTTCAATCCATCTAGCCACTTGCCCTTCTGGGTTTTTGAATTTCAGAAGCCAAACCAGTGCAGCATGATCAGTCCGTAGTGTGAATTTTCTCCCGTACAAGTATTTGCGGAAGTGTTCCACTGATTTTATCACGGCAAGAAGCTCTCGTCTGGTCACGCAATAATTTCGTTCTGGCTTGGAAAGCACTTTACTGAAGTAACCCAGAACAGTCTCATGCCCATCCTGTATTTGGGAAAGGACGCCTCCTATCCCCACATTACTAGCGTCGGTATCCAGGATGAACTTTCCATCTTTTCGTGGGTAGCTCAAGATGGGGGCACTTGTTAATCTTCCCTTAAGCTCTTCAAATGCTTGTGCGCAGGAATCACTCCAATGGAAGCGAGTGTTTTCTTCCGTAAGCTTGGTGAGCGGTTTTGCAATGTCCGCAAATCTTGGCACAAACCTCCTGTAATAAGTGCACAGCCCCAGGAAACTCCTAGTTTCATGTTTGTCCTTCAGCACGGGCCAGTCTCTTACTGCCTTGATTTTGGCAGGGTCAACTTCAACTCCACGTTGAGAAACTATGTGTCCCAGGTAATTTACTTGTTTCTTGAACAGGTTACACTTTTTCGGGTTGAGCTTCAGTCCAGCGTCTTGTAGTCGCCCGAAAACTTGCTCCAGATTTCTCAACTGATGGTTGAAGTCCTTTCCCAGGATGATTATGTCATCCAAGTATACCAGGCAGGTTTCCCATGACAGTCCTCGCAGCACATTCTCCATCAGCCTTTCAAACGTGGCGGGGGCATTGCATAAGCCAAATGGCATCACGGTGAACTGCCAAAGTCCAGATCCAGTCGAGAATGCAGTTTTCTCTTTATCTTTGGCATCCAATTCAACTTGCCAGTAGCCACTTTTCAGGTCCAATGTGGAAAAAATGGTGCATCCTGCCAATGTGTCCAAGGTGTCGTCAATCCTTGGCAGAGGGTAACTATCCTTTTTCGTAACATCGTTGAGCAGTCTGTAGTCCACACAAAATCTCGTGGTACCATCCTTCTTTTTCACCAGTACCACCGGGGATGTCCAAGGGCTACTTGATGGTTCTATGATGCCATCCTTGCTCATGTCTTTGATGATCTTGTCAGCTTCTTCCCGCTTTGCAAAGGGTAGTCTTCTTGGAGCCTGTTTTATTGGTCTCGCTTCTCCGGTGTCTATGCTATGTCGCACTACCTTGGTTCTTCCCAGACGGCCATTAGAGTCCTCGAAAATGTTCTGGTAGCGGCAGATCAAACTCTTCACTCTCCGTTTGTTTTCCTCGGTTAGACCTTGGGAAGCGTCGTGGACCAGGGCTTCCAATTGTGTTGACAATTTGTTTCCTTCGCATGACATGTTTGTCATCTGTTGCACAATGGAAGTTATCCTCTCACATCTGCCCAAAACAAAACCTTCATTCATTTTAACTGGGTAGCTGTTCACATTCATGATCTTGACAGGAATGGTCTCCTTTGCGCGAATCACTGTTCTTGCCACCATGACTCCTTTGTTAACATTGTCCATGTTCTCCGGTTCTATCATACAGATTTGGTCATTTGTACTACTGGAATCCAGGCGGGCACTCACTATCATCTCGGATCGCCCCTTCACTTCGGTATTCTTGGCTAGGATAACACGTGCAGCCAGTTCTTTCCGTCTTTGCAGGATGACTTCTTCATTTCCAATTTTAATGGACCCTTTCTTTAAATTTAAACTGCACCCAAATCTGTCCAGTATGTCCATTCCCAATATAACGTCTTCTTCAATGTTGGCCACCAACGTCCGATGATCAAAAGTGGTGCTGCCAATTTGGAAGGTGGCAATCGTCTCCCCATACACCTGTGCTGACTCTCCCGTGGCGGTGTGCAGAGACCACTTTGTTGGTGCAATCTGCTTACCTCGTGCCACTATGTCGCGTCTCAGAATTGTCCTGGTTGCTCCCGTGTCCACCAGTAGTTCACGAGTTACTCCATCTATTATGCCATTGATAAAAATGCTGCTGGCTTTTCCTCTCACGGTTGCGACAGTAGCAGCAGATTTCAGGGCCTCTCCAGCGTGGGTCAACGGTTGCCCCTTCCCATTAACCCTTTCTAGTTTTCCGCAGCCTGTTTTCTGGGTTTCTGAGGCTTGGGACACTTGGTGCTAAGGTGGCCCAGCTGTCCGCAGTTCCAGCAGCGTGGGTCTCGTCTTCGAGGTCTCAGACGTTCCAGCACTTTTTCAATTAGCTCCTCGGTTGTAGGTAGCTTGACCTCCTCTGCCTCGACTGCACGAACCCTGGCGTGGCCCCTGATGGACTGTTTGACAGCCTCAAACTCGAGAGCTTGGCTGAGCGCCTCGTTCAAAGCCTTGGGATGGGCCAGTTTTACGGCTTGTTGCGTCTCCCATTCCCGCAATCCATTTAGGAACTTGTCCACTGCCAAGCTCTCACAGATGTCGTCGGAGGCTGTCGGGTAAGCGTCTCGTACCAGGCGGGCGATGTCCATTTCAAACTCCTGGAGGCTCTCGTTGGGCTTCTGCACCCTTGTGTTCAGCTGCGACTTGTACAGCTGCTCCAGGCACTTGTGGCCATAGCGCATATCCAAGCGCTGCTTCAGCTGCCCAAAGTCACCACGGTTGTCCAGGGGTATGGCCTGCAGAACCCTGAGAGCGTCTCCTCGGAGCGACAGGCTGAGAACCGAAGCCTTCTTCTGCTGGCTCCAGGCTCCCATCATGGCAGCCGTCTCAAAGAGGGTCAAGTATTCCTCCCACGACGTCTTCCCGTCGAAGGTTGGGAGGTTGTGCTTGGCTAGGGAAGGGTCATCATCCCCTCTTGTGATCCTGGTTGGAGTTGAGCATCCCTGGTCGGTCTCGTCGTGAAGGCCGCCTTTGGGGGAGATTCTGGTGGACTCCATCTGGCACTTGTCAGCCAGCTCGGCACGCAGACGGTCTTCCAGGTTTGACATCCGAGTCTCCATTTCCCCCTTCAGGGCCGAGAGGTTGGTTTTCATCTTCTCCTCTATTTCTCCTTTCAGGGTTGTGAGACTATCCGCTATCTCCGCCTTCAGGGTCCTGGCGTTGTCAGCCATCTCCGCCTTCAGGTCTTCCCTCAGGGTCTTGGAATTGTCAGCCATTTTCTCCTCCAGGGTCCTGGCGTTGTCAGCCATCTTCTCCTCCAGGGTCTTGGCGTTGTCAGCCATCTTCTCCTCCAGCCCGGTCAGGTCCTCCTTCAGGGTCTTGGCGTTGTCAGCCATCTTCTCCTCCAGCCCGGTCAGGTCCTCCTTCACGGTCTTGGCGTTGTCAGCCATCTCAGTCTTCAGTCCTGTCAGGTTACTGTTGATGCTGATATTTAGCTCGTCCAAGGCGCGGTCCCCTCCAGACGCCATGACAAAATATGCCGGGTCTTCGCCTGACTGTTCTAAGGCCTCCATGAGGCGTGCCTGTAAGGCCGCCTTCCCTCCTGAGGTCTCCAGGTCCCTCTCCAGAAGCTCATTTTTAAGCTCAGTGACTTTGAGGTCCTTGATGTTCACTTTGGTTGCCATTTTTTTCAAAATTTACTTCAAAACAAAAATATTTTTAAATTTATTTAATACAAGTTTTGAGTTTTATATATATAGCTGTTTTGAATACGTACTTTAGCAAAATAATAATTTATCTGATTACACTGATTGGTAGGTAGGTACTGTCTTTTAATATTTATTTTTAAATCACCAATATTTTTAACATAATAATGTCTGATAGTACATAATTATTTATTTCGTCTCAAGTCTTTCAAACACACAGGTAGGTACCTACTTAATGTACATTCACACACTTGTAAACAAAGGATAGTTATTCAAAAACTTTTTCTCGATGAATCTGGAACGTTCTTTTGTAATATTTTTCAAGATTTTTTATTTATTTATTTTATTTTTTTAATCACACACAATAATAAAAAAACTATGGTCCAATTTGATGACTTTCTCAATGCGGTAAAATAGTCATTATGTTATGTCCAGAATTATGTTCCATATGATGTTCCAGAATTTATAAGCAACTTGCTTTTGCGTCTTTTCTTTTAACAAAAATTTATTTAAACACTTGTTTTCACAAAAGTCAGTTCACACAAAGTTCAATTTGAATAAAGTTCATTTTAACACTATTTAATTTATTTTATTTATTTTTAGACAGAAGATCTTAATTTTTCTTGACAATTCCGCACCTGACGCCAATTGTTACGAAATCAGGGTTCAATTGTCTTCAAATTAAAAATACACAGGTCTTCTTCAATAGTTATTTATTTTACACAGTTACAAAATTTATTTTCACACTACTTTCTCGATTATTCCACTTGGTTTTGGTTCACTGATCAGATGACTTCGATGTGTTTGTAAGTCTCTATGATACTGGCCCGCTCTGCAGGCCATTCGCACCTTTATACTCTTCAGAGCAGTATGATCCAGAACTAAAGTCGCCAGACGGTTCCAGAGTAATTATTACTTCTCGATGTTTCACGTACTACCTAGACACAACCAAAATCCTACCTACCAATGCAATACAGTATTCCTATAATTATAACAAATACCTACTTAGCCTAGAGAATTCTACACTTATACATAATTATCGATCTTACCTACCAATACTTTTGAGGATTCTTATAACTATAACTACCCATACTTATTTCAATATTTATATTTACATAACAATATATACATGGACATAAAAAACTACATCATGAAAAAAACAATTTTACTTTAACAAACCCCAGCCGCCAACATCACAGATCAACCGCCATTTCTTTCTATCCTTACATACTTCTTTCATTTCTTCCAGAGTCATAACCTTCTTCATACAAGCTCTTCTTTTATTATGACTTTGGATATTCCATTCATTCGCAATTTCGGATATTTGGTCCATCCATACCTTTCTCGGTCTTCCTCTACCACGACATCCATCTATTCTACCAACATATACTTTCTTCGTCAGTCTTTCCTCATTCATTCTCTCCATATGCCCAAACCATCTTAACAAACTTCTTTTAATCTTCACTTTCACACTTTCTCTTGCACCACATTCTTCTCTTACAAAATCATTCCTCACCCTGTCACTCCGTTTTTTCCCAATCATACTTCTTAGAAAGTCCATTTCAACAGTATGGACTTTACTAATTTCACTTTCATTCACCGTCCAGGCCTCGCTTCCATACATCAAGGTGGGTAAAAGTATGCCACTGCGTACCGCCAATCGAGCATTTTTAGATATGTTTTGATTTTTGGCGATACACGCTGTGGCACCCAGTACACACCTGCCCTTCATTACTCTTCTTTCAAATTCACCGGTCATTCTTCCATCTTTTTCAAACTTACTTCCCAGGTATACAAACTCATTTACAACATCAACATTCATTCCATTAATTTTAAATTCATAATTCATACTTTCATCATCTCTTTCAAAAATCAATACTTTCGTCTTACTTGCATTCAACTTCAGATGGTTACCTAACAAAGTTTCATTCAATCTAGAGAGCATTGTTTGCAATTCTACTGCTGAATCAGATACAAGAACTGCATCATCTGCATACAGTAGAACACTCACTTTGCTCTCTCCTATCATCAATCCACAATCATTAAGTCTAGCATCTCTGACACACTTGTCCATGACTATGTTAAATAGCCATGGACTCATCACACATCCTTGCCTCACACCCTTATAAACTTCAAACCACTCGCTATACTCACCATCAATACGAACACATGCCTTACTATTTTCATAGTTGGCATGCACCGCATCTAGGAGAGCCCCATTCACTCCATATGCTTTCAAAACATCCCATAACATACCTCTGTCTACTGAGTCAAAAGCCTTTTCCAGATCTACAAAGGCCGTGAACAGCTTCCGCCTCACCGACAATTGTTTTTCAACAAATTGTCGTAGAGTAAAAATCTGATCAACACAGCCTCTACTGGCCATAAAGCCGGACTGTATATCGGAAATCCTTTCACTAGTAGTCAGAATCACATTTTTTATAATCACCTTACAGAAGACCTTTCCTGGTATACTGAGTAGACTGATTGGTCTGAAGTTCTGACAGTCTTTTTTGTCCCCTTTACCTTTGTAAATGGGAACAATGACTGCCTTCCTCCAATCCATCGGTACTACTCCTGCATTCACACAAAGCTTACATAATTCGTACATCCAATCTATCACGCATTCACCTCCTGCTTTCAACATTTCACCATTTATTCCATCAAATCCAGCAGACTTTCCATTCTTCAAACATTCAATAGATACTTTTATTTCTTCTTTCAAAATCCTAAATTCATTCTCTTCTGTCATTTTTCTAAACAAATTTCTTTCGCCCCGACCAAAAATCCCTTCAAAATATTCTTTCCATCTCTTACATACTTCATCATTCTCCCATACCATCTCACCAACAGCACTTTTGATTCCTGGGGTGGTCAATGCAGAATCTTTATTCCTAATGGCACCGACCCATCTCCAGAATTCCTTCCTACTGTCGGTGAAACTTCTGTTCATTTTTTCATCAATCTTTCTCTGTTCATTCGCTTTGCTTTCATAAACTACATTCTTCGCCATTCGCTTGGCTATTTTATATTCATCTTCTAGCTTTCTATCATTCCTGTCGTTCAGCCACTTTTTGTAACATTCCTTCTTTACTTTCACAGCCTCTTTTACTTTAGCATTCCACCAGGCATCCCCTTTCAATCTTCCACCTTTCGTTTCTCCACATACTTTTCGAGCACATTCAATCATTCTTTCTTTCATATCCTTCCACATGCTTTCAATATCTTTTTCATTCACATTCTTTTCAAGTTCATTCACACTTAACTTTTTTTGTAATTCTGATTTATACTTCACTTTCACGTTTTCATCACACAGACTTTCTACTTTTATTCTTGGCTTTCTTACTTTCTTCTTACGTTTCTTCTTTCTTACTTCTCCAATCATTATTTTAGCGCATAAGAGATAGTGGTCACTGCCTATTTCAGGCCCACGATAGACACGGCTATCTCTTACGGCTCCTCTCAGTCTTTCATCCACACAGATGTAGTCAATGATTGTGCGACTTCCCACAATCTGCCTTGTGTACAGATGCACATCCTTATGCCGAAACCATGTGTTTGATGCAAACAGGCTGTGCTCTGCACACAAAGCTATCAGGTGTCGCCCATTATCATTGACTACACCTCGTCCACTAGGACCAACAATTTTCACACATTCATCTCTTTGCTTACCTACCCATCCATTCATATCACCCAAAATTATAATGAATTCATTCTTCTTACTTTCACGCACAGCTGCATTCAACTCGTTCCAAAAATTCATTTTCACCTCCATACATTCTGAATCTACAGGAGCATAACAGGCCACCAAGAAAATTCTCATCTTGCTTGTTTTAAATTTAACAATCAAGATTCTTGGGGAGACTCTTTTGTAACCTGTTATGCATCCTTTCACATTTTCACTAACGATCACGCCAACACCTTGTCTTTCATTCCCATCTTCTACACCTGACCAGATATACAATTCACCATTCATTAGTACTTTTTCACCATTCCCTTTCATTTTTGTCTCTGTCACACCCATCACTTGTATTCTCTTTTCATTCATCACATTCACAATTTCCTTCTCCTTACACTCATTCATTCTTCTGACATTCCAAGTTCCAATCACCCATTCATTCTCTCTGAGCAAGTTTCTGGCGGTGTCTCTGCAAAGTGGAACTGAGCTTATGTTGGCGTACATAGGCCTTATTTAATACAAAAACTAAATAAAAATATAGGTATCAAATAATACTCGTAACAACAATAAGAATAAAAAATTAATAATATAAAATTATCAAAAAAAATAAAAATAAATAAATAAATTATTATTATGGTCATTATATAAAATTAATTAAATCCTAATCCTAATCGGGGTGTCGGCTTCTCCCTCTAGGAAAGTCGCAGGGTGCTTATGTCAGGATGATGTTGAAGTTAAAGTTGGCGTTGCCGGAGTAGCTCCTGGCGGCCTACGTGGGTCCTCGCCCATGCCCGCGTCTCTACGC
The DNA here is from genome assembly GCA_951799405.1 of Agapetus fuscipes. Taxonomy (NCBI): domain Eukaryota; kingdom Metazoa; phylum Arthropoda; class Insecta; order Trichoptera; family Glossosomatidae; genus Agapetus; species Agapetus fuscipes. The sequence goes on along the minus strand of OX637357.1, from coordinate 9,313,010 downwards.
TGGGCCTCCTCGCCGTGCAACACCCAGCCTCCTGTAGCTTGGCACTCCTTGGGGTTCTCATCAGAGTTGTCGTCGCAGTCGTCACACACCCAGGTGCAGGGATTGCAGCGCCCGTTGGCGCACTGGAACTGACGGGCGGAGCAGCCGGTGGTGTCAGATATGTGTCCAGCGCCAGCAATCACGTAACAAGTCCCAGTAAACAGTGTACAAAACGAAAACACAAACCACATATTACATCCAAAAATCAATGCGGGGGCAGACTGCCTCTCGTTAGAATACATGTCGAGAATCCCGCCACAATTCACTATTCACACTTTTGAATTTTTGTTTGGAATAGAATACACAATTAACTTAACCGAACCTTAACCGAACTTAACCGAACCTTAACCGAACTTAACCGAACCTTAACCGAACTTAACCGAACCATAACCGAACTTAACCGAACCTTAACCGAACTTAACCGAACCTTAACCGAACTTAACCGAACCTTAACCGAACTTAACCGAACCTTAACCGAACTTAACCGAACCTTAACCGAACTTAACCGAACCTTAACCGAACTTAACCGAACCATAACCGAACTTAACCGAACCTTAACCGAACTTAACCGAACCTTAACCGAACTTAACCGAACCATAACCGAACTTAACCGAACCTTAACCGAACTTAACCGAACCTTAACCGAACTTAACCGAACCTTAACCGAACTTAACCAAACCTTAACCGAACTTAACCGAACCTTAACCGAACTTAACCGAACCTTAACCGAACTTAACCGAACCATAACCGAACGTAACCGAACCTTAACCGAACTTAACCGAACCTTAACCGAACTTAACCGAACCTTAACCGAACTTAACCGAACCTTAACCGAACTTAACCGAACCTTAACCGAACTTAACCGAACCATAACCGAACTTAACCGAACCTTAACCGAACTTAACCGAACCTTAACCGAACTTAACCGAACCTTAACCGAACTTAACCGAACCATAACCGAACGTAACCGAACCTTAACCGAACTTAACCGAACCTTAACCGAACTTAACCGAACCTTAACCGAACTTAACCGAACCTTAACCGAACTTAACCGAACCATAACCGAACGTAACCGAACCTTAACCGAACTTAACCGAACCTTAACCGAACTTAACCGAACCTTAACCGAACTTAACCGAACCTTAACCGAACTTAACCGAACCTTAACCGAACTTAACCGAACCTTAACCGAACCTTAACCAAGAGTTGCAGGGTGTATGTCCATTTGAGATTTGGTTTTTATGTTGTAGGTTCACATGAGGCATGTGCAAGCGCGAACTTGTATGTGTCTGGTTGTGAGAATGCATGTAATGTGAATCTCCAATGTAACATATCTTTGCAACTTAGATTAGATTAGATTAGATTTTATGAAACCTTTGTTAAATGTAAAATGTTATTCTGGAAATTTCATTTTATTCTGACCTGCATATTTTAATATAATAACTGTAGGGGAATTCTGTATCATAGAATAATGAGATCTCAACCCTTTTTGTCGTGTTTGAAGTGTGCCATGTGTTTCGTAAAATTATTGCTATCTCGTTTTAACCTGAGAGTACAGTGCGCGTTATTCGATGCAGAAGCGGGATAAAAACTGATTGTCTCCTTGCATCTGCATTAAAACGTTTCCAACGGACTTCGGCTTGACATTTTTTTCCTGATTGTATGATGGTTGCGACTCTATAATATATATCTCAATGATTATTAGTCATGTTTGATCCCATAGGGTGGAGGAGTATTGATGTAAAAATGCCATTCAAGAGCGATCGTCTTTAGAAGTCACAAGACGCCTAATGGGGCTTCCACACGCTTGCCAACCCATCTCAAGTCAAGCGCACAGTGTGTCGTCTAGAACATGCTAGCTGGACAAAATTTTGTCTAATTGACTAATTTTGTCCAGCTAGCATGTTCTAGACGACACACTGTGCGCTTGGCTACAAGCCAAGTGCACAGTGTGTCGTCTAGAACAGCGGTCCGCAACCCTGGGGTCGCGACCCCGGGTGGGGTCGCGAAAGATATTTATGGGGTCGCCAAAAAAGTCAATAAGGTCCTGTACTTATCGAATTTTATTAATGTTTATGCATAAAATATAACCTCTCTTTACATACACAATTACACAATGTCCTTAAAACGGAGAGAATCGAAAATAATTTCGACTGTACGACCTGTCCAGTCCCGCCCGTCACAACCTCACCGCTCCCGCGCCCGCGCACCTTTTTTTAAAAATAAAATATTAAAATAATTGCTTAAATTAAAATAATGTCCGTAGCTCAGTGGTAACACTGCGGACTCTGAATGGGAAGGTTGTGGGTTCGATTCCCGGCGGAGCACAAAAAATATACCATTTATATTTTCAAATTTGCTCTTCGCCGGGTTGAAAAATTCATAAAACCTTTACCAATGACCGGTCTCCAAAGGTCCATCCAGCCTTACAGCAACTGGGTCTTGCTTGAGAATTGGCGCTTTGTAGCGACGACGATCAAGCTCGTAAAAAGGTCGATAGCTCAATTGGTAGAATGCTTGCATTCCATGCCGAGAGCAAGGGTTCGATCTCAAAGGTTTACTCAGCCTTCACAAGAAATGAGAACCAGCCCCCCCGGGAGCTGAGAAACCCCCACTTCAATTGAAAGTGGTTGGTGTGAGGCCGGCCCCCTTACCTGTAAAAATAAATAGGTCCCGAAGCGCCACATACGACCCCTTCGGGGATAACGCAGGCAAGAAGTTACACTATATGTGTGGCTTAGTTGCGTTTTTTGCTTGTCTCATTTAATGCCATCATAAATATTACTCGTACGTTAAATGCATATTTTCTAGTTTGCTCCAATATTACTTTCCAAAATAAATAAACTCTTCAATATAAATAATTTACGAAATTAAAACAGCTAACTTCGTTACCTGAACCAACCTTTGCACTTGTTAACTTAGTATATTTTTTTTCTGGGGTCGTTCATAACTCTTTTTTTAATTTTGGGGTCGCAATATCAAAAAGGTTGCGGACCGCTGGTCTAGAACATGCTAGCTGGACAAAATGAGTCCATTAGACAAAATTTTGTCCAGCTAGCATGTTCTAGACGACACACTGTGCGCTTGACTTGAGATGGGTTGGCAAGCGTGTGGAAGCCCCATAAGGTTCCACTTTGATGGGCCCGCAGTATAGACCACTTATGAAGCTTTACGGCTTAGAGGATCAACCTTGGGCACTTGCTACCCAACAGTACATTATATACAGCGTAGATGCCACATAATGACGTGCACAGACTGAAGTAAAGATTATTATAGATGTAATAAGTGCGGGTGTGAGTTTCAGTCTTTTATATATTTCCGCAACATAGAAAAAATAAATAGTGAATTAAAACTTTGTTTCCATTTGAATTTTTTAAATAATTAAAAATGGACTTTCACTGTCTTAATAAATCCACCCTAAAACATATAATAGAAAAATACTGTTATGTATTAAGCGGGTTCTTTTTAATTAAAACTGCGGGAGCTGGGAAACCCCACTTCAACTGAAAGTGGTTGGTGTGAGGCCGGCCCTACTTACTTTACTTTACTTTTCGTATGGCCGGCAAGCACAGCAAATCACTTGGCCGTTGGGCCGCGTCAGAGGCGAAGATCCAAGCCCTCCATCCACTTCACTGCTCCTGGCGTGGCCTCGTGGAGGTCCTTCAGGCCAGGAGGGTGTCTTCTGATGGGGCACTCCTCCACTATGTGCCGGACAGTCTGGTTCTCCGCCCCACAGTCACATCCTGGAGATGGAGCTAATCCCCATCTATGGAGCAAGAAGTTGCAACGGCCTTGCTCGGTTCGGATCCTATTCAAGGTCGTCCACAGTCCTCTCGCAAGATTAAACCCTGGGACCTCCTGGTGTGGCAGAGTGATCAGTTCGTGGTTTTTAAAGCCTTTCTCCTCCCATATGGACTTCCATTGCAGTGTAGCATCCCTACTCCGATCATCAATTGTCCAGATGGGGTTTCTGGACTTGAGTCGCTTGTTTGGGTGCTGGAAGATGTCCTTGAAAGCAGGGAGCAGCGGGTCACTTCTCACTCTGTCGACCAGTTTTATGGATGCCAGGGATCTACGCAGGGTTGGAGGGGCGATGTTGGACAGGACCGAGAGCCACTGGACGGGTGTAGACCTTACGGTTCCTGAGATGGAGCGCATGGTTTTGTTCAGCTCCACATCCAGCTTGTTACAGTGATCGCTACGAGCCCAGACGGGAGCGCAGTACTCCGCCGCACTGTACACCAGAGCCATAGCTGAAGTTCTCAGTGTCCTTGCGTCACTTCCCCATGTAGTGCCTGCCAGTTTGGATATTATGTTATTGCGGGTTTTAACCTTTGCTTTAGTGGCTTCTATGTGGCTTCTATATGTCAGGGCCCGATCTAGTTTAATGCCCAGATATTTTGGGGTGGTTTTAGCAGGGATATTGTGCCCGCTCATTTGAACACTAAGACTCCTATTTGCTTCTCGGTTATTAAGGTGGAACACAATTGACGCTGATTTTGTAGGATTTGGAGATAGGTGCCATGTTCTAAAGTATTTAGACAGAATCTCTAGATCTCCATTTAGTGTCTCTTCTATTTTATTGAAGCAATCATGTTGGGTCACTAACGCTATATCATCTGCATATGTGAATTTTCGGGAGGAAGTTTCAGGGATGTCTGCAGTGTATAAGTTGAAGAGTGCGGGGGACAGCACCGATCCTTGTGGCAGCCCGTTCTGCAGGATACGGTGTCTGCTTGCTTTGTCATTCAGGTAAACTTTTATTTTCCTATTAGAAAGCATTTGTTCCATGAGTCTAATTGTTGCCCTGCACTGAAACACTTTGGCAAACTTCAGGAGCAGTCCCTGTTTCCATACGGTGTCATAGGCAGCTGAAAGGTCAAGGAGCACAACTCCACTCTTTTGTTTGGTCTGGAAGCCATTTTCGATGTGGGTTGTGAGTGACAGCACCTGCTCTCCTGTGCTTCTGCCTTCCCTAAATCCGGCCTGTTCAACGGGGAGAGCCTTGTCAATTATAGGACATATTCTTGAGGCTATTATTTTTTGAAATAATTTATAGGTTACAGAAAGTAGAGATATTGGGCGAAAGCTTTTAGGATCACTTGATATTTTTCCAGGTTTCAGGATTGCTATAACTCTGGCTTCTAGCCAAGCTTTTGGAAGTTTACTGCTGTGTATTATGGTGGTGAAAAATTTACCAATCCAATCTTGCGCTTTCTTGCCGAGATGAATCAGGAACTCAGGCATAACTCCGTCAGAACCAGCAGCCTTTCCAGCTTTTAGGGACTTTATGGCTGCGCCCACCTCATTAGCTGATATTCTATCACAGATTGACGACTTTTCAATGCAGGTCTTTAGTGCCTCTTTCATTTGCTGTTTTACCATCAATTTTTGTTCTTTTGGTGGCTTTATATTAGAGGTATCAAATATCTGTGATGCTATTTGGTTGACTGATATATCTGAACATTTTTTGGAGGGTTGTGCAGCTCCCAGTTTTCGAAGTAGGGACCAACTTTTCCTGCTGGAATGGGTGAAGTCCATCTGCTCTACCGACTGTATCCATCTTGTCTTCCTTTCGTCGTCGAGGGATTTTATCAGCAGGGCTGCGATATTTTCATCCCCAGTTTGCTGGTACTGGTGTAGCAGGCCTTCGCACTCTGAAGACCATCCGGGTATGTAGTTATGAGTGTGGCCTCGGGGAATTGCCTTTCTTTCTGCTGATTTAAGTAGTTTAACAAATCTCATGTAATTACTCTCGGTTGGCTGTATCCGGGGAATTATATTTTCAACGTGTTCCTCAAATGCGCTCCAGTTTGCTTTCTTCATGTTCCATCTTGGCAAACGTGGTTGTATAATATTCGGTAAGCTAATACCGATGCTCACAATGATAAGTGCATGTTGGCTTTTCGGGAATTTGCGTAAGATCTCTCGCCTTGCCGTCAGAGGGATTCCTCCGTCCTCTTACCCGTAAAATAAATACGTCCCGAATCGCCACGTGCGACCCCTTTGGGGATAACGCAGGCAAGAAGTTACACTATATGTGTAGCTTAGTTGCGGTTTATTTATTTTACCACTTTCGGAATTCACAGTTACATTTTCACAGTAGGTATAGTTTGACGGTTGATTGATTTCTGATGCTGCATGGAATTTCGGAAACATGGAGAATCGTTGTTATGTTGCTATGCAAATAAAATATGAGAAAGTGCTGTGACGTCGATTCAGTCTACCTGAGGGGTGAGCCGCGAGTGTTTCCGACATAACCCGAAGACTCTCGATGCTTCATTCGGGATGAGTTCGGAAACCCGAGACTGCAGTCGGGGACTAGAGGCGACGGAGAGCGGTCGAGCTCAAAAGTGCTGCGAGATTTGGCGCAGTAAAAGTGGGTCGCACCGGAGCCAGATAAATAAGATCGTCCACCCAGGAGCCCCATCTTTAGAGGCGTTAGCCTCTGTGACTGCAGCTTTCGAGGACGCAACGTTTGGGAGTGATTTAAGTGAAGGTCGGGCCATTCCCTTATTTCCCCTTTTTTCCATATTACTTGATAATAAACTCATCTTTGTTAATAATAAATTATCTTTAAATTATGAAACCTTTCCCAAGATAGAATAAGCAACACCACTAAAGAGAGTCCCCACGCCCTGAGTGATGATGGTGAGAGCTAGCCGGATGTGAGTATCCTGGAGATACCTTTCATTTAAACCTAACATCGTTACATACTTACCGCCTTGCTAGACTTCACCAGAACATTTGATTCAACACTTAATTAATCTCGAACAAATACACATTATTATAAGGCACCTGCCTAAGCTTCCAATCATTTCTAGAGACTTAATCGGCTAATTATCAAATCAATAGAGACAAATAAAACAGAATTACAAATATGCATATTCGTAACAATGCAAGAGTACAAAATAAGTAGATATATAAAAAGGAATAACAATTGTAATCTTGTTTCCAGCATATCATTTTGTCTATTACTATCCATTCTTGATGAATAGAATGGTTGATTAAAAAAAGGTACCTAGTGCCATAGTAATTGTCCAAGTGAGAGACACAGGTAAGCGTACATTTATGAGAAGGTCAGAATTATTTATAAGATGTTTGCAAATAAATCAAAGTTTATGAGGCTGACCACCCATACTGTAAAAAATGGTTCACTTTGCCCATGTCACTCCTGTTTCAGGGAAGGTTGGCAAAAGTTGTAGGGCTTATGTTCAGTTGAGGCTTGAATTTAATTTGTAAGTACACATTGAGCATTTGTAAGCGCGAACTACACGTGTCTGTTTGTGGGCATGTGATATGAGCTTTAAATGTTAATATATCTTTGCAACTTAGATTATAGATTATAGATGGAGTACTCAATGGCAGAGATGGCGAGTTTACCATTAAATTTGTACAATTGTTTACATTGTCTTGAATATCTCGCATTATTGGGTCGTATACATTTGATATTCAATAAAACAATCCATTAGCTGAACTTTCTTTCACGATATCTGTACTTGATGTGACTTGAAACCACAGAGCTAACCAAAAAAATATGGAAAATAAAACAACGCCTCTATTTAGCGTTTAAGTTTCCATACATTTTTGATAAAACACATATAATAAAGTTTTATTGTTACGGTAGGGAATTTTGTTATTTGTTTGCGTACGGCAAATATCACAGGAGATTTTCTACGAGAAAGCATTTTGTATGAGTGAAATGAGATATGTTATACCACAACATGATCAATCATATGCATCTTTAATATAATATAAGTTGCAAAGATGTATTCATAATTAATGCATGCCCGCAAACAAAACAGACACGTGCAAATTCGCGCTTACAAATGCTGTGTGTAGGTACATATTGACGGCTGAGAAGTCTTTTACGAATATGAATACAAAGAAGAAATGCATTTTACAATATAGAGTAAGAATTTATATCTATAATAACGGATGTATGTTTGTATGTTTATCCTGTATGGACTTCTATACTACTGAACAGATTAGGATGAAACTTTCATGACTAATTCTTTATACATCGACGGTTACGGCGATATTTTGGTTAAAAATGAGTTTTGAATGTTATCCTACTTGAAATTTTCCGTTCTTTCTAATGTGCCAATTCCCGTAGCTCTACGATGTTTTTTTTTTATGCCCAAGCAAACAACTGTGTTTTCGAAGTATGGTTTTGGTGTAAATGACAAGATTTTGGCCTTTTTTGCCCTAAAGGAGCTTGTGACATAAAAAATCGTAAAACTAAATTAATAGGAATGCCATAAAATGCTGTTATTTTTAAAAATTTTAGAGCTGTTTTGATTTTAACGATGTGATAAAAAATTAAAAAGTCATACCATTTTTCTGCAATGTCCAACTTTAAACGGCTCTCCTGAACAATTTAGTTTAGATATCAACTTAGTCTTCTGCATAAAAAAAACTGGAACAATAAAGGAAATGAGAGCAGAAATATGCGCAAACTATTTTCACCTAAAGAAATTATTGGACTAAGAGAAGTGTACAAGGACGCAATACAGTGGAGACACATATGCGGAGATACTGGCCAGCCCTAACAGAATAGCGGCATGATCTAATAACAGTAACTAGATGAGCCACCACAAGGGGTGGCAGAGTACAGCTAGTACAAATAAATATATTGTATATTGTTATGATTTTACTGGGTTTTCTTTTAAATAAACTGCAATTATTTATTTCAACATAATTTATTTTTCATAGTTTGGTTCACAATTTACAACAATTGACAATCACTGCTTATTGATCTTTCACGGCAAAATGCTTGAAGCGACTGATTTCTCTCTGCACCATTTCAGTCCCGTTATATTGGTACTAAAGAGATCTTTCTTGCATATTCTAGATCATTCTTCGATCTCTCTCACACAAGAACGTCATTCTACGCACTACTACCCACACTATCGTACATGTATGGGTGCGCGTAGGTACTTTGGTTTCGTCACAATTAGAGATGGAAAAAACGGCTTAGTAAAAAAACGAAAAAACGCTTACGCTTTTTAAAATAAGCAGCTTAAAAAGCGTTTTTTCGTTTTTGGGTTTATTGTAAATATAAAATTTAATTCATTTAGTAGTTTCAGTTTTTCCATATTTACTCAAAAACTATTGACATAATTGAAAAAATGTTGAGTATTGAACCTAAACAATGTATAGTTCTGTAAGTAAAAAGCAAAAAAAAAAATCCAAAATACAGCACACACGAAAAAAAAGCTAAAAATGTAAAAAAAACGCGTTTTTTTAAATATTTTTTTGTGGTGGCAATTCTTAAGTTATATATTTTGTTTAAAGTTTGTAATTAAGATAAAAAATTAATAAACATGCTTGATTTTTTTCATTACTGTAACTATTTTGCTAAGACCATAAAGTGTAAGAAACAAAAACGGCAGATTTAGCTTTATAACACGCCATAAGCGTTTGAAAAATAAGCGTATAAAATAAGCATAAGCAACATTTTATACGCTTATTTTTCAAAACGACTTTTCGTTTAAATTGTAAGCGCGATTAGTTGCTTAAAATAAAAAGCAGCTATTTTAAACTACTTTTCGTTTAAACGGCCACCTCTAGTCACAAGATGTTTCCTGAAAATAGTAGCTACATATTCAGTCGTGACATATTAAAATCAACCATTAAATTACAAAAAGCTTCTCTTTAAACGTACTGCCAATTACATAGTACTTATCCAATTCTGTTTATATTTGCTAATTTTCCTCAGACTGTCTGATGAAGCGCAAAGAATTGCAAATATTTGTAAACAAACATTTGCCCAGAGTTAATTTAAAGAAACAAGAATCACCTTTCAGAAATAAAGCCCTTCCGTTTCATTACCAACAGAATGTTAATCTATTGTTTCAGTTTTCTATACTATTGTTACTTCGAGGGTCTATCAATTTTATTGTTACATTAAACAAAGGTCTGCTACAATACTTGTTTTGTGCTTTCAATTCAAATTCTACCCCGAGTTTATAAAACACTGCGTAATAACTCAACCATGTAAACAGAAAAAAATGCGTGGAATCTACAGCAGCGCCTCTAGCAAGTGTTTGAATTTTCAATATTTTTCTGGCAACGTGATGTTTGCGTTGTTTAATACTCCGGGTTGTTTTGATGTGAACCTTTAGCTTTTGACTTTAGTGAAATCAAAGCCAGTGGCGGAGAGTCATAATTTCTTATGTGTATTAAAGCCGCGTAGAATGAAAATTCTTAAATCAAAGTAACGTTACGATGAAACAAAAATCTCCATCTCAGAAGCATGCCCATGACTCTAAAAGTAAGTGGTTCGATGTTGCTGAAGGTAATAACATACCTCGTGTAACACTTAGGCCCAGTATTTACAACGTTAGCATAGCGACTTTATACTGAATGATAAGGATACATATATGCCGGACCGGATATGCTTGGACCGGTCCGTAGTCCAGTGGCAACACTTCGGACTCGTAAATGGAAGGTTGTGGATTCGGATCCCGGCGGAGCACAAAAATATACCGTTTATATTTTGAATGTGCTCTTCGCTGAGTTGAAAAATTCATAAACCTTTACCAAAGACCGGTCACTGAAAGGTCCATCCAACCTTACAACAACTGGGTCTTGCTTGAGAATTGGCGCTTTCTACAGCGACGACCAAGCTCGCAGAAGGCTCTTGAGGTGTGATACACACAAAAACAGCGCTCACCAAATAAATCATCCTAATATTATTATTATTATTATTTTATGCAAATTTTGTAGCTAGTATTTCTTATCAGCTTAAGGCGTGTTATAAAGCTAAATCTGCCGTTTTTGTTTCTTACACTTTATGGTCTTAGCAAAATAGTTACAGTAATGAAAAAAATCAAGAATGTTTATTATTTTTTATCTTAATTATAAAGCTTGAACATAATATATAACTTAAGAGTTGCCACCACAAAAAAATATTTTTAAAAACGCATTGTTTTACATTTTTAGCTTTTTTTTCGTGTGTGCTGTATTTTGGAATTTTGTTTTTGCTTTTTAATTACAGAACTATACATTGTTTAGGTTCCGTACTTAACATTTATTTTATAATGTTAATAGTTTTTGAGTAAATATGGAAAAACTGAAACAACTAAATGAATTAAATTTTAATTAAATCAAAGAACACAGTTTTTCCATATTTACTCAAAAACTATTGATATTATAAAAAAATGTTAAGTACGAAACCTAAACAATGTATAGTTCTGTAATTAAAAAGCAAAAAAAAAATCCAAAATACAGCACACACGAAAAAAAAGCTAAAAATGTAAAAAAAACGCGTTTTTTTAAAAAAAAATTGTGGTAGCAATTCTTAAGTTATATATTTTGCTCAAGCTTTATAATTAAGATAAATAATTAATAAACATGCTTGATTTTTTTCATTACTGTAACTATTTTGCTAATACCATAAAGTGTACGAAACAAAAATGGCAGATTTAGCTTTATAGCACGCCTTAAAGTCGCATATGCTAACGCTGAAAATACAGGGCCTTACGGCATTCGCGCATTGTATTAGACACAACTGCCTGCCAGACTTGTCAAACATTACAGAATATTAAAAATAATCACGTACTTCAATGTAAAATCTGGTTTAATTTCTTTTTCGACACATGCCATGACGTCTTTTTTTATTTAAAAATCGTCAAATTTACCGACAAAAACAACTACGAACGTATGCGTGGAAACGTCCGCGCAGAGATGACGTTTAGGAATGCCAATTTGGAAAAAACACGTCGTAATTTCTCCATATCTCTCTGTTTATAATGAAATCACACTGAGAACATCTTTGTTCTCTTTCTACTTAAGGAAAATTTGTGTTGAGGTAAGTTGAAACGGGTAAAGCATATCGCCTTAAATGTAAAACTGAATAAGTGCTATAATCAATAATCTAAGTTGCTAGGATATATTCATTTCAAGCTCTCAGATGTATGCCCACAAACCAACACGTGTAGTTCGCGCTTACAAATGCTGAATGTGTACTTACAAATAAAATCCAAACCTCAAATGAACACAAGCCCCACAACTTTATTTATTTATTTTTTATTTAGGAAGCAAACAGTCATAATACAATTATAATGTTGATAAAAATTAAATAAATGTAGACCTAGAGATCCATAGGAATATTACAGTTATTAGAATTACAAGGTAAAGACATTAAAACTAAAATTGAAATGAAAGTGAAATAATATCATAAAAGAAAGGGGAAAAAGAACAAGTAATAAAAACCGTTGTCGGATTGTTCCTCAGAAGCATATTTCTCTCACCATATTTCGAAACGAATGTAGAGAATTTGAGAAAATGTCGACATCTGAAAGATTAGTGTTATAATGTGTAGTTGCGCGTCTGAAAAATGAATTATTTGCATAGTTGGTACTGCAGATAGGAATGTGGAATGTTTGTTTATGACGAGAGGATATTCGAGGGACTTTCAGTAAGACGTTTTCTAAAAGAAGCGATGAATTTATATGATTATTAATTATTTTGTAAAGAAAAATTGCATCTAAAAACCTGCGTCTACTCTCAAGTGTAGCTATACCATGCCGATCAGTTGAAGTATTATAGTCTGTGTAGTTGTTTCCTGTCCGAAAGTCTAAGGATTTCATGAATTTCTTTTGTAATTTCTCAATTCGATCAATATCAACTGTATACTGCGGGTTCCAGACCACACTTCCAAACTCCAAAATACTCCGAACAAATGTAAAGAACAAGATTTTGAGCGATGAGGTCTGTTTCAACGGTTTAGATAGACGTAGAATAAGGCCAAGCCTTTTAAAAGCTTTGGATGAAATGTAATCTACATGGAGATTGAATTGGAGCCTGGAGTCGAGAATTACACCCAGGTCTTTGATTTTAGTAACCCTTTCAACTAATTCATCATTCAATCTATAACTGTAATGAATCGGGAGATGTTTTCTTGTAAAAGTAATTGTGTAGCATTTCGCTCCCCCAGTTCTTGTTTACTGTATACGCCAATCTTGTCAAAAATGACTTTTTGATGCAGTTGTCTTAAGAATAAAATTCTACACAATCTGAGCTAAAAAAAATACGTATTGGTCTTCAAATGTGCGAGTTATTCAACATTTTCACAGACGATATTCTGTGTTCGAAATTTCAACTCAGTGCTTGTGTAATGTATACGCCGCAAACGCTGATGCGCATGCGTCACTGACGAGTGACTGCCTTATCGGCCAATCACAGACGCGCGTGGGTGTGACGTCACACCTAAACATCGTTTTTTAACCGTAGCCCGCTCGGAATTTTGAGATGAATATTTAAGTTTTCAAGGGATTCCTGAGATAAATCCTTTAAAAATTATAGTTCATAGGAAGAAAAACATCTCCCGGACCATCTGCAAAAACAATTTCTGCCATTACATTGTTCAATGTGAACGGTTAGTCGATTATATGTTGAAATGAACGTAATGGCATTTTAACATACAGGTTGCTACATTTTTAGTTCGTGAAACAGTAGGTAATTATTAATAGACAATAATTGCCATACGAGATTACAAAATGCTTAATTAGACACGTACGGGGATAACTTACAGTATATTTTTGGTACCACGACAAAATGCCCACCGATAAAATGTCCCAAGACATAATGTCCCGTCCGTCCGTATATGTATGTATGCATGTACCAGCCGAAATTACAGATCATATTCTATTTTCATAAAAATTTAATATAATCTGAACAAGTATTTATGTATATATGTAACTGTAACTGTAATTCTGTCGCCATTCCGCTAGGGGTGGCCAGAGCCTCTGCAGAGCTGCCTCCATTTCTTCTTATTCTGCCTATCCTTACTGAAAATTGAAATTGACGTTAAATTTAAAATTAAAATCAACAAAATCTCACATGAACATAAACCTTGCAACTCCTGTCACATATCCGTGAAATCAGGGTGGCGTAAGCAAAAGCGAACCTATTTTTTCAGCATGGGGGGTCAGCCTCATACCAACCTATCAGGCAAGGAGCATCATTAGCAAACATCAAAACATTTAAACGTATAAAAATGTTCCATCTTTCAATAACGTAGTTCACGCACTATTTGGAAATTCGAAATAAAAACAGACTTACTTTCGTAAACATTTTATACAAGAGATAGAAAGCTACAACTTTTGTCCTAAAAAAACATATTTTCTGATATATACTTAATTGATGTTTTCTTCAAAATAATAAAAAAAAATGCACAGAATCTGCACTCGACTTTCTTGCATAAATTAACTCACTGTATGACGAATGTAAAGCTAGAATCATCTGCCAGTTTATGCTGTTTCAAGAAAAAAAAAAGATTATTTGGTGAGCGCCGTTTTGTATGAATCACACCTCAAGAGCCCTCTGCGAGGTTGGTCGTCTCTGAAAAAAACGCCAATTACACAAGAAAGAACCTTGATTTAAAGGTTGGTATAAAGCTGACCACCCATAGTGTAAAAAATAATTCACTTTGTCAATGTCAGAGTTGCAGGCTTAATGTTCATTTGAGATTTGGTTTTAATTTGTAAGTACACACTCAGCATTTGCAAGCGCGAACTTACAAGTTTCTGTTTGTGGGCATGCAATTGATCTGAGTTTTGAATGTTAATATTTCGTTGCAACTACGATTCTCGATTATTATACATATGTACATAGATGGTCATTGAACGCTTTTGTATGCAAACTTGGACTTTGTATGGTGGGTAAACTTTTTTGTCATGTTTTGAAAAAGTAACGACTGATTATTATTGCTATTTAGAAAGTTTTAAGAATCGCAGCCTTTTATCTAATTTTAACCCTCTGATTACCAAACATTTTGTCTGGAAATTTCTCACTTTGTATGTGATTCACTTTTTGGAAAATATAATGATGACATCATAATATAAGTTATCATTATTGTCTTAAATTTTCTAAAAAGTATTTTTTTATTAACACTCTAACTGCTGAGAACTTTTCAATATATTTTTACTTTATAGCAGTCAGAAGGAGCTATTAAGTATTGTATTCGTCCGAAAAAAAAATGAGGTTTCAACGGAAATGAGTTGTCTTGCGCCAGGACGTGCAAAAAAACCTAATTTGTCGAACCTGTCCGTCCGTATGTGTGTATGTCCCAGCCGATACTACTAATCACAGAGACACCAATTTTTAGATTTAGAGAATTGACAACCACAAATTTTGATGAGCCGACCGGCATGGGATCACCCTGAAAATTCAAGATGGCTGCCATACAAAAAAAACATAAAATTGCACTTTTCTCAAAAACGGCTCCAAGATTATTTTTTTCAGTGGGGTCGTTGCTCAAATTTTTACTAAGAAAATTAGGTATGGCAACACTCTTGCAAACCTGGGTCTATGGGTTGCCATCTGAAATTTTATGTTTTTTTTTGTATGGCAGCCATCTTGAATTTTCAAGTTGGTGTAATGCCGTGTAATTCATATTTAAAACATGTTCAAAAGAGTTGATGTAGCCAAAATTTGGTATCTCTAAGTCTAATACTTTGGAAAGTGACACACATACACACGCACACACACACACACACATACAGACGGACGTTTTTGAAAGATAGTGTTTTTTGGCATGTCCTGCACCAGGACAACTCATTTCCGTGAAAACCTCGAAAAAAAATTTCACACCAAATCAATACTTTCTTTATGATGATGATGAGTTGATGATTTCTTTATAGCGCCGTTTCGTGAAAAAAAATGAAATTTTTAGTCTTTAGCTAGAGCAAGAAAGTAAAAAACAAAAAAAAACCTTAAAGAAAATAAAAAAATATTTTTATAATAAACTTCTCTCTTCCATCTCTTTGGTAACACTAGAGTATTAATAGGAAAGGAAGGAAGTAAAGAAATAAATAAAAGTCAAATGAAAGTTCAATAGCGTTCTGTGTAATATGAATTAAATAAGTCCAACAAATGTAATGTGCGATGAAGAAGTGACTGGAACACCCTTTATATGTGATTTGGCGCATAGAGTAAACAAGCACTAAAAGATTGTTGCGAGCGTCCGGTCAATCTCAAGATCGTTTTACTGTATATCCACTTTACGAAATTTCCGTTGCGCATCTTTGACGTATATCCATTTTAAAACGCCTTTTTTTAGTATTAAACGTAACATTATTATGATTTTTACCGATTATTATAGTGCCAGACCTGCAGTACTTTCGGTAAAATAGGCAATTGAATTACGATTTTGTCAATTACAATAACAAAACACAAAAACATTGCTCCTGTAAAATTAGCTCAATGGTGTTTACAGTAAACAAGCACTAAGGCAGCGATTTATCAAAGTTTAAGATTAATTGATTTGACTTACAAAAATCATTAAAATTGTTTAGGTCATTCTGGAGCTGATAACAATCGTCTATTGAGGATATAGCTTTAAAGAATTTAGTATCGTCAGCATATAAAAGGAATGATGAATTTTTACTACAGTTACTGCCGACCTTCCTTGACACAGGGGTGACATTGGCAAAGTAAACCATTTTTTACAGTATGAGTGGTCAGCCTCATACCAACCTATAAGTCAAGTAATACGAATAATAAATTACATTTAAATACAAAAAAAAACAAAACCTTAAAAATAAATCTATACAAAAAAGTCAAAAATTTCCTATGCAAAAAATGTAGCAAATTAATAAACCAACATTAGAAATCAACATTGCTGATTCACTAATTTGAGAAATCGTGGATAAAACAATTTATTGGGTATAACTTCTCATAGAAAGTGAACTGATTATAAGAAAATGCTAATGAAAAACTTCTAAACTACAGGATTTTCACACTTTTGTAGTATTTTCTCTCTAAGAAAATAGGAAAAAGGTGCATTTATTGGGGAAACCCATGTAAGTTTAATGTGTCATTCATTTTTACCTTTAAGGTGGCGACTCCTACTACCCAAAAAAAAAAATATTCATAGATGGTACGCATCAAAAATGTATGGGGCACTCCGTCGGGCAAATATGAAAAACTACTGTAGTTTTTGTTCCTTCGAAATTTTTAATGCATTGAAAATAATATGTTGATTGCGCTATTCTAATATGAAATCAATCTGAAATCGCTAAGGTATTCATTTCGGTCATTAAATTATGTGTAAATTTCAATTTTTTATGGCTCGAGTTTATCTTGGACACAAACCTTTTTTATTATTTGTTACGCTGCGCTGTATAAACCTTTATTTTCTCTCGGTTAGCTGCGGAAGCTGTGGTGTATCGGCTAGCGTGGCAGACTGCCACGCAAGGGCGATGGGTTCGAATCCGGCTATCAAATGTATATTTAAATTTTTTTACATTTATTTTCTTTTATACATATTATACTTTTTTTTATTAAAATACAACATATTTGACAAAACTATTAAAGTTAGTCCAAACGATTAACAATACTTTCATTTCACTTTCATTTCACACTTCGTCCACACGACAAATCGGTCAACAACAACCCGTCCAAAGACAACTCGGTCATAGACATAGACATAGCAGAATGGGTGAAAAGAAGAGTCACTTTTTAAAGGTTTTTTTAAAAGGAAGCTGATGGGAATCGTAATGTATCAACCGTACGCCACTGCTCCATACAAAAGCTTACCGAATACTTATCGACAGATCAGCATTGTTCCAATCAGACATTTAGAATGGACCTCAAATCTTCGGTCTTTTTTTATTGTTTGTATGAAACAGTAAACAAATTGATTGGAAAAAGAGATTCGAATCTTTCATTGTCTTCTGTTTGCTACAATAGTATTAAAAAGATGTGCTTTGTTTTCTTCTTCGATAGAATAATGTAGGATCTTAGATTATTTTCTTTCACGACGCTTATCTTTTTTTGACTCACGTTACGCAACGCAAAAACGCAACTAAGCTACACATATAGTGTAATTTCTCGCTGCGTTATCCCCCAAGAGTTTTGCATGTGGCGAGTGAAACCTATTTCTTTTTACAGGCAAGGCCTTACGCCAACCACTTCAGTAGAAGTGGGAGTTTCCCAGCTCCCGAGGGGGCTAGTACTCATTTTTTTTGAAGCCTGAGTAAACCTTGTCGGCATTTTATTTGGGTTTGAAAAAAACATCGAAATGGGAAATAATTTCTTATATAGGTACCTCGGGGATTTGAGCCCGAGTTCTCGGCATGGAATGCAAGCACTCTACCATCTGAGCTGTTGACTGGACTTTAACATCTATAATCTAAGTTGCAAAGATAAACTTATATTCAGGTTCAAATTTTCATCATTCATACAAGTAAGCACGTGTAAGTTTGCGCTGATACATTCGCAATGTCTATATTTTCAAAGGTAATCCAAATATATACAGAGGAAGTGTAAGACGCAAAAAGTGCAAGGGAAGACCGAAAAAGGAATGATTTGATCAAATCAGGGAAATTGTACAGGTATGGGACAAACAGATTGTATGAAAAAGAAGGAAATGTATGAAAAAAAAGATCGAAGGGAAAAAATGAATGAAAACTAACCACTCACTAGGGGTGCTGTCGTATTTACCATACATTTTTCTATTAACTCGAACGCAGGGAGTTTATATTAAATATCATACTCGAGATACTTATCGTAAAACCTGAACTTACCATGTAATCAGAAAATTCTTTTTTGACACTTTATTTATTTAGTACGAAAATAACTTCGCCAAACTAACAAAAAAGTAGAAGGGTGGAAGTATCGAAAAGCCATCAGTAGAATATCTTTCGTCTTTCACGTTTATAACTGACTGCCTTCCGGCGCAGGAATTTACAAAGGATGTTTACTTTAAAAAACACACGAAAATGGAATATATATTTTTTTATCAGGCATCTCTCAATTTTGAACATCTTCCAGGAGATAAGCTTGATCGAAATTTAAATTGCTCGTTCCATCTTTTCGGGATCGGACAAAAGCGATTATTTTTTTTATGTACTAACGTTTTTCTTGTAGGATCTATGTATGATCTATAATCTAAGTTGCAACGCAAACGCAAACGCAACTAAGCTACATATATAGTGTAACTTCTTGCCGAGTTATCCCCGAAGGGGTCGCATGTGGCGAGTTGAACCTATTTATTTTTACAGGTAAGGGGGCCGGCCTTACGCCAACCACTTCAGTTGAAGTGGGGGTTTCCCAGCTCCCGAGGGGGCTGGTACTCATTTCTTATGAAGGTATTTTTTGGGGTTTGAAATCAACACCGAAACGGGAAATAATTTCTGACACCCTCGGTGGGATTCGAACCCGAGCTCACGGCATGGAATGCAAGCACTCTACCAACTGAGCTATCGACCGGACTGTGACCGGCAAAGATGTATTAACATTTAAAGCTCTCGAATGCATGCCCACAAACAAACACGTTTAGTTCGGGCTTACAAATGCTGAATGTGTACTTACAAATAAAATCCAAACTTCAAATGAACATAAGCCCTACAACTTTTGACGACCTTCCCTGACACATGGGTGACATTGGCAAAGTGAACCATTTTTTACAGTATGGGTGGTCAGCCTCATACCAACCTATAAGTCAAGGAATAGGATCGTTGTGGGAATTGTTATGTTAAGATATAAGGGCAGCTTGAAGAGGTACCTATAAAATACTTCGTTCTTCAATCCCGTTAACTAGTATAATCATCTCACATGGGCGTGGGTGTATTTCAGTTTGGATCACACCTCAAGAGCCCTCTGCGAGGTAGTAATAGGTAGATTGAAATTATATTTTGTATTGTTTGTGCATTAACACTGTGAAAATTCATATTTATTAATATTTTTATTTTTAAGGAAAATTCCATTAAGGCACTGCTTTATTTTTACTTATATAAATTTATTTCAATAAAAAATTACTAGCGTTTTCGATTTATTATCATCGTCAGGTAATAAAATTCAAAATTCAATTTTTTATTATTTCTTTATTTAGCTATTTATTATTTGTATTCCTTGACTTTGATTGACTAGGTTGGTTTGAGGCTGACCACTCATACTGTAAAAAATGGTTCACTTTGCCAATGTCAGGGAAGGTCGGCAAAAGTTGTAGGGCTTATGTTCATTTGAGGTTTCGATTTTATTTGTAAGTACACATTCAGCATTTGTAAGCGCGAACTACACGTGTTTGTTTGTGGGCATGTTGATATGAGCTTTAATGTTAAAATATCTTTGCAACTTAGATTATAGATTATATTATAGATTACCGTATAATCCCAGGGTTTCCTGATTACCCGGGTAGGTCAGCCGTTATATTTTTCTGCCATTACTTTTTTATGACATTTGGGCGTGCGAGCTCTCGCGTGTGAACGGGGGATGAGCGTGTATAAGTGTTTCAGTAATTATGCCAACTCGCATTATGAAGTAGTTATGCCCGCTGCAGACGGGCATCCATGCCTGATGATTTTGCATGATCATTGGTCGGGATTTGGACAAAAGTCTTAGGTCGCTGGTTTCTTGGGGATATTTTTCAATTAAAAATCTTGAATGTTGATTGATAGGTTGGTTTGTATTTCAGATATATTTTTACAACAGTGGATTGGAGAATTTATCACAGAATAACAAGGCAGAATAAAGAAACAGTTCGAGTAAATAAACTGTTCAAATTATAACAAGAAAGGAACAATTTCTTCTCCGAACACTCGCTTTTAAAGCATAATAATGCAACCCACATATGAACTGGTAACAAAAAAGCTGTCAGCCAATGGGAATAATTGGCCAATCAGATTCTAACACGTCATAGCTTCACTGAGCTAAGATGAATTTATGCTTCACTGAACTGAGATTATAATCTTTTCATGATACATTATTATTTAAAGTAAAGATTCCCATATCATCGCCAAAATGTTTTTACAATGTTATTTTTTCTCTTTCATATTTTCTCAAACAATCATGGTGAATGTATGCCAAGCAGACATACCTCAGAATTCCGATGCATTGTCAACTGTGATATAACTTTGAAAGCAGAAATATATTTAAGGTTTATCTTGTGCTACCTGCGCCAAACATCTCATATCTTTTCTTAATTGACTTCTACAGAGCTTGAGCTCTTTTATAATCAAATTTTAAGAACACTTAATTGAAAAACTTTGTTTTATCCCACTGTGAGTATTTTTTTTGAAAAAACGTTTTTGGAGATCATTCTCCATCCTCAGTACGTTTTAGAAAAAAAAATAATCACCGTGGTATTCCACTGCGTACCTATATTATTTTTTTAAAAACAAAGTTTTTCATTTAAGTGTTCTTATTTTTTTTTTTAATCAAATATTTAAAATAAAATTCCACAATGTTTTACCAAAACAATTTGAAAAGTTAAATAGTAATATTTATAAAGCCTATCTTGTTGCATATCCACCGCTTAAATGTTGTGCACGTCCCTGATTGACAGTCATAAATGATCAAGTCTAGCGTGTTGTTGTGCTGGTAGAACCAAGGGTGTGCCACGCCTTAAGTGTTATTAAAAGGTATTTTATTCCCTCGCTGAGAGATAGCCAACTTTTATTTTCGACGAATGCCGAAACAACGCCCCCATTAGGTTTATACTGTGTTTTTGTAATTCGTGGTACTCATGCGAGTTAAGTTCCACCCTTAATTAAAATACGACAATACCTTAATTATCTTTCTTCTAATTCAGGCGTAAACACATTGTATATCTATATAACTACGTATCACAAACATCAACACTGTCTCACTTTATCCTTCTTTCATCTCCTTGACATTCATCACTCTCTTCATGCATGCTCTTCTCTTTTCTTCACTCTCCAGATTCCAACTATTTGTGATACAGTCTTTTTGATCAACCATTTTTTTTATAGATCTTCCCAATCCACGCTTACCTTTGACATTTTCTTTGTACTGACACTAATTTTATTTGTCGTTCACCGTCCATTTTCTAGTTACCTCAACCACATCAATGCATTGTTTTGTACTGTACCCTTAGTACGAGTTGCAAAACTTGAGAAAAGTAAAGTTTACGGAAAATATTAAAGAGTGATTTCTCCCAAAATCTGCCGTTTTTGTTTCTTGCACTTTATGGTCTTAGCAAAAGAGTTACAGTGATGAAGAAAATCAAGTTCAAACAAACAAAAACGGCAAATTTTGGGGGAAATCACTCTTTAATAATTGCCGTAAACTTTACATAACTCATGTTTTTCAACTCGTACTAAGGGTACTGTACTGTATTTTATACCTGACGATGGAAACATTGGTTTTGAAACATTATTAAAATTTACTCGCCCCGTAACTATATACAAATTATTCTTAATTTTTAATATTTAAAACAAGTAAGCCAATGTGGATACGCGCGAAACGAATTTCGCGTATTTCTCTTCATTCGGTGTATGTGCTTCGAGAGCTCCTCAATCCGACAATGATCGAGGTGCCTCGACGATAATTGGGACGCAATATCTGCCCCGAGAGCCCGGATTCTGTTGGTCGGGACAACAAGGAAAGGACCGAAGGAATTGCCACTAACCTTGCTGCTTCCGTGGTTCAGGCCTCGTTCGACTGCAGTCTCGTCCCCGATTTCTGGCTGCTTCTCTCCACGCAGCGATCCCGTTATACGCACGACGAATAGGGTGTTATCACCTTTCCACACGAAGGAGCTTATATCAGTTCCACACGACGACCTTTCTAGTCAAAGGTATGAACACAAGTTTTACACGACAACCTTTCTAGTCAAAGGTTTTAGAACAAGTGGCAATATAGGTAGGTAATACAGATTTTTGGGCATTGTGGTGAAGTTGTGAACAAGGATAGGTATTGATTTAAGGAATGACCAACAGATGTCGCTTTGGCGTGAACATCCCCCCGGGCTTGAAAGAACCCCGTCTTTCAAACATTGCTCATCCCCGCCTCAACACCCCACATCACCACGCGAATCAAGACAAAAGACTGACGAAGAGAGTGTCCTCTGCAAGTATGAATGGAAGCTGTAGAAGAGGAAGACCGGGAAAAGTATGGATGGATCAAATTTCTGAAATAGCGAACGAATGGGATATTCAGAGTAATAAAAAAGAAGAGAGTTGCGTTACTCTGAATGAAATAAAAGAAATATGTAAGGACTAAAAGGGATCGTGGTTGATTTGCAATGTTGGCGGCTAGGGCATTTAATTTTCGGTTTAAGTATAGGTAATTTTAATTTTAAATTAAAAATTTGTGCTTCTATATATGAGTGCTGTATAAATTGGTTTACTTTTGTCAATGCCATACCCCGGTTTGCCACCCGGCGCGAACCTATGTACATATATGCGCCTGTCTGTGGGCATGCATTTGATTTGAGCCTTAAATGTTAACATAACTTTGCAGCTTAGATTATTATTATTATTAATACAAAATTTATATAGCGCATTTTATGACAGTCTGTCACTGCAAAGACGCTTGTCCATATGATTGGACGAAGAGGTGAGTCTTGAGACGTCTTTAAACAGTCTCTCCAAATCCAGTACCCTCAGTGAGGCGGGAATAGCATTCAAAGTTATTGGAGCGGCCGCCTTGAATGCCCTGTCTCCAAAAGATTAAAGACTATTATAGAAGCCTGTTGAAACTATACTATCTGTTGACCAGCAGTTTCACCCTTGTTCTTTTTGTTGCAGGATATCCAGACCAAGACCACCTCAGTGGCCACGCTGATCGGCGTCTCAGGAGTGGTGGCGGGAGTGCTGTGCGCTGCTCGCCTGCCCGCCTGGCTGGAGAGCGAGCTGGCGGCGCTGATGGCAGCTCTCATAGCTGCAGTCTCCCTGGGAGCAGCGGCACTTCTCCTGGCCCACAAGCATGCGCCTCTGCCGCTGTTCTCTCTGATACTGGTGAGCTCATCAGGAATCCTTTTAGAGAATCCAGGGGTTTATGACCTAGATAGATAAGACAAAATTTGTATAGCGCCTTTTATGACAGTGTGTTACTACAAAGGCGCTTGTCCGTATGATTGGACGAAGAGGTGAGTCTTGAGACCTCTTTCAAATGGTCTCTCCATATCCAGTTCCCTCAGTGAGGCGGGAATAGCGTACCAAGTCATTGGAGCGGCTGCCTTGAATGCTCTGTCTCCAAAAACAGTGGGGGGCCTTCTTGCAGGGATGTCCAGGCAGCTGCTACTTGTTGTAGTGCCGCAGAGGAGGAGATGTGGCGGTTGCTGATCCTTTGTAGTAGAAATTTAGCTGCGTAGTTTTTTTTTAAGGAAGCCTGTGCGGGAGACTCCCTAGATTTAAGAGACTCTAAGGGTCTATGACACTTGTTATAGTGCCGCAGAGGTGTTGGTGATGTGGCAGTTGTCTTTATTCGGTTACAGGGACGTTAGCTGCGCAGTGTTGTGGTGTGTGTTGCGTTGCTTTGTTTTGAGACACTGAGAGGAAATGGCGGTTGATACTAGATTTGAAAAGGGCAAGGTTAAATTGGGATGGAAACACAGATACCAGTAACTCATTCCATAGGAATGAGTCGTGAAAACACCGAGTTCTCATAGTTTTGATATCGACTGCAAACGGTTGGATGTGAGCCGTTTATTAGCCGTTATTTATTTTTACAGGTCGACCTTACGCCATCCACTTCAGTTAACTGGGGGGGGGGTGGGGGGGTCTCCCAGCTCCTAAGGGGGCTGGAACTCATTTCTTGTGAAGTCTGTGTAAAGCTTGCCAGTATTTTTATTTCAGGTTTTGAAATAAATACCAAAACTGGAAATCATTTCTGACACCCTCAGTGGCATTTGCACACGAGCTCTCGGCATGGAATGTAAGCACTCTACCAACTGAGCTATCGACCGGACCTATATGTTTACAAATAACATACAACTTAAGAAATCAATATCTTTAGCTTATTGTGTAAGTAATTAGTATGAAATTCATACTCCATCGTCGTGCAGAGAGGGTGCCTCCTGAAGACGTTGACTACGTCACCAACAAAACATCGCGCATAATCTAAGATCTCCCATGTCAGTGTTATGGCCGAGGGGTACAGGCGCATGTTCGACTAGCGTATTTGGAACCGGATAACGTTGGTCCGAATCTTGCGTCTAGCCCACTTGACCCTAACCCTGGTTCAACAGATGCCGTTGCATGCACACAAGCTTCTGCTTTCGCATGAAGAAAACTGGACAGGCAAAAAAGATCGGTGGATTGCATTCCTTTCCACAAATCTATTTCAAAAAAAAAAAGATCGTCCAAAAAGTGTAATGAACCTAGCAATTTAATTACAATTTGAAATTTGTCAAACGACTGTGATTCCAGTTTAAATTTAAAATAACACTTGAAATGTTTTTTTCAATATCACATGCTATATTGTATATTATTTTTATTTAACTAAAAAAAGAGGGCTGCAAATTTTTCACTCCAACAATTTCAATTTGAATTTAATGAAAAACGCAAATTTGTCACTTCTTTTTTTTGGGAATCCGAGCGTGTGTATCTACTCGTACAAACAATTTGCATCGCGGAAAAGCCCTATGGATGGCAGCCTTCTAACAAATACGAATGTTCAGTAACATGGAAAAAATCCACACAAATTAAAACCTTCCACACATACACAATACACATATCTATTAGGGTGTACCGTTTTTTTTTTAAATTTTCGATTCTTAATTTAAAGAAAAAACTGTCATTATATCTAAATCTAAAGCTAAGTTGCAAAGAAATGTATCATTTGAGATTCATATTAAATGCATTCCCACAAGCAGAAACGCATAATTTAGCGCTCACACATGCCGCATGTGGACCTACAATAAAAAAAAACAATCTTAAATGAACAAAAGCCCTGCAACTCTTGACGACCTTTCCTGGAACAGGGTTGACATTGGCAAAGTGAACCATTTTGTACAGTATGAGTGGTCAGCCTCATATTAACCTATAAATCAAGGAATATCACACATATAGTCACAATAGGGTAATTGTAGTTGTAGAGAATACGTTTGAAAATACTATCGTTGTGTAGATTACATTTCAAGGATCTCAAACATATATAATTTTTTTAAGAAGTAAAATTAAGGATTTCATTTAAATTAAAAAAAAATACGATGCCGAGAAATTGAGTCCAACTAGAATGCAGTAGGTACTACCGGCTAGACTGGCTATGACGTCACGTGACCCGCCTTCAGCTACATGTGGTTCGGCGAACTTCGGCGAAATACTAAGTTCACTGACGTCACATACGACTTAATAAAAAATGACCTGTTTATCGGAAAGCTACAATGTCTGAGTTTTAATGAGCTATTTAAAAACTATGCTTTATTATTATTTTTTACAATCGCAGGATCATTTATAAATTCAAATCTATCATGTTATAAAAAAAAAATACCTATAAATCTTCCTCGTTTTTTGTTCTCTTTCAATCTTTGACTTAATATCTTCAATCTACACCTCTTTGTTGTAGGTTTGTTTTAATCTTCTTCAAGCTTTTGGATGAATGCCTTATCCAGGCACCTCATTTCTTGCAGTCAGCTGAACATTATCCAACCATCTCATCTGTGGTCTTTCCACTGCCCGATAAGGCATTTTGGGATACCACTTGACGATCCTCTTCAGCCATCTTTCTTTGTTTTGTACACCTTGAACAGACCTTTAACGCTTTTCGGAATGACCTTGAAGTTTTCGCTTTTAGATTTGAAAACTTGAGCAAAAAGAGTGTTTTTTTTTTTATGTAATCGAAGAAGGTTTACGCTATGCCTTAGCGAGTCAAGATGGTTGATATTGAAAAAAAAACAAATTATGATACACCCTAATAAACGTATATAAATTATACAAAACAGCTTCATCTGTGTATATTCGAACAGTGAATTTAAAGTGCCCCATTGTGCGTTGAATTGATTTTGTGACGAAAAAAAAGTCTACTCGTTACTTATTCATTTTCTCTTTGAGCGTGGGAATGGAGGGAAATTAACACCTGCTGCCGAGTTTGATCATTGACGAATAAAATTAAAAATTGAAAAAAATGTTTGAAGAAAAGTTTCAAATAAGGTATCGACTTTTTCTTTTAATAACGATGATATCGACGGTTAAAAGGCATTTAAGCGACATTTTGGTCAAAAATTAGTTATGAATGCTATCCTACTTGAAATTTTCCGCTCTTTGTAATACGTTAACTCCCATAGCTCTACGATCATTTTTGTGTTGTTTATGCCCAAACAAACAACTGCATTTTCGAAGTATGGTTTTGGTGTAACCGACAAGATTTTGGCCTTTTTTGTCCTAAAGGCATAAAAAATCGTAAAACATTGTAAAACCACATTAATAGGAATGGCAATAAATGCCTTTTTTAATTTAGAGCTGTTTTGATTTTAACGATATGATAAAAAAAGAAACAAGTTATGCCATTTTTCTGCAATCTCAAACTTAAAACTGCTTTCCTGAACAATTTAGTTTATGTCGCTTATGCCCTACTGTCTTTTAACCGTCGATATCAATACCTTAAAGGGAAAACTGAATAAGTGACGTATTAAGATAACATAGGTTTCCAGATAAATGCAACTTTTTTCCTATTTTCTACAAGAAAAAATACTACAAAAGTGTGAAAATCAAGTTTTTCATGAGCACTTTCTTTTAATTAGTTACACCCAATAAAATATTTTATCCACGATTTCTCAAGTCAGTGAATCAGAACTTATTCAGTTTTACCGTTAATGGAGGGATATATAAGTTTCACAGATAAATTGAAATTTAATGCTTGTATTTAATGCAGGGGTGGCATCGGCAAAAGTGAACCAGTTTGTACAGTTTTATCATAAATTATTTATCATTTATTCACAAAATCTTATTATAAAAATAAAGAATTAATTTATACCGCGTAAACAAGTATTTTTTTCATTATTCCGGTATCCCACGGTGTTATTCACACACAGCAAATCCAAGGCTCAACCGCCACCTAACGCGAATTTTCCATACAATAAAAACGATAAACCATAGATCAGCTATGAATCAAGTGTTTTGTGAATAACCGATAAGTATTGTTTACGCTTAAATTTATTTATTATCCCTGTTATAAATTTACATTATTTTTTAAATTAAACAAATTTTATTTATTACATTTTTATTTTCCATTTTCCTTGAAAAACATATTTTTTCTTGCCGTATATATTTTTTTAATGCTTCCTCATAAAAAAATACCAATCAATATTTTACAGCTTTTCTGATACCATAAAAAAATATATATAAAAATTCTAACCACAATTTTAAATGCTTCCAGTGTTTACTTCTGACATTGTTATTACAAGATAATTAATATGAAATAACAAAACAAAATTTTATTAATTTCAACGTCGTCCGGTATTTTGTTACGACATTTAATAAAACAATGAATTTGAATAATGATTTTATTAAAAATGTCACTCAGAGGGAGTTATTTAATTAAAATGACGTCGAGTCAAGTCGGCCATGAATATTTCAGATAATAAAGGAAAGCTGAATGTTATACAAAATAAATAATAAAAGATGACAGCATTGAGTTATAATTCTGATGGAGACGAAACTAGCTGATGCATTCTATGAGACTCCCCTGTCAACCACAGAGCTGTCCAACATCATAGAATACTTAATAATTATGTGGAACCATTTTAAATAATGAAAAAACGGATTTTACTGACAGTGCAAAAGAGAAGAACGATTTTCTCTACGTTTCGTCGGAGTCATATCCGACGTCCTCAGAAGAAGTGTGTCCTCTATGAGGAGGAACCCATCCAAGTACTATCCGCGCCCAATGTTGCTTAACTTCGGTGATCGGACGAGAACCGGTGCTTTCAACATGGTATGGTCGTTGAACCACGAACTGTTGAATTATTGTTGTTAGATCGAGGCCGAAGGTTGTAGGTATTTTTATTAACCTTCGGAGATACATCCATAGATGTCGCTATAGCATCCAGTTGTACAGAAGGACGATATTGTGTCTTCTTGTGAAATCGTCCGATTAATGAAAGGGTGGATCATTGAAGTTAGTACTGGCCTCCATATTCTGGAAAGTTTGTAGCTATCATCTCTGTTGAAGTTGGGGTGCCTGTGTATTTCGATTGCTTTCTTCACAAGTCGGGGGATGAGAAATCTTTCTTTAGATGTGGAACCATGTTTTCTTGATTTCTTTATTTCGTATTTCGATACCTAATAATTACACATGCCACAATGCTACACAATAATACAATTTTACCGAACAAAACATTTACAACACGTGCGTACAGCGTTCGCGCAGGCATGAATTTCCATTCTGACAACTTTCTGGAAAGATTTCGTAGAAAAGTGGTCCTGCCTCCGAAAGCTATTGTACATCTCCCACTCATTACCTGGGATACAATGCTTATTCTTAAAAATAAAGTTGCACATACTTTGTAACTTCTTACCGCGTTGTCCTGAAACGGGTCGCATGTAGGGAGTGGAACTTTATTTATTTATTTATTTATTTATTTATTTATTCTTAAAGACACCAACAGAACAAAGGAGTAGCACATACACAAAAAAAACACAATAATACAAATACATAAGTATCTCCAATGCTCCAATAATAGGTGCCTATCGCATAATCTTATTTTAACAATAATTAATTAGCGGAACTTATTTATTTTCAGATGAAGTGGGGGTTTCCCAGAGCCCAAGGGTGCTGGTTCTAATTTCTTGTGAAGGCTGAGTAAGCCTACAAGGTATTTTGTTTTGCGTTTGAAATAAACACGGAAACGGGGTATTCTTTCGGATATCCTCGGTGGGGATCGAACAGTTCCTCTTGACATGGCTTCATGGCAGATTTTGTTTTTTGAAAATGAAATAACTAATTAATATTTTTGGTCAGAAAATCAAGTTCACTACCTTCTGTTAAGAGGTAAAAGTGTCATCGGTCTCATATATATAATTAGTCCAGGATTTAAAAATCAGGAAAAAATCCCGTAAAAAAAAGATCCAGGGAAAAAGTACATATTTTAAGACAAGATGTCATGAAAATAATTATATTCTACATAATGTACATTGACTAGCGTGTATTAAAATTACCGAATTATATATGAGTACTTGTCTTGTTTCTTATATAAATACTAATACTTGCCCAAGCTAAATCTGGAATCGTATTTCTGTCCCAGCAGTCACCGCAAATAGTGAATGAAAGGTTGCTTTGGGTAAACATGGTTTTTTTTTTTACGATTTTTATGTCTATTTACTTGGGAGACCAATATGGTGGATGCGAGGAAGTATCCTGTATCAACACCCAAGCTAAAAAAAAAATCATTTTTCGTTATAATTGTTATAAAATATGTTTATAATCTTAGTTGCAAAGATAATTATATAACATTGGGGATTCATATTGTATGCATTTTCTCAAACAGACACATATGAGTTCACGCTTAAACATGCCGCATGTGGACCCAAATCTCAAATGAATATACACCCTGAAACTCTTGACGACCTTCCTTGGAACAGGGGTGACATTGGCAAAGTGAACCATCTTCTGCAGCATGGGTGATCAGTCGCATACCAATCTATAAGTCAAGGAACATACCTACACAAAAAAATACATTTTTAGAAATAGATTGGTGTGAACTTGTATATTATGTTGTTTTTATATCCAGCTGTTATTCTACTGAGGTGGCCAAGACCTCCGCAGATGTGTCTCCAATTTGTTCTGACATACACACTTCTTTCATCTCCTCAACATTCATCACTGTCTTCATGCATGCTCTTCTCACTCATCAAATTGCAGTCACTTGTATTCTCCAGGAAATAAACAAAAACATTAAAATAAAACACGAAAGCTTCACAACTCTTGCATTTTCCTGAAACAGATGGGGGGGGGGGGGGGGGGGGCAATGACACAAATATACTATTATTTACAGCGTGGATGGTCTGTCTCATATTAATCTGTTATTAACAACATATTTACCTTCTTCCTTTTTTAAAGTATGAAATAAATAAAGTTTACGAGTTTGTCTATTGACATTGTGAAGATTAATTTAAAATTAATAATGTAAGGTCTCTTGATAATGGTGTGTCACCACCGGAAGCGCTCAAAGAAATAAATCAACTCGTGTCGACAAACTTTTTTTTACATTATGAAATAAATATTGTATTATTAACGAGGGGACATTTGATTTATTAGACGAGTGTTGCCATTGTGTGAATCACACGTCAAGAGCCCTGTAAATGCTTGTTATTAGCTTTAGAGTGCTGATTTTAGCAAGACACCGATAAAGGGATTTTTACTTTAAGATATATGTTTTACGGGGTTCAATTGAATAAAAATTGCCGTTATTTATTTTGCACAATTTATTTTAAGATACGGTTCACATATTATGTTACACTTCAAGCCACGGTCGCTTGACTATTAATTAGCTCAACGGCTCAGATACAAGTCTAACGCTATGAAACGAAGGGCATTCATGACAATCTAATTTAATCTAATCTAAGTGGCAAAAATATGTAACATTGGAGATTCACATTACATGCCTTTTCACAAGCACATACGTACAAGTTCGCGATTGCACATGCCGCATGTGAACCTACAACATTAAAAACCAAATCTCAAATGGATAAACACCTTGCAACTCTTGCCGTCCTCCCCTGAAACAGGGGTGACATTGGCAAAGTGAACCATTTTCTACAGAATGGGTGGTCAGCCGCATACCAACCTATAAGTCAAGGAATGTCGCACGTTTAATAATAAAGAGCAATAACTCAAAAAACAAGAATGTTGGGAAATCCAAATTCAGACAACCAGTACAACTTGTATGGGATGAAAAAGGCGGCCGATGTTTTATCTCGGTCATATTCGTCTAAATTGAACGGCTGTCGCATTCTATCTATTCTTCTCCCATTGTTGTTGCGTTTTATTACAAAATCTCGATTTTCCAAATTTTCGAGTTATTTCTCTTTATTATTAAGCGTGCGATGTCTTATGCTTCGTGAAATGTCGAACCTACTTCCCTCCAATGACGATTCTGAAACGCTAACCACTATTCAACCGAGCAAGTAAATTTGCTATTGACTGACTTACAGCTTATACGACCTGCATTTGAAGTTAATGTTTCGGAAATGGACTGCATGACAAAAGCTCTGTATACAAAGAGACGCTTTGTCGCAAATACAATACTGGTATATCGATACCTTCAAGTTAAAACTGAATAAGTGACATATTAAGCTGACATGGGTTTCTCAGATAAATGCACCGTTTTTCCTAATTACGAAGAGAGAAAATACTAAAAAAAGTGTAAAAATCTTGTAGTTTAGAAGTTTTTTATGAGCACTGTAACTTTGTGAAAGTTCATTTTTATAAATTTCAACAACAAATTTACTTTTTTACAATTCCTTGACTTGTAGGTTGGTATGAGGCTGACCCTCCATACTGTAAAAAATGGTTCACTAAGCCAATGTCACCCATATTTCAGGGAAGGTTAGCAAAATTTGCAGGGTTTATGTTCATTTGAGGTTTTGGATTTTTATTTGTAGGTACACATTCAGCATTTTTAAGTGCGAACTTACAGGTGTCTGTTTGTGGGCATACATTTGATATGAGTCTT
Source organism: Agapetus fuscipes (assembly GCA_951799405.1). Classification (NCBI taxonomy): domain Eukaryota; kingdom Metazoa; phylum Arthropoda; class Insecta; order Trichoptera; family Glossosomatidae; genus Agapetus; species Agapetus fuscipes. Next base: position 9,280,603 of record OX637357.1, on the reverse strand, counting down.
GAATGTTTAAATATCTTTGCTACTTACACAATACATGATTTTTATTATAAATAAACTGCCTTATAATAAGTTCATTTACTATGAGAAGTTGCTCACAATAAAATGTTTTTCCATGATTTCTTACATGAGTGAATCAGCAATTATTCAGTTTTACCTTTAAGGTGGCGATATATATATTTGTGTTTCTGATGCACTTTCGACACTTTAAATAAATGACTGTCATGAAATTTCAGCATACTCGTATCTCTTCAGTTCACTGCACTTACAAACCTGTGCATGAGTTATGAGCCAAACTGCATAGAGAATACGCGAACAAAGTTGTATTGAAAATTGAAAATTCCCCAAGAACAAAAGCTCGCAAAATCAAAATACAGACTTTATAGTGACTTGCTGAAAATATGTACAGGTGTACACGGCTTAAACTGAATCTAGATGACAGCTGAGGGTGCTGTTATGGCTTAAGGGCCTTCAAACTGGCAGGCGCGTGCATAGGGTATAGGCAAATACATTTCAGAATAAATATTTTCTCACATTCCTTAAAAAAAGCTCATTTGAAATTGACTAAAGTGCTAACAATGGCTCCGATTCAACTTAAATTTTAAATTTTAGATCTCAATATCAAGCTTAAATTCGTCTTTTTACCATATATTGCCTACTTATTGGTGCATGTGCCTGTATAGGATGCACGCCCCTGCAAACTGATAAAAACAGTTAGTGAAATTCACAAAACATTTGACCCAGAACTTATCTACGGATTATGTTTTTTTTATGTGGGAAATTCACTGCAAGCTGCGGATGAGCTATGGCTTTGCTGTTTGAGAATAACACCGAATGAGTTTTATTTTCCTTCAAAAAAATACTTCTGACATCACCTTGAACTATTAAAAGTGACGTTTTACAAGATGGCGACGTTAGATCCGATTTTCACCACGTTCAGTTTGATTCGTGTCTATAATCTAATGTTACGAATGTATAGGTTCATGCATGCGTGTTTCTCTATGTGTGTGTGTAGACGTGAGTGTTTGACACTTTTAAACTGTTGATACTTCTGGTACTCTCTAGAAATATTTATTCTAGAGGCGCCTAGTCAATTCAGGAACACGCAAGAATAGGCCTTGGTCACATATAAATAATCTGCAGTTCTGTGATGCAGACAGTGATCGATTAACGCTCTAGCCGTGAAACCGACAAAGACAGAAGTCGCAGAGTTAACCATATTATGTAATCAACTTAGCAAAAAATAAATTAACAGCAATTGAACGAAGTGAACTCGAGATAAAATCATGACACTATTATAATAGATTGGCATTTACGGTTCATATTTAATATGGTATTCTTCAAATTATCATCATATATTTTTTGAGCTTTCTTAATAATCGTAAAAGTAATTCAACATTATTGTTTTTGTTTTTGTTTCAGGCTGTTCACACTATGCTACCAGTGTCAAAATCAGTCGCCTTAGTACTTGCGGGATTGCTGTCAGCTGCCCACTTTGTTCTGACCGTCATAACTGGATACAGTAGCAACGAGGAGCTGTTCTACCAGCAGGTTAGTAACAACGAAATACGACATCTCGTTCCCTTAGGGCCTGTTGCACCAACCTCCAATCAATATTTGATTGACACATCAAATTTGATTGATTCTTAATTTTGCTAGGGAACTCGGTTAAATATTTTTCAGAAGTGGGTAACAATATGATGGAATTTGAACAAGAAAGGTGATGTACATCTGCTGATCTACGTACATGCAACCAAATTTTTACTTTGATGGGAGACATAACACTTAATTTTGATTTTTGTCTCATTGGAGTTTGGTGCAACAGGCACTTAGTGTTTGTTCGTCTTATCTCCAACAGAGTTAATTTCACATAAGCAATGTATACTTGATCAATGAAAAAAATGTCACTTTAGTGTTGTACATGTTTTTCTAAGATCAAATGGTGTAGAATGTGATTCTTAAGACAATTTCATTTAAAGGTCATCTTTGAATCAAATGGTAGATTAGCTTAACAAGCACTGAGGGGACGAAATGCTGCATGCGGAGGTACTTACAAATTAAAATCCAAGCCTCAAGCGAATATAAACCCTGCAACTTTAGCCGACCTTCCCTGAAACAGAACCAAGTTTTAACAGCATGGAGCGTCAGCCTCATACCAACCTAATAGTCAATAATTCTTCTCTTGAACACAATTATCTTGCGATGATGTTTATCTTGTATTTATATCAGTTTGTATCTGATCATACGATAGGGTACTTGGAAGCTTCCTAAATAAACAAGATAACCCTTGTTAATCAATGTTCTGTCTCATAGAGCATTTTTCATATAAAATAATCTGACATCATGTAATCGATACATGAGGCAATCAGTAAACAAAAGGTTGCCCTATCTCATATATTAACTATCCATTATTTCAACTATGAACGCCATAGACTCATCATTTCCCATTTTCATTGAAAATTATGATTTCTATATGGGTATTACCTACTGACGGCTAAGCTATCAACTATGACCATTCCACTAAAGTTGGCAAAAGCCTCTGCAGATTTACCTCCATTTTTTCCTATCCTTACCTCTTTCAATTCATTCATATCCATCATCTTTTTCGTTAATTTTTTTTTACACTCACTTCGTATATCCCATTCTTTCACAATCTCCTCAATTTGGTCACTCCATACTTTTCTCCCTTATCTCTTTTAACTTTTACATTTCTTCTGTATGTTTATTTTGTTAGTCTATCATCATTCATTTTTTCCATGTGTCCAAATCATCTTATCACATTCTTTTCTACCTTAACTTTCACATCCTCTTTCAACTTAATTTTTTTCTATACCCATTCATTCCTAACTCTATCCTTCAGAGTTTTTCCTGTTATGCTTCTTACACACTTCATTTTCACCGTACATACTTTATTCATATCTAAGGATGATCGATTTTGCTTTATTGTGTCTTGACCGTGGTTTATATAATATTATCTATAATTGAAGTTGCAAAGACATTAATGTTTGTAGTACTTTATTTGCTTTCCGTAAAGCGAATCGACTTCACAACATTTTCAAAGTGAATGTATTTTGCTTCCTTTGACTCTGAAAATGTTCGAATACTATTTGTGAGGGGACGGTATAGAACGCCACAGTGACAAAACGACACATGACATAACGGCACATGACAGAAAGACACATAACAAAACTACACATGACAGAACATCACAATGACATTACATCACATCAACATGACATCACAAAACATCACTATGACAAAACATCACAATGTTAAAACATACTCACAAAATAAAACGTCACATGACAAAACACCACATATATCTAAAACAAAACATACCAAAAACGGCACATGAAAAAATATCACATCACAAAACATAACACAACAGAAAACACCATAAACGGCATTATAAAAAAATGAGACAACGGAATTTATGAATATATTATTTTGTGGTTTTCTGTCATGTGTGGTTATGTCATGTTTCGTTTTGTCACTGTCTCGTTCTATCATGGAACCTGTTTGTGAGTATTGCAGATGCAAGTCTTTCTGCATAAACTGCGCTTCAGAGGAGTCTTTACTCAAATACAAAACTTAAACCAAATTATTCTGGCTTTGAGCACCGTATGGAAAAAGTATCAAACGAAAATTATTTACTTAGAGGTAGAATTTCTATCCAACTCTCAAACGACTTCTCAAAAGAAGATGCTTTTTACATCCATTTGAAGAGGTTATTTATTTTATACGTAAGTTAAGCAAAAAACTATAAAATTACTGAAAATACTTTTTTTTAGAAAAACCCCAAAATAAGTAAATAATTTATTTTGTGATTTTTTTTGGTCAAGAAAAAGTAAAGTCAGGTATACTTTTTATTTGATGATTTTTCGGACAATAGCTCAGTTGGTAGAGTGCTTGCATTCCATGCCGAGAGCTCGGTTTCGAATCCCATCGAGGGTGTCAGAAATGATTTTCCGTTGCGGTGTTTATTTCAAAGCCAAAATTAAATAACGGAAAAGTTTACTAAGGCTTCACATGAAATGAGTACCAGCTCTCTAGAGAGCTGGGAAACCCTCACTTTGACTGAAGTGGTTGGAGAAAGGCCGGTCCCCTTGCCTGTAAAAATAATAGGTTCCACTCGCCACATGCGACTCCTTCGGGAACAATGCGGCAAGAAGGTGCACTATACGTGTAGCTTGATAGCCACAGATTGATGAGTAGGTATTAAAATAGGGGCAACGCCCCTAGTCTCAAAATAAAATAAAAAAACCGATGTTCTTGTTCAATTGAGCCCGTAATTCGTAATAATATATACATATAGACTCAATATTGTTTTTAAAATAAAGCTATTTTTTGTTTAACGTAGTTTATTTTCACAATAATATTTAATATCTCGAGTACTTTCGACCTTCAATATTCAGGCCATTATCAAGAGTGATGTATAAAAAATTAAAATTATTAAGAACAAACCATAGATCAAAATTATATAAATTCAAATAAATAGGTAGGTATAGGTACAATAAATATGAACTTAATTAAAATTAAATACAACAGTCAAAAATTAAAAGAAAGAAAACATAAAATAATATATAATAATTACAATAAATTAATTCAAACATCCGAGGGTCAAAAAATAAATAAAATATTAAAACACAAATAAAATTATTGAGTCAACACAAAAAGACAAATAACAATAATAACAACAAAATGACAAAGAATAAAACCAAAATTAAGGGGATTGGGTAAATGAACTTGAGAAGAATGTGTGTGGAAAAGATATTGAAAGCATGTGGAAAGATCTGAAGGAAGGAATGATTGAATGTGCTAAAAAAGTATGTGGGGTAACGAAAGGTGGAAAATTGAAAGGAGATGCCTGGTGGAATGATAGAGTGAAAGAAGCTGTGAAAGTTAAGAAAAAGTGTTATGAAAATTGGCTGAATGATAGAAATGATAGAAAGCTAGAAGACGAATATAAGATAGCTAAGAGAATGGCGAAGACTATAATTTATGAAAGCAAGATGAATGAACAAAGAAAGATTGATGAAAGGATTAACAAAAGTTTCACCGACAGTAAGAAGGAATTTTGGAGGTGGATCAATGCGGATAGAAATAAATCTTCTGCATTGACCACTCCGGGAGTCAAAAGTGCTGCCGGTGAGATGGTATGGGAGAATGAAGAAGTATGCAAGAGATGGAAAAACTATTTTCAAGAAATTTTTGGCCAGGGTGAAAGAAGAATTTATGAACAGACAGATGAAGAGAATGAATTGAAGATTTTGAAAGAAGAAATGAAAGTGTCTATTTCACGTCTGAAGAATGGGAAGTCTGCTGGGTTTGATGGTATAAATGGTGAAATGTTGAAAGCAGGAGGTGAATGTGTGATAGATTGGATGTTTGAATTATGTAAGCTTTGTGTGAATGCAGGAGTAGTACCGATGGATTGGAGGAAGGCAGTCATTGTTCCCATTTACAAAGGTAAAGGGGACAAAAAAGACTGTCAGAACTTCAGACCAATCAGTCTACTCAGTATACCAGGAAAAGTCTTCTGTAAGGTGATTATAAAAAATGTGATTCTGACTACTAGCAAAAGGGTTTCCGATATACAGTCCGGCTTTATGGCCGGTAGAGGCTGTGTTGATCAGATTTTCACTCTACGACAACTTGTTGAAAAACGATTGTCGGTGAGGGGGAAACTATTCACGGCCTTTGTGGATCTGGAAAAGGCTTTTGACTCAGTGGACAGAGGTATGTTGTGGGATGTTTTGAAAGCATACGGAGTGAATGGAGCTCTACTCAATGCGGTGCATGCGAACTATGAGAATAGTATGGCCTGCATTCGTATTGATGGTGAGTATAGTGAATGGTTTGAAGTTTTTAAGGGTGTAAGGCAAGGATGTGTGATGAGCCCATGGCTATTTAACATAGTCATGGACAAGTGTGTTCGAGATGCTAGACTTGATGATTGTGGATTAATGATAGGAGAGAGCAAAGTAAGCGTTCTACTGTATGCGGATGATGCAGTCCTTGTATCTGATTCAGCAGTGGAATTGCAAATGATGCTCTCTAGATTGAACGAAGCTTTGAAAGGTAATAATTTGAAGTTGAATGCAAGAAAGACGAAAGTTTTGATTTTTGAAAGAGATGATGAAAATATGAATTATGAATTTAAAATTAATGGAATGAATGTTGATGTTGTAAATGAGTTTGTATATTTGGGAAGTAAGTTTGAAAAAGATGGAAGAATGGCCGGTGAATTTGAAAGAAGAATAATGAAAGGCAGGTGTGTACTGGGTGCGACCGCTTGCATCGCCAGGAACCAAAATCTCTCAAAAAATGTTAGATTGGCGGTGCACGGTGGTATACTAGTGCCAACCTTGATGTATGGAAGTGAAGCCTGGACGGTGAGTGAAAGGGAAATTAGTAAAGTCCATACAGTAGAAATGGACTATCTAAGAAGTATGATTGGGAAAAAACGAAGTGACAGGGTGAGGAATGATTTTGTAAGAGAAGAATGTGGTGTAAGGGAAAGTGTGAAAGTGAAGATTAAAAGAAGTATGTTAAGATGGTTCGGGCACTTGGAGAGAATGAGTGATGAAAGATTGACGAAGAAAGTATATGTTGCTAGAATAGATGGATGTCGTGGTAGAGGAAGACCGAGAAAAGTATGGAAGGATCAAATCTCTGAAATAGCGAATGAATGGGATATCCAGAGTCATAATAAAAGGAGGACTTGTATGAAAAAGGTTATGACTCTGGATGAAATGAAAGAAGTATGCAAGGACAGGAAGAAGTGGCGGCTAATCTGCAATGTTGATTTCTAATGTTGGTGTATTCATTTGCTACATTTTTTGCATAGGAAATTTTTGACTTTTTTTGTATAGATTTCTTTGTAAGGTTTTGTTCTTTTTTATATTTAAATGTAATTTATTATTCATATTCCTTGACTTATAGGTTGGTATGAGGCTGACCACCCATACTGTAAAAAATGGTTCACTTTGCCAATGTCACCCCTGTTTCAGGGAAGGTCGGCAAAAGTTGTGGGGCTTATGTTCATTTGAGGTTTGGATTTTATTTGTAGGTACACATTCAGCATTTGTAAGCGCGAACTACACTTGTTGGTTTGTGGGCATACATCTGAGAGCTTTAAATGAATATATCTTTGCAACTTAGATTATAGATTTATAGATGGGTTATGGCGGATTGCGGATTTTGCCCTACAAAATCAATATTGTTTAGTTGTTTCTTACACGAATAATTAATTCTGTGCCTCCTGTGAAAAGTGATACAACTCGAGTTATACCCTTTTTGAGATTTTTACATAGAAATAATCAGAAAAAAATTAGCGATTTTTTGGTCTTACTCACATTCTTCTATCTGCTATAGTTTAGGAAATATAACTGGCAGGATTTAGGCAAAAAAACGTGAAAAGTGATATAAGTCAAGTTGTATCCCTTTTAGTAATTGATCCACACATTGTTTTTTACAAATCTATCGTGAATATTGATACATCTCGACTTATATCACTTTACACCAATTTTTGACTGGAATTTTAGCCAAGTTATACGATTCAGGTAAATTATGAAAATACTACTATTTTAAGTACAACAATTGTGTCTTTGGGGTAGTATTTTTATAATTAGTTTGAGCAACATTCTGCCTGGACCATTATCTTATGAGTTATTAAATTTAAAAAATATTAAGCTTTTTGTGTATCACTTTACTCAAAGACAACTTATAGGTGCAATATAATATAACTCGACTTGTATCATTTATCACGTAATAAATGATACAAGTACAGGCAAAAAAAAGGTACAACTGACAGAGTTTAATAAATTATTTGTAAACTATAATAGTAACCATAAAAATTAGAATGCACAGTGAAAGTGAATGTTTTTATCTACAAAATAAGGTACTTATGTGTAACCTAGCCCACTTAGTTCATGAATTAGAATTTTTTAAATCTTGTTTTTGCTCTCCTGTAAAATGATGATTTTTGAGTTGTATCACTTTTCACAGGAGGCACAGAATTGATCCTTGATTAGCAGAACTACGAGTATTAGTCTGCATTTACCACCGATCAATATTCAGCATCTAAGTCGGTCGCTTTGAGCGCCCTCCCTATAGTTAGTCAACAGGAACTCCGGTGACCTCAGACTCTGTGTCTTCAGCCTTTGTGGACTCCAACTGCCGGCTTTGTGCAGTCAGCATGCAACTTTCTACGCCTCGTTAGACAAGTCAAGCCAAACACGGAATATTTACAAAGGCGCATAGAGAATCAGAAAGTCGACGATTGCGACTTGGGAATTATTCATTTTGTATTGGACTCGTTATCGTATCAAAAAGTATTGCTTTTTAAAATGTCGTACTACATTTTGCAGTCACTTGTTTGCCTTGTGCCATCAGAGGTAATTTCACATGAGCAATGTTGTGTCCATGTACTGGAACAATGTGTCTTATAAAAACAGGAAATTGATTAAAAAAATATTTCAAACAACTCACATTATCGTTTTTTACTTAGCTCAGATTGTGTAGAATGTGATTCTTAAGATAATTTTATTGAAAAAACAAATTTGAATCAAATTGTGGATAAGCCAAACAAGCACTGGGGGATAAATAGGCTACCCTTGTGCCCAGTACTTTTGTAACCAGTTCACCCTAGCAGCTATCAACACGCTGAGAGGAACTCTTTGTACAAAAACATCTATATTAGACTTATCTAAGAGCTTTTTACTCAGAGTCACAGGGTGTTGTGCTACAATATCAGTGCGGCGTATAATGAAGCACATCCTTAGGCAGGATTTGTGTAAGTACGCGCTTACACATGCTGCATGCTTATTACAAAATAAATATCTACACATATACCCTGCAGCTCAATTTTTTTTATTGCAATATGGGTGAGCATTGGGAAGATTTATAATAATAAAAATACGAAATTCAAAAACTGATTTTGATGAAACAAAGTCAGTGTTGTATACTGGGGCCGTTCAAGCCTTTAGCTTAGCTTCACTTTTTCCTACAACAGTCTTCGGCATTCATAACTTAGTGAATTTACTGTGGACTGAAACACTTAACTACTGTTTCTGAAGTGGTTCTAAAGCATGTCTCGGGTTGCACTCTTGACTCAGATTTTTATATCTCTCTTTCCCAGCTGGTAGCTGAGATGGTCCTGCTGTGCTGTGCTTCTGGTATCGGACTATACTACCGCGCCCTGACTGAGGCTGCCCACCGCCGCACATTCGCAGGAACCAGGATCTGCATAGAATCCCGCGTCAAACTGGAGTGTGAGAGGGAACAGCAAGAACAACTGCTTCTGAGTGTCATCCCAGCTTATATAGCTGCTGAGGTAAGACATTTGCCCTATTACAATATTAAAGGTAAATTACTTTATTTTATTCACATCTTATTAATATTTACCAATATAAAGTTGCTTGCTAATGTGCTCGCGCTACTGCTTCGCGCACCTGCCGAAGACACCCGACCGACTTCGGGTCGTCTCGTCATGCATGCACGCGAGAGGCAGTCTACAGCAGTTCATCGTCTCGGGCGGACGTGCTGCGGAAGCCTGTCGAAATAAATGCCATTATAAATCGGCTGTGATTATCGACGTTTGTTTTAATAAAGCGCGTCATAAAAAAATATTACTACCCGTAGTACAAATATTGCGTAAATTTTCAATTATTTCGTTAATAAAATCAGAAGAAAGTTTTTTTAATGTAAAATCGCGAATAGTAATAGTGGTTGCCCGTTGCTTCTCAGATGCGATCGCTTAGCCAATCTTGTTCTTCTCTTTTCCACCTTTCTACGTGACGTGATTTGACGGTACCTGTAATATGCTCCACTAACTCAAGTATAAAACTTTATACGTAAACTTAATCACAGCGATATACCAAAAGATGTATGAAGACTACAACGGAACGTTTTCTTTTCCATGTATTTCTTAGTAAAACGACATGGTTAAGTTTAAACGTAAAATTTTATACTTCGTTTACACTAATATGTGCGAGCTCTCTTCCATAGTCAGGTGGTGGGATATTGCTTTCAACCGAACGGGTTTCACGCCCAAGCTCTGGAATGCTTGAAAGACGAAATGTCTACAGACTAATCGTCCACAAAACTGTATGCCAACTTCCACATGATAACTGGTACCAAAAAGACGAAGATCCAGTATTCATTTTTTTTCAAAAAAGTTTTAACCAAGACAAATCATCCCATGGAAAGTTGGTACTTTAATGTTTAATCTGAATGTAAAATATATCAATTCTAGAGATTTAAAACTATTTTCTTTTCTGATAACATAAGTAAGTATAATCTAAAAAATTCCAACCGGTTCCGAATCATCCGTTTGCATCTTCAGGTATTCCAAGTAAATGGTCCAGGTACAATATTAGCCGTTAAGGGTGTCATCGTGAGAGGAATCGTTGAATGTTGGAAATTTGCAAAAAAGGTACTGAATATCACGCACGGTTGTCGAAAGTTTAAATATCAAAATGTATGGCAGAGATGAAGGCATCGCGTGAACAGCATAAAAGAGTTACTCTATTGAATTTATAAAAAAAATCCCATAAATATTTGTAACCTTATCGTATACGTTTTTCTTTTTTTTGTCAGATTGGCGTCTATGGTATTTAGTGCCCTTTTTTAATAAAAAAACACATTTTTTGTGCGAGTAATATGCCTTCATACCATTTTTTTATGGACGATATGCCTTCATACCATTGGTTTGTGGACGATATGCCTTCATACAATTTGTTTATGGACGATATGCCTTCATACCATTGGTTTGTGGACGATATGCCTTCATACAATTTGTTTATGGACGATATGCCTTCATACCATTGGTTTGTGGACGATATGCCTTCATACAATTTGTTTATGGACGATATGCCTTCATACCATTGGTTTGTGGACGATAATATGCCTTCATCCCCTTACTCTGTGAGCGATAAGCCTTGTTAAGATTTGTTATTGGACGATAAGCCTTCATACCCTTACTTTTTAAGCGAAAAGCCTTCATAACATTTATTTGTTGGACGATATGCCTTCACACCATTTTAATCCGTTGGCGTTATGCCTTCATACCATTTATTTGTGGACGATATGTACCTTCATAATATTAATTGGTGGACAATATTCCTTCTTACCATATATTTGTGCCTTGATATCATTTATTAATGGGCGATGTGCCTTCATACCATTTAGTTGTGGATGCCGTTATGCCTCCCACAGGACGGGGAAGTTATCGGTAAGGAATGAAGCCGATGAAATGTTTTATGTAATGTATCTATCCGATCGTAAAGCAGAAAAGCGTTTTCGTTTTATGTCGCTCGGTCTGCGGGATAAATCGACATTTTTACTCGAAACCTGCACCTCAAGTAACAATCGTTAAAACTCAACCACAGCGTACGCAAAAAATGAACGCTTCAGAGAGGTGCTGCTTTAGTTTTCATGTATTTGTATTAAACGTTATGGTTGAGTTAAAACTTAAATTTTTATAAGTACTCCAAGTATTATCTGAGGCTCGTATTTAATGTTATAGAAATTATATTATTATTATATAGAGTACTAACGCTATTTGCGTTGGCTGTAAAACTACTTTTATCTTTAAAATTAGAAATAAAAATTGGAAGGAAGCATTTTTATCCTTCTTGCACTTCCTGTCTTCTTAATAGGTTTAAATTAATTTATTTAACCATTTAAACTATATTATAGAAATAATAGCAAATAACAAGCGGTTAACGATGGATCTGAAAATGAAATATTGCTACCGACTTTGATGTATGGAAGAGTGACAGTGAAATGAGTAAGGTATGTAGAGTGGAAACGAAGCATTTGAGAAGCATGAGAAAAAAACTCTGTAGGGTAGAGTTAAGAATGAATGGGTAACGAAAAAATGTAAGTTGAAAGAGGATGTAAAAGTTAATGTACAAAAAATGTGATGAGATGGTTTGGGCACGAAGAAAGAATGAATCATGATAGACTGACAAAGTATATTTATATATACAGAGGAAGTTTGAAAGGAAATAGAGGTAAGGGATGACCGAGAAAACTATGGAGTAATCAGATTGAGGAGATTATGAAAGAATGGGATATAAAAAGTGAGAGTAAAAGAAGAAAAGGTATGAAAAAAGTTATGGATATGAATGAATTGAAAGAGTATGTAAGGATAGGAATAAATGGAGGAAGCTCTGCTGAAGCTTTGACCCCCACTAGCGGAATGCCGACAAAGTTACAGTTACAGCGACTTCTATCGCATTCATCTATCTATAATCTAAGTTGCAAAGATATATTGACATGTAAGACTCACATTTTATGAATGCATATGTAAATTTACGCCAGCAAATGCTGCATGAGTACATACAAAATAAAACAAATCTCACACGAACATTATCTTTTTTACTCTTGCCTTTTTTCCTGAAACGGGGCGGCATCCGAAAAAGTGAACCAAGGTTTCATAGCATGATAGGTCAGCCTCATACCAACCTATTATTAAGGGATATGAATGGAATAACAAATGATAAAAAACTTTTTATCCGAGCATACATAAAAGTCGTAAATAAAGATGAGAATAAACAGAATTTGTGAAACAACTCCGAAAAAACAGTGGCAGAAACGCTAGGGTATCGTAAACTTATTTGTTTCTACTTTTATTAATGTTTATAGCTTTATAAGGGGGTGAATCATAGCTTTTTTTGATCTGTGGGGTGAATGGAAGCGTTCGAGATGTGGTCTACCGAAAAATGCTTCGGATTTCTGGGCGTGATCGGGTCGCCAATAAAGAAGTCCTCCGACGTATGCTATAACTCCTCCTCAAACCCGTCCTGTATGTATGTGTCAGAAGGACCCACAGCTCATTCAAATCTGTATATTTTGTCAAGTGGCGGAAGGCCTTCCCTTGGAGTAAAAGCAACGGCACGATAAAACAAGAAACTCTAGGTCAGAGGTGTGTCCATGATTCTTAAAGTATGTGGTTCTATGTTACTGAAGCTAGTAGCATACCTCAGGGGGCACTCTTTGTGGGATTGTTGCTAGATCACGGGTAGCATCAAGACTATAATAAAAACAACAATAAAATAAAATAAAAAATAAGGACAGGATGTATGCAAACCACAAAGTAACTTCTGACAACATTAAGCAGAGAAAGCTGATGTACTCGTACTTCTGTCATGCTATGAGATATAAGAGAAACCGTTTTTTTCATCTAATCATACAGGGCAAGAAAAACTTATGCAGGCCGAAGGATATCGTGGCTGAAAAACCTGCGACAATGATTCGGTAGAAGCTACAAGTTCCTATTTTAAGCCGTCGTATCCAAGGTAAAACTATCCATGTTGATCGCCGATCTTTGATAAAAGTTGCAACAAATAAGAAGAAGGGGATGAAACCAAACCACCCGGATATTTTATACCTACATTTAATTTGATTTTTTCAATTTAAAATTGACTTCATTAAGTAATTATTGCCGACATTCCCTAAAACAGGGGTGAAATTACAATGTGAGCAATTTTTTTAAAGCATGGGTGGTCTGTCAAATACTAACCTTATAATGTGTATTTCACAAGAACACCCAACTTTTACATTTCTTCTTCGATGGCCCTACAGCTCATATATCCCCTTGGCCTCCATCAGCCTTCGCCTCCAACTCCTCCTGTCTACCGCTGCGGCTTTCCAGTCTGTCACCTGCAGTAGTTGGTTCGCGTCCTTCCTCACCTCAAGGATAATAATAATATCAGGCTAATTTATTTCAAATTTAAAATGATAAGAGAGCGCTGTTTTTGTGTGTGTCACACCTCAAGGGCCCTCTCCGATCATGGATAAGACTTTCTAAAAAGGTGTGTCTTGAGTGTTCCGCGAAATACACCCACAGATTTGGAGTTCTTCACTCCGGGTGGCAGTCTGTTCCACTCCACCGGACCTGCAACACGGAAAGCGCGGTCTCCGAAATTTGTACGAATCTGACGGCGTGGCTGAACCACATTGACTGCTCCATCGCCCGCGGATCTGAGTGTCTGCCTCCTTACACCCATCTCAACAGGCAACATCATGTCAGTCAAATAAGGTGGAGCCAAGCCATTGATGGCTTTATATACCATCACACAAACACGGTAGACCACCCTCTCCGGGAAACGAAGCCAATGTAGTGTTTTTAACAGCGGAGTGATTTGAGCAAATTTGGGTATCCCTTTAAGGATCCTTTTTGGTACCTGTGAAGACGGTATTCTCTGCACATGTCCGGTCCATCTTAGTCTGTTTAATTAAGCGTACGGAGAGCCTCGGAACTTGATTGATGTTAAATAGCTCTTAGTTGTATTTACTTTACATTTGCGATTAGAAAAATTGAGGGATTTTTTTTACATTTTTTTTTTTTTTTTCAAAAACACCTTTCATGAACTCTTAGGCTGAAATAAAGTAACAATATTTGAGTATTACCACCTCACGCACGAGTTATTAAACGTTTCACAATAATAAAACCTGTAATGGCGTAGCAGTTGAGCGCGCAGAGGATAAAATAAAATGAAATACTCGTAGACCCGCATAATGTCCTGCTACGCGTAAAAAGCGGTCCTCAAAGTGGTCTGTGTATCTAGACCTCCAGAGGTGTGTTTCAGTGAAATTCTATTTGTCAGTCAATACAAATTACAGAAAAATATTTATTTTTCAATTTAAAGAATCGATTATAATTCAAATAACGTAATATGGTTCGGAGTATCTTAATTTTGAAAATATGACATGTAATGTAATAGGCTATGTGACCGTCCGTAGTCTAGTGGTTAACGCTTCAGACTCGTGATTGGACGATAGTGAGTGGGTTCGAATCCCAGCGGAGCATTAAAAAATATTTCTTTTTTTTTTTTTGCATTTTGCTCGATTCAAAATTAATCTGCTTTTACCAGAGACCGCAGTCACCATCTCCATCCAGTCTTACAGCAATTAGGTCTTGTTTGAGAATCTGCTCTTTTTTTTACAGCGACAAACAAGCTCGCAGAAGGCCCTTGAGGTATGATTCATACAAAAACTGCGCAGAAGCGGCAGTTTCTACCAAAAAGTGTTACAAATTTGAGTGGATACAAAAGTGATCTGCATTAAAAAGTTACTGTGGGGATTTTCATTCGAAAAACTGGTACATACATCTAACCATTTTATGTAAATTGTGTTGCTATTCTCAGTTTTACCACTATGTTACATAGTGCCATTTTTTAATCAACCATTAATTTGTTCCAAGTCAGGTCGATATCTCAGTAGGTATTATACTTGCGTTCCATTCCAAAGAGCTAATCTCCAGCAAGGGTGTCAGAAAGGTTTCCCGTGTCAGTGTGTACAAATTTCAATCTCTGAATAAAAATACCGGCAAGGTTGTTACTCGGGATCTGGGAAACCCCCACTTCATTTAAAGTGATTGGACGTAAGGCCAGCACCCTTCCACCCGCAAAATGTGGTAAGACGTTGCAATACATGTGCAGCTTTTTCAAGTATTTTTTGCAAAGGGAAATAGTGTTTTTATTTATTTTAGTCATTTATAAAAAAAACATACAAAAAACATAACACGACAGTGCTAAACCATTAAGGGCCGATCTTATAAACATCCGTTTGTTAAATATCAAATCTAATAAACCGAAGTTTGGTACAGATTTAGTTTTTCTGTATTATAACAATTCGTTCGTAAATTTTTGGTTTAATTTTACCGGCGGATCTAACCGACAGCCAACCCCCGGTTTTCAGGTAGATACCGGTCGGTTTGTTAAGGTTTGAGGTTAGGTCAGCTGTCAAAGCATTATTTTTATGCGGTGAGTTTTGCGCGTCTTTGGACTTCTCCGCTCTATCCTGTTGAAGATAATTTCTTCCGACAGTGATAGAGAATTCATTAAAATAGGGTTGTATCAGTCGTTTTCGTGTTTGTCATACGCAACTTTAGGTTATGTTTCTTCTCTGACAGCAAACGGATGACATATGTTCATGAATGCACGCAAAAAATCATCAAAAATACGAGTGCATTATTGAGAACTAACGGACGGTTAAAAAAGCTTTATTAAGACGACCATCGGTAAGATCAATCCGTTAACGTCCATCCGTTAGTTAAATGAGTATTTACTTACGGATATTTAGTCCAACGTTTATAAGAACGGCCCTAAGTTATACTGTTGGCAATAGTAATATAATATAACAAAAGTAGTGTAATATAATATAGAAACTATACCTACTTTGCCTACAAAATCAAAACAATACGTCCATACATGTAAAAAATATCACACATGTTGAGTGAATCATTCGTCTCTCTAGCAGAACCTTCCATTTTAATTAAACACTTTGGGAATCTCTGATTAAAATAACGAAAATTTCATGGCGGTGACACGAACCATCTTTGTAACGACGACCGCCTGTCAGGACAATCACAGAACAGAAAACTCCGCGGTGCTTTGGCGGTGACAATCGTAGCCTGTTAAAATTTGTCTACCCTTCAAATGTCGGCCGTACAGGGTGTAACAAAGGCCATGAAGGGCTGGTGGCTTTTCTTGACAGGCCGTTTTGTTCGTCTGATGTAGCGAAAATATCGTTTCATTCAGGTTCCAAGTGAACTCGTGTTTTATACCCCGAGTATTAAAACTGGTTACATTTTACAACGTATTGTTACGTTTTTGCTGGGTATTGTAATGAAAGTGCAATTATTTATTTCCACAGAATTTATTTTACACAATTCAGCTCACATATTACAACAATTGATTTCCAGCTCTGGCTTTCAAACTTCACTGCTCAATGTCTTATCGGACACTCTGCCCTGCACACGATTGCCGCCCATATATACTCGTTTGCACGGACGATTCTCGACTGTTGTCGAACATAGTGGATAATTCTAATACCAAAGCGTTCCACCAGCGTGATAAGGATTATGTACTAATACTACCATCATGGATCGTACATGTAATGGTGTGATGTGGGTACTTTTATTTAGTAGTTCGTAACACTATCATAATCATACTAGAGCCAGACTGTTCTATGTATGCACGTACAGTCGCACGAGTACCTACGAGTACCTACGTGCGACTGTACCTACATGCATACCATTTATATTTTCATTTCATTATTATTTTCAGGTAAGTCCGTAACAGTACCCGTAGTACGAGTTTTTTCACAATACTCGAAGTATCGAGTATTCGAGAAAAATGTATGTAAACTTTTAAAGCACCTCAGGCAAAAAACGAATACTCGATACTTCGAGTATTGTGAAAAAACTCGTACTACGGGTACAGTATGCTATGATTTAGGAGTTTTTAATTTTGTGTGCGTGGGTTTTTAAAAATTTAGTTCATTTTAAATTAAAAACAATAAAGTTTAAAACATTCACAGTCATTTTCATCGTCGGTGTTAGATGACATAGTTTTTCTCGGGTTAGACCATGTTCTGTTTGCAGTCATATTGTCTGCCGACGTTCCTAAAAAAACTATGTCTTACATTTAAAAAAAAAAATATTTCTCATACCGATGGGATGTGGAATGAATTAAATTCTTTGTGATTCCTTGGCTTATAGGTTGGTATGAGACTGACCACCCATACTGTAAAAAATGGTTCAATTTGCCAATGTCACCCCTGTTTCAGGGAAGGTCGGCAAAAGTTGCAGAGTTTATCCTCATTTGAGGTTTGGATTTAATTTGTAAGTACACATGCAGCATTTGTAAGCGCAAACTACACGTGTTTGTTTGTGGGAATGCATTTGATTTGAGCTTTAAATGTTAACATATCTTTGCAACTTAAATTATGGATTATAGTGCCCCAATGACTCAGAATGATGTATCCATATGCTTATGAAAATTGAAACAGTCTCATCTCAGTATTCTGCCTACATCAATGCTTCCCAGCTAAGGGTGTTCGTAGACATTTTCCTCTCATGAGAGATGTCCTCCGGATTGAGGAATTGAGGGTGCTGGAGCGTTTCTCGATTTGAAGAATTCCCCTGTTGGTGTTCCAGCAAATCTGTTTTATGGTTTTCTTATTGGATTCTTTAGGGCGTGTGTTTGTCCCCACAAACCATCTCACAACATTTAGCACTCTTGCGTGACAATTATCATGTTGTCATTTAATTCAGTATTACACGCGTTTCTTTTCTGCTTGTTATTCTTACCTTGCAGAATCGACCGGTAGAATCGACTCGACCGGTCCGTAGCTCAGTAGTAACACTGCGGACTCTGAATGGGAAGGTTGTGGGTTCGAATCCCGGCGGAGCACAAAAAATATACCATTTATATTTTGAAATTTGCTCTTTGCTTGGTTGAAAAAATCATAAACCTTTACCAATGACCGGTCACCAAAGGTCCATCCAGCCTTACAGCAACTGGGTCTAGCTTGAGTATTGGCACTTTGTAGCGACGACCAAGCTCGTACACCTCTGCGGCACTACAACAAGTGTCATAGACCCCTAGAGTATCTAGAATCTAGGGAGTCTCCCGCACAGGATATCCTAAAAAAAGAATATATAACTATTAAGCTTCCCTAAAATGATTGCTCATCATCTTTTTTACGAGTTGTGTTATGGTATATCGTATTTAAATTCCTTTACATTATAATGATGACCACACACACTGTTAAGAATGCCAATGTTACCCCTGTTTCAAGGAAGATCAGCAAAAATTAAAGGGTTTGTTTGTGCAATGCAATGTTCATTTGAGATTTGGTTTTGAATTTGTAAGTGCACGTGCGGCACTTGTAGGTTATCTCGAACTTGGGCATGCATTTAATGTAAATCTTAAATGTTAATATATCTTTGCAATTTAAATTGAAGATTAAAAAAGCTGCGCGTATGCCGAAATTCATAATTTCAATAAAATATTTGATGTTAATATTATGGTATTTTCTTTTGGGAGGTTTCAAAACTTACCGACCGCGTTGATGGAAAATTAAGAAGAATCAACTGTTTTTTTTTTGTTCGACACCAAACTACACAGGAACCATCACAAGAATACTTTACATGTTTCCTAAACTTGGTCCATAGTACATACGTATATACAACACAACAGTGGCGAAGGGTGCCATACAAGCCGGTTTCCATCGGTTTCCCGTTTAAAATGAGGCAGAAATGATAAAAAAAAAGTAGACTGCATGGTTTCTATGGGGGAAAAATACGTATTGTTTCTTTGGTTTTAAATGTATTTTTTACTTTGTGCCTATATTTTTTAACTACTTTGTTACATCATTTTAAAAGGGAAGCCGATGGGAACCGTCTTGTATGGCACGCTTTGCCACTGCAACACAACCATATTCTTCTTTATAGATATAGATTTGTGATTTTTTTGATGCAGTGTTTTAAATTTCTGCGGATACAATGATACTTTTTTTCCATGCCACTTGTATTGCGACGCGAGGAATGCCATCCACAGTCCAACGCGCAAAACTGTTGAATGCCGCCCACTCTCCCATCGCAGGCATTACATACGAGTCAGAGCGTTTGATTAGATTTGATTGGCGGTGATTGATGGCGGGTACCGAGATGGAATTTCCACGAATTTGTTTTTCCAGTTTGTCCTGCACGGGAAATAAATTAGTTTATGTCCTCCACACCCACTTTTTTTGAGATTTCCGCCATTTCGAATCGGCACATTGGTACATATCAGTGGCGAAGGGTGCCATACAAGCCGGTTTCCATCGGTTTTCCTTTTAAAATGATGTAACAAAGTAGTTAAAAAATATAGGCACAAAGTAAAAATGTAAATTTAAAACCAAAGAAACAATACGTATTTTTTCCCCATTGAAACCATGCAGTCTACATTATTATCATTTCTGCCTCATTTTAAACGGGAAATCGATGGAAACCGGCTTGTATGGCACCCTTCGCCACTGGTACATGTGACCGTCCGGTAGTCCAGTGGTTAACACTTTTGAATCGTAAATGGAAGGTTGTGGGCTCGAATCCCGGAGTACAAAAATTTACCATTTATATTTTCAAATATGCTCTTGGATGGGTAAAAAAATCATATACTTTTACCAAAGACCGGTTACCAGGTCAAAGGTCCAGCCAACCTTACAGAAACTGGATCTTGTTTGAGAATTGGCGCTTTCTATTACGACGACCAAGCTCGCGCAGGGCTTTTGAGGTGTGATTCACACGAAAACAGGGCTCACCAAAGAAATCATCCTAATATTATTATTAAAGTGCCTTTTCTTCTTTAATGTTTTTATGACAGTTTTGTTTGTTGTTCATGTCCTCCGACGCTATTTTTTTTAGAAACTGATCTCATCAGCCAATCTTTTTAAAATGTGTCATCCAGTGTCTTTCCATGGCTTATCCGAGAGCAATGACTGGAAAGACACTGAATGACAGAGTTTGCAATACTTTGGTGGTGAACAAGTGTGATATAAAAGAGAACATGAAAATGAAAGTACAAAAAAGCACTATGAGACGGTTCGGAAATCTTGAAAGAAGGGATGATGAATGACCAACGAAAAAAGTGTACAGAAGAAATGCCAGAGGAACACCGAGGAAGGAATGGATATACCAAATGGCTAAGATTACGAAATAATGTAACCTGCAGTGTGAAAATAAGAGAAAAGTATGTACCACAGATCAAAGAATATAGTACCTATGAGGAAAGTGATGAATGTTGAAGAGATGAAAGAGATATGCAAGGATAGAAAAAAGTGGAGACGCATCTACGGAGGTACCGGCCACCCCTAGCGCAACGGCGGCAGGATACAGTACAGTACAGAGCTGCATCATTTTCTACTTCATCCCTCAATTTCAGTCTAGGTTGTCGTATTTTCTTTTTTCCTTTCGGAAGGCTGTTCATGATTATTTTTTGGGAATTTTCGTCAAAGTTTATTTTTTATTTAAACTTAAATAAATTTATGCAGTGTTTCAAATTTATTTAATGTACTCTGTCACCGGAAAAAAGCGAAACCATTAAAGCATCCATTTAATGTATCCATACTTGCACAAGAGTTGCTTAGTTGCTAGCTCTCACTAAGCTGTCAGTATCCACAGTAAGCCACTGGGTTCTATTATTTTTAATAGAGTTTGCTCTCCGTACATTTTGCGACGTCCTTACTAACAGTAGGTACAAGTGGAAAGTAGACAGTAGTTAAGTCAGTGTTTGTGATATGCTGTAAAATATAATTGAGTCGTATAAATGCAAACGCCGCCAACTCCTTACGCGATGATTTTGAGAAAAATAAACTTGTGTTTGGAACGCAATTTGGAACTAGTTGGAGATGACGGCGTTTGCACGAAATCATACTTTTTCAATTAAAATTACGAAGGATTAAATGAGGTTTTCACCACATTGCACACAGCAAATGATTTGTTACACTACGCAGAATCAAATTCAATAATTATCCAATTTCAACAATTTCCTTGACTTATAGGTTGGTATGAGGCTGACCACCCATACTGTAAAAAATGGTTCACTTTGCCAATGTCACCCCTGTTTCAGGGAAGGTCGGCAAAAGTTGTGGGGCTTATGTTCATTTGAGGTTTGGATTTTATTTGTAAGTACACATTCAGCATTTGTAAGCGCGAACTACACTTGTTGGTTTGTGGGCATACATCTGAGAGCTTTAAATGAATATATCCTTGCAACTTAGATTATAGATTATAGATCTCAAAAATCGTAAAATTTGGAGATGACGGCGTTTGCAGTTATACGACTTAATTGTAGCATTTGAATTTATCTACGATTGCATGAATATTATTTTTTTAGGCAGGTTCAGTTTTAGCTTTATTACAAAACATAATGTGTGAAAGTTAAAAGGTTTGTGTATTGACATTGTTGAAGATTAATTTTAAATTAATGATGAAAAAATAAAAGGGGATCATCGAAAACGCTCGAGGAAATAAATGAACTCGTGAAAAAAAACTAAGTCCTTTATTTTTAAATGATTAATTTAAGAGTGTTATGTACCCTAAACTTGTCGTTTTTATTTCTTAAACTGTCACCCCTGTTTCAGGGAAGGACGGCAAGAGTTGCAAGGCTTATGTTCATTTGAGATTGGGTTTTTATATTGTAGGTCCACATGCGGCATGTGTTAGCGCGAAATTATACATATCTGCTTGTGGGAATGAATTTAATATAAATCTTAAATGATAAATATCTTTGCAGCTTAGATTAGATTAGTATGGTCTTAGTAAAAGAGTGACAGTAATGAACTATGAAATTTTGAATATTTTTTTGTGGTGCCACTTTTATAGTAATATATTTTTATTAACCTTTAAAATTTAGATAAATAATTAGTAAACACGCTGGATTTTTTTAATTACTGTCATTTTCTTAGTAAGACCATAAAGTTTAAGAAACAAAAACGGCTGGTTTAGGGTTTGAAACCCAATTAAAATAAACTTCTTCACTATGTCCATACACACAACCTTACGTTTACACAACTTACTTACTTAAGTACTTACCGGCTGTCTTAAATTACTTGTTCCCGTCTACTTGCCGGAAGCTCATTTTTAACGTTGGAACCGTTCTCACTTCTCGTTACCCGCGTTTTTTTAAACTACACTTTTTACGGCCGCCACCTATTTTACGAGTAAACACAGAACTGAGGAGAGAGTAATTTAAGCTCTGGTAATGGAGTGGACCGCAGTAAAATGAACAAAGTAAATGCCCGTATTTTACTTTATAATTTGCGTTAAAATACAATTTACGCGCTGCTATGTTTTGAATAAAAATGTTTACAGTATCATTCTAAAGGCGAAAAACTCTTGACGCTTTGCCCCTAGAAAACAGTAGTGTTACGAAGGTGTGATTAAGTGTGTGTGTGTTTTTTTTTACTTGTATTTACGAAGCGTGCCTACAAAGGGGAGTAAATGTGTTATAGAACATGGAAATATATTTCACATCATCAGATATATGACGATGTCGGTTCCTAAAGTGTAATTTCTGTCTTTGGAATAGTATCTATGACATTATTGAGTGAAAGAAGTGTAAATTACGTGAAATGTGATGACTTTGAATAGTTTTATCGGAATATATGGAGGTACCTACATGACAGTACGAAGTATTGTGAACATTTCTTGGTTTTGTTTGGCACCTGAGAAGTGAGCAGATAAGGATTAAATCAAGATATTTGTTTGAAATGGCGGAAAGGTCCTTGAAATTATGCGCATATTTAATATTGGGTCACTATTATATCACAAACAATCACAAAGTATAGTGATGTGAAGATGGACTGATAAATTTGGTATTTGCCGTTTAATGCTGAGAACGGCAACCTGCTTCCCCAAATGTAGGGAAATTATAATGTGAATTTATTGATATTGATATGTTCATGATTATGTGATTGACGTTTATTATGTGCTATACTCAGAGTGAACTGATAAATATAAAACTTTCCTCTTCATGCAGTATAATTACAACTGAACTCTGGCAACTTCTAAAAAAATGCAGGCATTGAAGTCAATAATTCATACTAGATATCGGCGTACGCGTTCCAAATCCAAATAAAATTCAAGCTGTGTATTCTACTCCAAACAAAAATTCAAGTGTGAACAGTGAATTGTAGCGGGATTCTCGACATGTATTCCAACGAGAGGCAGTCTGCCCTCGCATTGATTTTTGGATGTAAAATGTGGTTTGTGTTTTCGTTCTGTGCACTGTTTACTGGGACTTGTTACGTGATTGCTGGCGCTGGACACATATCTGACACCACCGGCTGCTCCGCCCGTCAGTTCCAGTGCGCCAACGGGCGCTGCATTCCCTGCACCTGGGTGTGTGACAAGGACGACGACTGCGACGACCACTCTGATGAGAGCCCCAAGGAGTGCCAAGCTACAGGAGGCTGGGTGTTGCACGGCAAGAGGGCCCAGCGTAGAGACGCGGGCATGGGCGAGGACAGCCTGCCAGGAGCTACTCCGGCAAGGAGCTTGCCGACTCCCCCCCGATATTTGCCCGATTTATTTTATATTTATAATTTAATAATTTTTTTTTAATACCTTAACGATTATGATAATGATTTGATTGTTTTAAATATTTGACTTTTTTATTTTGACATTTTTATGTACTTAAACTTTATATAATAATTGTTATTATTTAATATAATTAATTTATTTTTGTAATTAATAAACCCCATGTTCGCCAATATAAACGCAGTTCCACTCTGCAGAAAAACCGCCATAAACTTGCTCAGAGAGAATGAATGGGTGTTTGGAACTTGGAATGTCAGAAGAATGAATGAGTGTAAGGAGAAGGAAATCGTGAATGTGATGAATGAAAAAAGAATACAAGTGATGGGTGTGACAGAGACAAAAATGAAAGGGAATGGTGAAAAAGTATTAATGAATGGTGAACTGTATATCTGGTCAGGTGTGGAAGATGGGAATGAAAGACAGGGTGTGGGTGTGGTTATAAGTGAGAATGTAAAAGGATGCATAACGGGCTACCAAAGAATCTCTCCAAGAGTTTTGACTGTTAAACTCAAAACAAACAGGATGAAAATTTTCTTGGTGGCCTGTTATGCACCTGTAGATTCAGAGTGTATGGACGTGAAAATGAGATTCTGGAATGAGTTGAATGCAGTTGTGCGCGAAAGCAAGAAGAATGAATACATTATAATTTTGGGAGATATGAATGGATGGGTAGGTACGCAAAGAGATGAGTGTGTGAAAATTGTTGGTCCTAGTGGACGAGGTGTAGTCAATGATAATGGGCGACACCTGATAGCTTTGTGTGCAGAGCACAGCCTTTTTGCATCAAACACATGGTTTCGACATAAGGATGTGCATCTGTACACAAGGCAGATTGTGGGAAGTCGCACAATCATTGACTACATCTGTGTGGATGAAAGACTGAGAGGAGCCGTAAGAGATAGCCGTGTCTATCGTGGGCCTGAAATAGGCAGTGACCACTATCTCTTATGCGCTAAAATAATGATTGGAGAAGTAAGAAAGAAGAAACGTAAGAAGAAAGTAAGAAAGCCAAGAATAAAAGTAGAAAGTCTGAGTGATGAAAATGTGAAAGTGAAGTATAAATCAGAAATACAAAAAAAGTTAAGTGTGAATGAACTTGAAAAGAATGTGAATGAAAAAGATATTGAAAGCATGTGGAAGTTTATGAAAGAAGGAATGATTGAATGTGCTCGAAAAGTATGTGGAGAAACGAAAGGTGGAAGATTGAAAGGGGATGCCTGGTGGAATGCTAAAGTAAAAGAGGCTGTGAAAGTGAAGAAGGAATGTTACAAAAAGTGGCTGAACGACAGGAATGATAGAAAGCTAGAAGATGAATATAAGATAGCCAAGCAAATGGCGAAGAATGTAGTTTATGAAAGCAAAGCGAATGAACAGAGAAAGATTGATGAAAAAATGAACAGGAGTTTCACCGACAGTAGGAAGGAATTCTGGAGATGGGTCGGTGCCAATAGGAATAAAGATTCTGCATTGACCACCCCAGGAATCAAAAGTGCTGTTGGTGAGATGGTATGGGAGAAGGATGAAGTATGTAAGAGATGGAAAGAATATTTTGAAGGGATTTTTGGTCGGGGCGAAAGAATTTTGTTTAGAAAAATGACAGAAGAGAATGAATTTAGGATTTTGAAAGAAGAAATAAAAGTATCTATTGAATGTTTGAAGAATGGAAAGTCTGCTGGGTTTGATGGAATAAATGGTGAAATGTTGAAAGCAGGAGGTGAATGCGTGATAGATTGGATGTACGAATTATGTAAGCTTTGTGTGAATGCAGGAGTAGTACCGATGGATTGGAGGAAGGCAGTCATTGTTCCCATTTACAAAGGTAAAGGGGACAAAAAAGACTGTCAGAACTTCAGACCAATCAGTCTACTCAGTATACCAGGAAAAGTCTTCTGTAAGGTGATTATAAAAAATGTGATTCTGACTACTAGTGAAAGGATTTCCGATATACAGTCCGGCTTTATGGCCGGTAGAGGCTGTGTTGATCAGATTTTTACTCTACGACAACTTGTTGAAAAACAATTGTCGGTGAGGCGGAAGCTGTTCACGGCCTTTGTAGATCTGGAAAAGGCTTTTGACTCAGTAGACAGAGGTATGTTATGGGATGTTTTGAAAGCATACGGAGTGAATGGGGCTCTCCTAGGTGCGGTGCATGCAAACTATGAAAATAGTACAGCATGTGTTCGTATTGATGATGAGTATAGTGAATGGTTTGAAGTTTTTAAGGGTGTAAGGCAAGGATGTGTGATGAGCCCATGGCTATTTAACATAGTCATGGACAAGTGTGTTCGAGATGCTAGACTTGATGATTGT
Source organism: Agapetus fuscipes (assembly GCA_951799405.1). Taxonomy (NCBI): domain Eukaryota; kingdom Metazoa; phylum Arthropoda; class Insecta; order Trichoptera; family Glossosomatidae; genus Agapetus; species Agapetus fuscipes. The sequence continues at coordinate 9,254,418 of OX637357.1, read as the reverse complement.
GGATTAATGATAGGAGAGAGCAAAGTGAGTGTTCTACTGTATGCGGATGATGCTGTTCTTGTATCGGACTCAGCAGTAGAATTGCAAACGATGCTCTCTAGATTGAACGAAGCTCTGCTAGGTAATTATTTGAAATTGAATGCAAGTAAGACGAAAGTTTTGATTTTTGAAAGAAATGAAGAAAATACGAACTACGAATTTAGAATAAACGGAATGAATGTTGATGTGGTAAATGAGTTTGTATACTTGGGAAGTAAGTTTGAGAAAGATGGAAGAATGACAGGTGAACTTGAAAGAAGAGTAATGAAGGGCAGGTGTGTACTGGGTGCCACAGCTTGTATCGCCAAAAATCAAAACATTTCTAAAAATGCTCGATTGGCGGTACGCAGTGGCATACTTTTACCCACCTTGATGTATGGAAGCGAGGCCTGGACGGTGAATGAAAGTGAAATTAGTAAAGTCCATACTGTTGAAATGGACTTTCTAAGAAGTATGATTGGGAAAAAACGGAGAGACAGGGTGAGGAATGATTTTGTAAGAAAAGAATGTGGTGCAAAAGAAAGTGTGAAAGTGAAGATTAAAAGAAGTTTGTTAAGATGGTTTGGGCATATGGAGAGAATGAATGAGGAAAGACTGACGAAGAAAGTATATGTTGGTAGAATAGATGGATGTCGTGGTAGAGGAAGACCGAGAAAGGTATGGATGGACCAAATATCCGAAATTGCGAATGAATGGAATATCCAGAGTCATAATAAAAGAAGAGCTTGTATGAAGAAGGTTATGACTCTGGAGGAAATGAAAGAAGTATGCAAGGATAGAAAGAAATGGCGGTTGATCTGTGATGTTGGCGGCTAGGGTTTGTTAAAGTGAATTTGGTTTTATGATTTAGTTTTTTATGTCTATGTATATATTGTTATTTTTATTCTTTGATTTTAAAAAATGTAATTTGTCATGTATGTTCCTTAACTTATAGGTTGTTATGCGGCTGACCACCCATAATATAAAAATTGGTTCACTTTGCCAATGTCACCCCTGTTTCAGGGAAGGACGGCAAGAGTTGCAAGGCTTATGTTCATTTGAGATTGGGTTTTTATATTGTAGGTCCACATGCGGCATGTGTTAGCGCGAAATTATACATATCTGCTTGTGGGAATGCATTTAGTATAAATCTTAAATGATATATATCTTTGCAGCTTAGATTAGATTAGATTAGATTAGTATGAGTGTTTCTCTAGATGTATTTGTTTGGATAATTATACTAGTGTTTGCTCGAATGTTCTGCCAAAGTCGCGAATGTTCCAGTTCACAATGTTTCGAGAACCGTCTTTATGTTATACTTTATGAAGGGCTAACAGCGTCCGTAGCGCAGACTTGTGTCGGAGCTGTGAACTGTGAACCAAATGTGAACGGTATCTCAAAATAAGTTAACCGAAGGTTTTATTAAATTGAATCCGTAAACCCTAACAGCCTTATTTAGTCCCATGATTAGACCAATAAATTATCTAAAGAATCACATGTATTTTTAGTTCAGTTGTTCTCGAGTGATGCGGTTACCAACGAACATGTTTTGTATTAAAATGTTTTCAGTTGCATACTAAAGACTGACACTCTTTTGACATCTTACACCTAGAAAGGAGTGCTATTTGAAAGAGTAAACAGTACCTTTTTTAAAGTCCCATGATTAGACCAATTCTAATTTTAATTATTTAAGGAATGACGTAATTTTTTAGTGCTACTTTTCTCGAGTGATTCGGTTACCAACGAACATGTTTATACAAAAATGTTTACAGTTGCATTCTAAAGATGGAAACTCTTGACCTCTTACCCCTAAAAAAAGTGGTATTGGTAAGAGTTAACAGTATTTTAGAGTCCCGTGATAAGACCAATTCAGTTTTTCTCGAGTGATGCGGTTACCAACAAACATCATTTTATGATAAGGACTCTTTTCAATATCACATATTACAAGTTTACTCAGCTTTTGAAGATTAGTAAGAGACGGATATATACCATTTTTTTTTTGTAAAAATCGATGTACTTTTATTTTTACATTATAATCAAAACATACAACAACTCAAAGATTCAAATTTCGTATAAAAATAACAAAGAAACTGAGAATACAAAATCCAATAAACTTAAGTACTTATTAGATGAATATTTCTTTGAAAGAAATAAGTGAAAAGTTATATGTGCGCTTAACGCTAACAAGGAAAGTGATTTCTTTGTTATTTGAAGATCAATATTAATACATGCGACTTTTTGTTTAAGATTCATGCTTACTTAAAATACAAGAGAAGGCAAAAAGTCGCGGATTATTAAAGAACTTCGTATCAAGATCTTGGATGCCTTAAAAATAAAGATTTGAGAAGTAAAAAAAATACGTTCTCATCTACATCAAGGTGTATGATCTATAATAATCGAAGTTGTAATAATATATTTAGGTTTAAGATTCACACTTTCCGCACATGTGTAAGCTTGGACTTGCACATGTTGCATGCGTACTAAAAAAAATAAACCTAACCTCCAATAAAAATTAACCCTGCCCCTCGTACTGCCTTTTCCTGACACAGAGGAGTGTTTTTTTTTACAGTATGAAGAGTCAGCCTCATACCATCCTGTTTTAATCAAAACAATGATAACAATTCTGAATTGCGTTGAATGAAAATCAAATACAAAAGCAAGAAAAGTATGCTTTGATTGCAACCGAAGACATTTGTTCTACTCCCCATAACTATGTAAATTTAAAGGCAATACAATGTTTACACAAATTATTTTTTCTTTTTAAATTTGGCATATGCAATAAACTTTAGGTTGAGATGACAGAAAAACGAAACGGATCATGGAATGACAGCTCAGGATGTGAAAGTGAGGAGTAGGGAGACCCCCAACTGAAGTGGTTGGACGACAACAAGGGAAATTCGGGCCGAGGATGGCTTAAAACAGCAGTCGATAGAGAGGCATGGAGAAGATTGGAGAAGACCTACGTCTAAGAATGGACTTAGAAAGGCTGAGGACGAAGGAGAGAATGATCATTCACTAGAGCGATTGTGTGTAACCGAGATGAACACCTTTCCATCCGTGTTGAAAGACTTTCCAATGCAATCTTTTCTATCGAGCAGCGTTTCCTTTATTTCCACATCTTCCCGCAAAACAATAGAGTTGCGATGCCCAAACGGAGGACACTGAAACTCCACGTAACCATAGTAAGTCTGAGTAGGATCAAAGCCATCAAGGGGCGCTTCTTCAATCTCATGCCTCAACCTGTGCTTCTTGACTTTTAGAAATATGTTGTAATTGAACAGTAGAATGACGACTTTGAAGATGTTGTCTCGATGAACCAGGCAAATGCTGTAGCTGTGGCTTGTCGCGCAAGACTCTTGCATCTTTCTGTTGAAGTCGGTCAGGTTGATGACGGCCATGTGGGTGCCGTACGCTGGCATTTTGTGACGCTTCATGATGTGATCGGCCAGTTCTCCGACTGGAACGCCAATGTTGCACACGGCGATTGGACAGAGCACCTGGTTGAAGGTGCATGTGGACTCGTGGTGCATCCTTGTTTCCTCAATCACCTTTTCTGTGCATCCCAATCTGCAAGGAAAAATAATCATTAAAATGTGTGAATTTTAATGAGAATGGGTAAAAATTGTGTTATTTGTAGTCGCAGACATTTTGGTCTTCCATCGAGGCCAATCTTTGCACCTAAATATCATAATGTAAAGTTTTCAAGTGTCCAAGTGGTAGGTCGATTCCATCTCTGATGGTTACGACACGTCAAAAAATGAATATCCACAAAATGTGCGACTTGGAGTGACTACATAGCGAAACGGTGATTAAAAAAAATCAACAACTCGTCATCATCATCAAAATACTTCACAAGAAATCAGTACCAGCCCCTTCGGTAGCTGAGAAATCTGCACTTCAACTGAAGGGGTTGGCATAAGGCCGACCCCTTGTCTGTAAAAATAAACTGGTTCGAGGATAACGCGGCAATAAGTTACACTATTTGTGTAGCTTAGTTGCACAACGAGACATCTTGACGGGTTTGTTACCTTTGGTTTCTGCACGGAAGACTGAGGTTCCTCATGATGCGGGAGACGGCAGGACAAGGTCTAGCAGGTGGAGGCGCGCGGCAGTAAGGACAGCGGGGCATCTTGCGGGCGCAGTCCCCGCACCAGAGACCTCCGCATCGGGGACAAGCGGTGCAGTCGGGACCCTGGAGGATAGACATCAAGGATTATACGTCACGTGGTCGGTTAACATAATAATGTTATCTAATCTAATCTAATCTAAGTTGCAAAGATATGTTACATTGGAGATTCACATTACATGCATTCTCACAACCAGACACGTACAAGTTCGCGCTTGCACATGCCTCATGTGAACCTACAACATAAAAACCAAATCTCAAATGGACATACACCCTGCAACTCTTGCCGTCCTTCCCTGAGACAGGGGTGACATTGGCAAAGTGAACCAATTTTACAGCATGGCTGGTCAGCCGCATACCAACCTATAAGTCAAGGAACACACACACACGACAAATTACATTTTATACATCACTAAATAATAATATCCAAATACAAAATATCCATTTACAAATAAAAACAAATTCCAATTTAATAAACCCTAGCCGCCAACATTACAGATCAACCGCCATTTCTTTCTGTCCTTACATACTTCTTTCATTTCCTCCAGAGTCATAATTTTCTTCATACAGGCTCTTCTTTTATTATGACTCTGGATATTCCATTCATTCGCAATTTCGGATATTTGGTCCATCCATACCTTTCTCGGTCTTCCTCTACCACGACATCCATCTATTCTACCAACATATACTTTCTTCGTCAGTCTTTCCTCATTCATTCTCTCCATATGCCCAAACCATCTTAACAAACTTCTTTTAATCTTCACTTTCACACTTTCTCTTGCACCACATTCTTCTCTTACAAAATCATTCCTCACCCTGTCACTCCGTTTTTTCCCAATCATACTTCTTAGAAAGTCCATTTCAACAGTATGGACTTTACTAATTTCACTTTCATTCACCGTCCAGGCCTCGCTTCCATACACATGTTAGGATGATTTATTTGGTGAGCGCTGTTTTTGTGTGTATCACACCTCAAGAGCCCTTTGCGAGCTTGGTCGTCGCTGTAGAAAGCGCCAATTCTCAAGCAAGACCCACTTGTTGTAAGGTTGGACGGACCTTTCAGTGACCGGTCTTTGGTAAAGGTTTATGAATTTTCCAACCCAGCGAAGAGCACATTTGGAAATATAAATGGTATTTTTTGTGCTCCACCGGGATTCGAAGCCACAACCTTCCATTTACGAGTTCGAAGTGTTGCCACTGGACTACGGACCGGTCCAAAAAATGTACTGATTTCTAGCTCTTGCTTTCGACTTCACGGCTCAATGTTTTAATCGACTCCGTGGCCTGTACACAATTGGCTTACATTTATATACGTTAATATGGACGTTTCTCAACTGTTCTTGATTTCTCGAACAAAGTGGATGATTCCAATACCACAGCGTTGTTCCACCAGCGTGATAAGGATCACGTATGCACTAATACTACCATACGCTCGTTACAATATGAATGATTGAAAGAAGTATGCAAGAAAAACGCAACTAAGTTACACATACAGTGCACTTCTTGCCGCGTAATCCCAAGGATTTTGGATTTTTGTAAATTATCACTTGAAGTAATAAATAATAACAATTTCCGCAATTGCCAGTTACCTAAAGTAAGCCGACGCGAAGGCCAACGCGTCGCTTTGATAATCTGGCATAACAATGTTTTCCGCATGTGAGAGCATAACTTCGCATTGCTAACACAACATATATAGTGTAACTTCTTGCCACGTTCGGGTTCGCATTTGGCGAGTGGATTTTTTTTATTTGTACTAGTAAGGGGGCCGGTCTTACGCCAACCACTTCAGTTGAAGGGGGGGGTTTCCAGCTCCCGAGAGGGCTGGCACTTATTTCTTGTGAAGGCTGAGTAACCCTAGCCGGTATTTTATTTTGGGGTTTGAAATAAACACCGCCACAGGAAATCATTTCTGACACCCTTGGTGGGATTCGAACCCGACCTCGCAAACGCAAACGCAACTAAGCTACACATATAGTGTAACTTCTTGCCGCATGTGGCGAGTTGAACCTATTTATTTTTACAGGTCAAGGGGCCGGCCTTACGCCAACCACTTCAGTTGAATGGAATTCAAGTTCTCTACCAACTGAGCTATCGACGGACTGCAAGGATAGGAAAAATGTAGGCAAATCAGTAGAGGTTCTGGTTACCTCTAGCGGAATGCTGACAGAGTTACAGTTACAGATGGATTTGTGTTCAATTTTACATATTTATTGGAATTCCAGAAAGTGTATAATAATATCATTATTTATTTTGTTTCCTTACATTTTGAATAAAAAATGTGAACTTTCGGTTTCCCTTTTTAATACAAACACAGAGAAGATTAGGCACTTCAAAGGAATCCTCGATTTGTATGAGATTTCTTTTTTATCGTAAAAATATTTTTCAAACCCAACGAAAAAAATACCAATTATTTTTGTTTGTCTGACTCAAAAATGTTTATTAAAGTCTCAGAAAAATAACAAAATAAATTAAGTACCTGCATATTTTTGTTGGACGTTTGCTTTTTTAGAGAACAAAGTAAATTTCACAAGAATGAAGGTGATTTCTTTAAGAATGAAACACAATTTCAAACAAACAACAAACAAACAATTTCACAAGAATGAAAGTAAATTTCACAAGAATGAAGGTGATTTCTTCTACTTCTGTAAGGTGATTATAAAAAATGTGATTCTGACTACTAGTGAAAGGATTTCCGATATACAGTCCGGCTTTATGGCCGGTAGAGGCTGTGTTGATCAGATTTTTACTCTACGACAACTTGTTGAAAAACAATTGTCGGTGAGGCGGAAGCTGTTCACGGCCTTTGTAGATCTGGAAAAGGCTTTTGACTCAGTAGACAGAGGTATGTTATGGGATGTTTTGAAAGCATACGGAGTGAATGGGGCTCTCCTAGGTGCGGTGCATGCAAACTATGAAAATAGTACAGCATGTGTTCGTATTGATGATGAGTATAGTGAATGGTTTGAAGTTTTTAAGGGTGTAAGGCAAGGATGTGTGATGAGCCCATGGCTATTTAACATAGTCATGGACAAGTGTGTTCGAGATGCTAGACTTGATGATTGTGGATTAATGATAGGAGAGAGCAAAGTGAGTGTTCTACTGTATGCGGATGATGCTGTTCTTGTATCGGACTCAGCAGTAGAATTGCAAACGATGCTCTCTAGATTGAACGAAGCTCTGCTAGGTAATTATTTGAAATTGAATGCAAGTAAGACGAAAGTTTTGATTTTTGAAAGAAATGAAGAAAATACAAACTACGAATTTAGAATAAACGGAATGAATGTTGATGTGGTAAATGAGTTTGTATACTTGGGAAGTAAGTTTGAGAAAGATGGAAGAATGACAGGTGAACTTGAAAGAAGAGTAATGAAGGGCAGGTGTGTACTGGGTGCCACAGCTTGTATCGCCAAAAATCAAAACATTTCTAAAAATGCTCGATTGGCGGTACGCAGTGGCATACTTTTACCCACCTTGATGTATGGAAGCGAGGCCTGGACGGTGAATGAAAGTGAAATTAGTAAAGTCCATACTGTTGAAATGGACTTTCTAAGAAGTATGATTGGGAAAAAACGGAGTGACAGGGTGAGGAATGATTTTGTAAGAAAAGAATGTGGTGCAAAAGAAAGTGTGAAAGTGAAGATTAAAAGAAGTTTGTTAAGATGGTTTGGGCATATGGAGAGAATGAATGAGGAAAGACTGACGAAGAAAGTATATGTTGGTAGAATAGATGGATGTCGTGGTAGAGGAAGACCGAGAAAGGTATGGATGGACCAAATATCCGAAATTGCAAATGAATGGAATATCCAGAGTCATAATAAAAGAAGAGCTTGTATGATGAAGGTTATGACTCTGGAGGAAATGAAAGAAGTATGCAAGGATAGAAAGAAATGGCGGTTGATCTGTGATGTTGGCGGCTAGGGTTTGTTAAAGTGAATTTGGTTTTTATGATTTAGTTTTTTATGTCCATGTACATATATATTGTTATTTTTATTCTTTGATTTTAAAAAATGTAATTTGTCATGTATGTTCCTTGACTTATAGGTTGTTATGCGGCTGACCACCCATAATATAAAAATTGGTTCACTTTGCCAATGTCACCCCTGTTTCAGGGAAGGACGGCAAGAGTTGCAAGGCTTATGTTCATTTGAGATTGGGTTTTTATATTGTAGGTCCACATGCGGCATGTGTTAGCGCGAAATTATACATATCTGCTTGTGGGAATGCATTTAGTATAAATCTTAAATGATATATATCTTTGCAGCTTAGATTAGATTAGATTAGATGAAGGAACATTTAAAAATATATTTGTGTGGAAACTAATCCTAATACTTAAAAAAGTAATACCCCAAGTAAATCGAAAAAATGCGTGAAAGCTAACTCACTCAGTTGTAGTGCCATCTAATATCTCATATATTTGCGATTTATTCAATAAAGGTGGGCTTACCAAATGTTTTGTACTCGGGATACAAAATAGATAGTGGCGGCTGATCTGTAATGTAGGCGGCTAAGGCCAAGAATCATTTTTCATTTTTATAGATGTTTTGTAGATTTTCTAGTGTTTGTTTGTTTGTATAACTAGATGTAATTAATTGCTTGTATTCCTTGACTTATAGGTTGGTATGAGGCTGACCACCCATACTGTAAAAAATGGTTTACTTTGCCAATGTCACCCCTGTGTCAGGGAAGGTCGACAAAGTTGTAGCGCTTGTGTTCATTTGAGGTTTGGATTTTATTTGTAAGTACGCATTCAGCATTTGTAAGCGCGAACTACACGTGTTTGTTTGTGGGCATGCATTTGAGAGCTTTAAATGAATATATCCTTTCAACTCAGATTATAGATTATTATATCACAATCAGCATTTGTAAGCGCGAACTACACGTGTTTGTTTGTGGGCATACATCTGAGAGCTTTGAATGAATATATCCTTGCAACTTAGATTATAGATTATTATAGATATACAGGCTTGGTGAACTTACTCAATGCCATTAGGTATTTAAAGAAAAAACAGTTCTTTGAATTATCTAGATTTTCAGCAGTAACTTCGTGAAAGTTCATTTTAATACAATAAAATAAAAATGGCTTTGTTTGAATTCACATGAGTTTATTATTATTATTATTTTTTGGATTTTTTTTTGGATTTTTGGATTTACACCTGAAGATGGGAGGTAATGCTTCTCCCGAAACTGGTCGTGTCCAAAAATAAACTCATGTGAATTAAAACAAAGCAATTTTTATTTTATTGTATTAACAATTCTTTATATAAAAGAAAAGCAACAAAGTAAAGTTTCTATTTTAAGTTCTATTTTATTATTATGTAAGTTCTATTTTATAACCGCTGTTTTTGTGTAAATTATACATCAAGAGCCCTCTGCTTGCTCGGTCATTGCCCTAGAATGCTCCTATTATGAAGCGAGAACCAGTTGCAGTAAAACTGTATGGACATTTGGTAACCGTTATTAGGTAAAAGCAGATTTTTCAATCCAACGAACTTTTGTAAAATTCAATGCTATTTTTTTTTTGTTTTCGTATGATAGAATCACACACATTGTAGCTAATGTGATGGCAATAGATTGAGCTGGAAGAAGTGCAAAGATATCTGGACTTCCTTCTGGTCTTTTCTGAATCCATGAGCCAGTAGGATGTTTATTTGTATATCACCAGTAAGAAAATTAAAATAAAAAAAAAAAAAAAAAAAAAAAAAACACCTTTAAACGCAAAAAAAGCAACTAAGCTACACATATGGTATAACTTCTTGCCTGCGTTATTTCCGAAGGGGTCGCATGTGGCGATTCGAGACCTATTTATTTTTACAGGTAAGGCGGCCGGCCTCACACCAACCACTTTCAGTAGAAGTGGGGGTTTTCCAGTTCCCGGGGCGGCTGGTTCTCATTTCTTGTGAAGGCTGAGTAAACCTTGAGATCGAACCCTTGCTCTCGGTATGGAATGCAAGAATTCTACCAATTGTTCCTTGACTTATAGGTTGGTATGCGGCTGACCACCCATACTGTAAAAAAAATGGTTCACTTTGCCAATGTCACCCCTGTTTCAGGGAAGGACGGCAAGAGTTGCAGGGCTTATGTTCATTTGAGATTGGATTTTTATATTGTAGGTCCACATGCGGCATGTGTTAGCGCGAAATTACACATGTCTGCTTGTGGGAATGCATTTAATATAAATCTTAAATGATATATATCTTTGCAGATTAGATTAGAATAGATCAGAGCTATCGACCTTTTTACGTGCTTGGTCGTCGTCGCTACAAAGCGCCAATTCTCAAGCAAGACCCAGTTGCTGTAAGGCTGGATGGACCTTTGGTGACCGGTCATTGGTAAAGGTTTCTTAATAATAAATAAAAATCTTAAACAATACTTTTTTTGTGGCCCTTTTGGGCCGCAAGAAAGTACAATGTCCAATCTTATGTTCTTAATATGTTTAGGTTGTTGTTGTAATTTTTATACTTTTGGGAGAAAAAAACAGTCAAAAACCAGTATAATGGGTTCCCGAGTATTCTTTCATCTGTGAAATTAGGACGACTTATCTTTTGTGTTGCAAAATGGCCGGAAAGAGTAATTTAACCGCCTGAAATGTTGCAGAACCCATATTTTCATGTTATACAAATTGTTATTATCAGTATCCCTAGTATAAAGCATCGCGTTAATACGCCGAAAATGCGTCATTAAAAATGTATGGAAGATAGAACAGCACTCCTAGTGAGTGATTTAGTTTTAATATATATATATTTTTCGATTTACGCGGTGGTGGTGAATAAAGAGGGATGGAGTGAGAACATCGGATCAGTTTATGTGAATGTGTTTTAGATAGATTTTTCAGTTTAAGTGTAGACCTTACTTGAAAATAACTTCGAAAATATGGATAATAAAAACATTATGAGTATGTATCCTTATTATGAAGCGTTTTTTAAATTTAAATTTTAATGCATTACCCATGTATAAAATATATACATAGTCTACACAAATTATGTTGTCGAAAAAATTAAGTCGCCCCACGGCCAGGTTGCTGGGAAGAATTATAACTAATATTTTTGCATTTGCAGATTCTAGTTTCTTAGACCTGTGACGCTAAATCGACGAGGAAACAAATCAATTTGGAATACCAGTTCCGAGTATCTTATTTTTTGGGTAGTAGTGACGTGGTATGTGAAATAAAGAGGAAGTTAGGATGCAGAAAATTGTGGACGGAATTTGGAGCATTAAAAACGATATGTATTGAGATGGTATGAAAAAAAGGATTGTAGTGAAAAAATGAATAGAAAGAGGAACATAAGAGTTTGAAGAAATTCAATCACTTTTGCTGTGGCTCTGACAACCTTTAGTAGAATGGCAATACGGTAAGAAAGCGAGTATGCAAAAATGAGAAGAAACTAAAATGCTATAAAGGCTATAAATCACCTCTAAAGTGGACAAATTAAAGATTACTTGAAAGTAAAAATTACGGAGCGGAAACCCTGCTAAATAAACCTAGAAGAAAATTTGCCACTGTTTTCGGAGACCGTGCTTTTGCGGTGGCCGGCCCTGCGACCTGGAATCAACTGCCACCAGAAATCCGGAGGTCTGGGACGGTTAAGGAGCTAAAGAGGAGGATGAAGACACACTTTTCGCCCAGTAAACTACTAAGCGCCCTTGGAGTGACATTGAGTTACGAAACGGCGCTGATAAAGAAATCATCATAATCATCGTCATCATCATCATCATTACAGTTATTTTGAATTTACCTGAAGAGGATTCAGACATATTCCGCATTCTGAGAGTCTCTGCAAAAGATCGGCGCAGTTTTTGCATTCACACTCGACAGCTTCTGTAAAGATTAAAATAATTATATAAGTGAAAATGATTTACCCAAATTACTAGGTTAATTAGTAGGCGTGTTTCGACAAATCGGTGAAAGAAAACTCGTTCACAGACAGCTCGTCCATGGACAAATCGGTCAAAGAAAACTCGTTCACAGACAGCTCGTCCATGGACAAATCGGTCAAAGAAAACTCGTTCACAGACAGCTCGTCCATGGACAAATCGGTCAAAGAAAACTCGTTCACAGACAGCTCGTCCATGGACAAATCGGTCACTCGACAGTTTGTACGCACGACTTTTCGGTTAGTGACATTTCGGTAATAGACAACTCGGACACAGATAACACGCCCACAGACAAATTATTGGTCACGGACAATTCGGTCACACGAATGTATAATATACAAAATAACCTTCGATCTTATACAGAAGTGTTTCTTCTATGAAAAAACACGATGATGACCAAGTTCTCATAATTTTGATATCGGCTGCAAAGTGATGAATATGAGCCGTTCTACGAGTTGCCCTTGATGTGACGAGAGGAGGAGGTATAAGTGAGGATATTTCATCAGAACAGACACTATTATAGTACATATAGAAGAGACTGATCATTTCTTTCTGTGATCTAGAGAATGTAGGTTTTCTGTGAGAGCAGGGTCATCAATCACCTTCATTGCTCTTTTTTGCACATAACCAAGTTAGTCACACAGTCTCTTTGGTATAAATATATAAGGTGAAAAGGTATATGTATAATTTACCCATGTATGATTTCTCTGACGTCATGTTGTGGTACTCAAACTCATCGTATTCCTGAACAGCGACGATTGGACTTTTCTTTCTGGAAAATTTCTCCTTCAGAATTCTGAGGCTGACCTGTTGAAGAACAAGATAATTCAATGACTTTTTGTGAAAATATAATGGAAAAAAGCTTCTGTTAGGTCTCCACGACGTTGGCTATCACAATGGTAAACGGTTTACGAGTTCATTGGGAACATACTTCAATTTTATATATATTAAGTTCCTTGACTTATAGGTTGGTATGAGGCTGAACACACATACTGTAAGAATGTTTCACTTTGCCAATGTCACCCCTGTTTCTGGAAAGACCCGCAAAAATTGCAGGGTTTATGTTCATTTGAGGTTTTGATTTTAATTTGTAAGTACACATGCAGCATTTGCAAGTGTGAACTTGCACGTGTCTGTTTGTTAGCATACATTTAATTTTAAATAGCTCTTTGCAACATAGATTATAGACTAATCTTCAAGGAAACAATGTCGAGAATTTTTGTAATGTTTTATTTTAATTTGATTAAAATTTGTTGAGTGGTTAAGACGAATATAGGAAACAAACATACGTATGTAAAAGTAGAAGGAATTGTTTATTGACATTGTGAAGATTCATCTTAAATCAATAATAAGAAAATAAAACACAAAGCTTTTCTTCACAAGTTGATGTATTTGCTCAAGCGCTTTCGATTTAATCACACCGTTATCAAGACAACAACTTATCGAGTTGTTCTCTTGATATTCTCTTGAACAACTCGTTGAGTTGTTCTCTTGATAATGCTGTGATTAAATCGAAAGCGCTTGAGCAAATACATCAACTTGTGAAGAAAAGCTTTGTGTTTTATTTTCTTATTATTGATTTAAGATGAATCTTCACAATGTCAATAAACAATTCCTTCTATTTTTACATAAGTATGTTTGTTTCCTATATTCGTATAAACCACTCAACGGATTTTAATCAAATTTAAATAAAACATTAAAAATATTGTCGGCATTGCTTCCATGAAGTTTAGTCAATAATGTTGCAAAGAGCTATTTTAATATTTAAAATTAAATGGATGCTAACAAACAGACACGTGTAAGTTCACACTTGCAAATGCTGCATGTGTACTTACAAATTAAAATCAAAACCACAAATGAACATAAACCCTGCAATTTTTGCGGGTCTTTCCAGAAACAGGGGTGACATTTGCAAAGTGAACCATTTTTACAGTATGTGTGGTCAGCTTCATACCAACCTATAAGTCAAGTAATAGAAGTGCAGCTAGCCTATCTATAATCTATAATCTAAGTTGCAAGGATATATTCATTCAAAGCTCTCAGATGTATGCCCACAAACAAACACGTGTAGTTCGCGCTTACAAATGCTGATTGTGTACTTACAAATAAAATCCAAACCTCAAATGAACATAAGCCCTGCAACTCTTGCCGACATTCCCTGAAACAGGGGTGACATTGGCAAAGTGAACCACTTTTTACAGTATGCCTAATATATAAAATTGATATTATGATATTCTTCTATTTATTATATTATTCTATGATATATATGATATTCTCTTGAACAACTCGTTGAGTTGTTCTCTTGATAATGCTGTGATTACATCGAAAGCGCTCGAGGAAATAAATCGACTTGTGAAGAAAAACTGTGTGTTGAATTTTTACATTATTAATACGTAAGTCTGTAACTACAGACTTATCAAGAAAATGAAAAAAAAGTGAAATACCATAAAGTAATATTCTGCCCAAAAGAACGCTCTCGTATCCATGATGACGTCACAAATGAAAATTATTGGTGATAGAACACCGCAACAAATTATCAATTTAAAAAAAGGAAACACGGTATAGTACAAAAGAACTAGTGCCAAAACAAAAAGCAAATCTTCAAGCATGGCGGACAAATTTACATGTTGAACAAGCAAGGGTTGAATGTTAACTGATGGCGTTCAACAAACATTTAAAAATACAGAATGAATAAAAGTTTGACAACTTTCTAAAATTTAATGTGTACCTATTTGATAATGTTAATGTTTATTTATGATGAGACAAACTAAACAGGACATTATGTTTTTTTTTTTTAAATAACAACATTAGGATGATTTATTTGGTGAGAGCTGTTGTTGTGTGAATCACACTTCAAGAGCCCTCTGCCAGCTTGGTCGTCGCTAAAGGAAGCGCCAATTCTCAAGCAAGACCCAGTTGCTGTAAGGCTGGATAGATCTTTAGTGGCCGGTCTTTTGTAAAGGCAGGTATATGAATTTTTCAATCCAGCAAAGATTTAAAAAAAAATTTAAAAAAAAAAGGTATATTTTTATGCGCTGCCGGGATTCGAACCCCTGACCTTCAAATTACGAGCCCGAAGCGTTACCACTAGGCTATGAACCGGAATGTAACACAAAATCTGAATCGTTAATGATTATAAACTATGCAACCCTTGCCACCTTTCTGTGAAGTAGGGGTGGCAATGGCAATTGTGCCTCATTATCCTTGTTGTTTCCTGGAATATTGTAATCGCATTAGTAGGAACAACTAATCGACTTAGTGGGTAATTAGGGAATATCATTATACAAAGTAAAACTATGTACTGAGTAGCACTTAATGATCCTTCTCGGAATCTATTTAGTACTTAGTGGAAAGCAAAAATGTGTACGAAGTGCAAGTACAGAAGAAATGAGTCCATTAAAAATATTTTTTGTTTGACTTGATATAAATAATATAATACTTGGTGTTTACTCCCTTCCACTTTCTTAATAATATTTACATTTTAAATTTAATATAGTTTATTTTAGTTCAAAATATAACTGACAATCAGCGGTGCCTTATTTATTATTCTTTCAATTTTAATGTATACCCGATGATGGTCGAATGACCGACAACGATTTGTATTTTATGATAATCCTTGAGTAATGGGATGGTATGAGGCTGACCCCCCCCTGCAGTAACAACTTTGTTCACTTTTGCCAATGCCACCCTGGTTTCAGGACTAGGCAGCAGGGGTTGCAAAGTTTATTTTAATAACGGGTTTGGTTTATTTTGTATTTACACATGCAGCATGTGTGAGCGCGAACTAACATGTAGTAAGAGATTTCCTCCCAGCGTGTTGATGGCTGAGAGGGTGCACTGTAATTAGGGAAAACTATTGTACTAACAAAAAATGTGCCTGCTTGTGGGCATGCAACAAATGTGAAAACCCCTCGCGATCGACCGTTTGGGCCCCTCTGTTATATATCTTTGCAACTTAGATTATTGACTATACTCGTAAATGGTCAAATGACAGCAAAAGATTGTTAGTTTATGATAAACAAGTTTTGAAAATAACGGAGGATTTAAAAATAAGCTTCGGTATTTCAAATCTTTTTTTTAATCATAGACTTTATTTTTTCATTGAAATTATAATCATGATAACAGCAAAAGTATTTTAAATAATTAAATAAAAAAACATTGTAAACTACATTCAGACGTACCTATTTACTTATTTAAATAAAAAGCTTCACTATTTTATCAGTCCAAGTAGAAAAAAGTAAATTGCTCCGTAAAATGTTTTTTTTTAAATCAAAACTTACCTTATTTCTTGGATTCATGTTTTTTAAAAATATTATTTTCACTAAATATTTTATATTTATTTTCACACTTTTTTGTGGTTATTAATTTTTAAGTTTATCACTAGTTCATTTAATTGTTTTTCAACACGGTGTTTACACGTTGCTGTTTGAAAATATACTAGCATTGTTTGGACGGGAAAAAGATATGTGATAAATTTAAATCATTGACTTTATTTCTTATCAATAATGAACAGGATCATTATTTAACTAGAATTAGATATTGAACCATGAATCATTGAGTGTTACCCGCTGCAGTGTTAGGTATCTAGAAGATTGCATCACTTTTTAGATTGTATCTGATCTTTTGTTATCAGTTTATATTGAATATCTTTCTGGAATGTATTGGATGTACGTTATAAGATGCAATCGAAATTACTGATTCCATCAACATTACCATCAACGGAATGATGACTAACAAGCTTGCGGAAGGCTCTTGAGGTGTGGATCAGAAAAACAGCGCTCACAAAAAAGATCTTCTTAATTTTTATTTTACTTATTTAAAATCCACAAATTTAGTTCAAAGGTTTTCTTAAATATTTGATTTTTCTTATTGGTATGAGGGGCTGATTTCCATGCTATAAAATATGGTTCACTTTCCCGATGTGACCCCTATTTCCGGGAAGCTCAGCTTAAACTTGCAGGGTTTATGTTTATTTGAGGTTCGGTTTTTGAATTGTAAGTAGGGTCAATGTGGCAACGGTGGATCATGTGGGTACAGTGGATCAGGGCAGTTTCTTCCAGATGAGTAGTTATACAGGGCTATTGCTTACACCCTGGCATGGTGCTCATGTCTGAACATGTCTGGACTAATCAGAGTCCTACTTCAATGCAGCTTGGTTGTGCTGAGTAACAAAATGTGTTTCTGACAGTCAAAAGTAAAAAATTAAGCTTCGCTTTGTTGTCTTCTTATTTTTAAAGTATTGAAGTTCGGCTAGAAATTATTTATTTATCCTAATTAACAATAATCCTGCTTCCATTATAACATTACCTCATTACTTTGTTCAAAGTGAAATACATAAATTGCTGCCCCAAAAGAAATTTGTCGGAAGGGTACACAGTGGATCAACATCATAGGATACGTAGTGGATCATCTCACCTGTAAAAATAAATATATTCCACTCGCCAAATGAGACTCTTTGGGAAGAACGCAGAAAGAAGTTACACTATATGTGTAGCATAGTTGCGTTTACCTCGGAAGACGCAGCAATGCCCGTCAATATTCTTGTTACTTCTTTAATGTGGATTTTTCCTGTATTATCATCCACTTATTTAATGTTATTTTGTTCTGTTTGATTAAAATTGGTGTATAAACAGAAAAAAAAAATTGTCTTATAAATACGTTTTTTTTAAATAAAAATAATCTGGTTTTTATTGTTTGATCCACTGTGTACACCATAGGGTACACAGTGGATCATTTTCTCTTTGTATTTATTGGATAAAAAAGATGGAGCTCTTAGAACAAGTGGTAGGTACTTAATTTATTAACCGTTTGATAAAAGTTGTACATTGATTGCATTTATACAACAATAATTCTGTGCGTTTGAAAAAAAATGATCCACTGTTGCCACACTGACCCTACACATGAAGCATTTCTAAGCGCGAACGTACACGTGTCTGTTTGTTGGCATGCGTGTAATATGAATTTTAAATGTTAATATATCTCTTTGCAACTTAGACTATACATTATGGACTAGCCTGCCTACTCGTGCTGCGCATGATCACGGCATTCTAGCTTCAAGTCCGGCTTCATCACCACACTTTTTCCTGCTCTGATTCATGAGAATTGACAAAAAACAAAATGTAGTTGACAAATTTTTGCCAGAATCTCAAACCAGCTCGTGCTATTTCCTATTGTCTTGCAGGTGCTCGAGTCTTAATCTTGCTCGTTCTGCTTGTATTTATTTTGAAATCGTTAAAATGATGAATCAAGTACTTTCTACTTGTGGAAGTTTTCACCGTTTTTTTTTTATAAGAATACAGATAAGACAAGTACATGTATGGATAAGCAAGTACTATAATATGTATTGTCTAGATTTCCTGAAATATTTGTGATATAAATAGATACATAGTTGAGTACTTACACATATGTACACTTGATACTGCACATGGCAACAAAATTTTAAGTGACAATTTTTTTACTTTATAGCAGTCCGAAGGACTGTTATAAAGTATTGTATTCGTCCGAAAAAAAAATTTCGAGGTTTCAACGGAAATGAGTTGTCCTGCACCAGGGCATGCAAAAAAACCTAATTTGTCGAACCTGTCCGTCCGTCCGTCCGTCCGTCCGTCAGTATGGATGTATGTATGTCCCAGCCGGAACTACTGATCGTCGAGACACCAATTTTTGGATTTAGAGAATTGACAACCACAGATTTTGATGGGCCGACTGGCATGGCACCACCTTGAAAATTCAAGATGGCTGCCATACAAAAAAAACATAAAATTGCACTGTTCTCAAAAACGGCTCTAACGATTTTCTTTAAAATTTCAGTGTGGTCGTTGCTTAAATTGTCGCGAAGAAAATTTGTTATGGCAACACTCTTTCCAACCTGCGTCTATGAGTTGCCATATGAAAGAAAAAAACGATTGTGATTATCTCGGAAATGGCTGGCTTGAAAAAAAAAATGTTCTACAATATTACGCGCAATATTAATTTCTACAAAAATTTAAAGAATACTTTAAATTTTTTTTTAATTAAAGTACCGTTTACACGATCTCAAAATTTTCATCGAAAATAATTAAAAGACCCATAAAAACGCAATTTTGTAAAAATTTTTTTAGGTTCACAAGAAAGAAAAATTTATAGACTTCTTTGCATTATAATTTGTTTTTCACTATTTTGAGAATTCAAGATGGCTTCCAAAGAGGAGAAAACTGTAAATGCGATTTTCTCAAAAACGGCTCCGACGATTTTTTTTAAATTTTCAGTAAAGTAGTTGCTTGATACATTCTTACCAAATTTAGTTATGGCAACATTTTTGCTAATCTGCGTCTATGAGTTGCCATATGAAAAAAAAAAACAATTGTGATTTTCTCAGAAGTGAAAGCGTTGACAAAAAAGATATGTTTTACAATATTATACGTAAAATCAAATTTTATATAAAAAATAAATAAAATTTTTGAAAATAAAAACGTAAAGTGCCGTTTACATGATATCAAAAATTGAAATTAAAAGGCTACAAAAACCCATCAGAACGCAAAAAACTTTTATGTTTCTTAACTTTATCAGAAAAAACTTTTGTATCACTATAATTCATAGTGAAACATTTTACAAATTTTAGAAAGTTCAAGATGGCTTCCGAACAGCTGAAAATTTCAAATGAGATTTTCTCAAAAACGGCTCCTACGATTTTCTTTATTTTTTTTGCATAATCGTCATTATAATACTGCTATGTAACACTAATAACCATTGCTTCATAATTTTCTTTGTTTTGGGGGTTGCCATACAAGAGAAAAAAATAATTTAAAATTTCTCGGCAGAGAACGGGTTAACTAAAAAATAATGTGCTACAATTGAAAAGCTCTTATACATACATACATACATTAATCATTACTTTTTTCAAAAAAATATTATAAAGTATAGCCACCATACAAAGTGACAAATTTTCATACAAAAAATTACTGTAATATTTTTGGTAGCAAAACGTCTAATACCCATAAATAAACCTACATAAAAATTCGCTCAATCAATTGCTATATAACAACAATAAGCATTGCCTCTTAATACTCTTTGTTTTGGGGGTTGCCATACAAGAGAAAACAATATTTTAAATTTTCCCGGCAGAGAACGGGTTAACTAAAAAATAATGTTCTACAATTGAAAAGCTCTTATATATACCTACATACATTCATCATTACTTTTTTCAAATAAATATTATAAGGTGTAGCCACCATACAAAGTGACAAATTTTAATACAAAAATAATTGTAATATTCTTGGTACTAAAACGCCTAATATAAAATACTAGGCTACGAGTCTTAAAATCTAATAAGTTGTATCCATATAATAATCAATCATAACTTTCCAAAATATCAATGAAAAGTATAGGTAACCACCAAACAAAGTGTTAGTTTTGATACAAACGGGATCAATGATAATACTGCAAAAAGACGATTGCTTAAAAAGATTAGCTTCATTACTTACACACAACTAAATGTTTTGTTATGAAAATTGGCTATGACCTAAACATGACCGTATTTTGTGCTATAAAGTCCTGTGCAGTCCACTGTACAATTTATTATAATCTACGTTACAAAGATATTTTCAGGGATATTTTTTTACTCAATATGCGAACCAATGTCATAACTCTCAATTTCGTGCTTCCATATGCTGCATGTTTAATTACAAAAACTTTTGCCACCTTTACGGAAATATTTTTTTAGTGTATGGTTGGTCAGCCTCACACCAATCAATTTGTACAAGATTTATACTGATTTTAATACTTCAACTGATTTTATTAGCGTAACGCTGGCTGGCTTACATTTAAAAATAAATAAGTTCATTCGCCACATGTGACCTCCTCGTGGAGAACGCAGCAAGAAGTTACACTATATGTGTAGCTTAATTACGATGCGTATATAAGAAAATTCAATTGACAAAAATAAACAAACGTAATAATTTTGTAGATAAAAATGTATAGTTAGTAAATGCGCATAAACAAATGATTGTGTGAATCACAATTTTTATCAAAATAAACAGGAAGTTTTTCAAAATATTGATTTTAGTAATTGAAGATTAAAGTTCATTTTTCACGTGAAAAATGACATCCATAAAATATAATAATTGATCCGCATTGACACGGATACCATCATCATTTAAAAATACCGCTGAAGAAGAACATCGTAGACATGGGCGAAACGTCCGGAAGCTCCACTCCTTCAGACCACTGCAACAGATCCCGGAAAGCAACTCTCCAGACATATATAAGTTTGCGCTTACGCATGCCACATGGGAACTTACAATATACAAACTCAAATCTCGTATGAATGTAAACGCTGCAACTTTTGCCGATCTTTCATGAAACAGTGGGGAGACATTGGCAAAGGGAAGTGGTCAGTCTCATATCAAGCTAGTCAAGGAAGTATCGACGATTAAACATCCTGAATTTGCGGAAAAAAATGCTGGTTCGTCAAGGAACTAACTTGATAAGTTAACAAAATCAATGCTGGTTCACAAGAAAATGTAAATAAATGAATAAGGTATGTACATTGGAAATTAAACACTTGAGAAGTATGACAGGATAAACTCTTCAGAGAGATTAAGAATGAATAGGTGAAAGGCGAATGCAAGTTGAAAAAGGATGTGAAAGTAAAGGTGCAAAATGATGTTATGAGATGATTTGGACTTGTAGAAAGAATGGATGATGAAAGACTTACAAAATCCTTATACAGAGGAAATGTGGAACGGAAAAGAGGGAAAGAAAGACCCATTTAAGTATGGCTGGATCAGATTGGGGAAATTGTGAAAGAATGGGGGCGTCTCGGCTTTCGGGACAGTGGTATCTGTGAGCTCACAATGTGCCAGTTGGTGTAAGTCAGTTACGCGTGCTGCGAATGCAAAAGAAGGAAACGCTTGAAAAAGGTGATGGATATGAATGAATTGAAAGAGGTATGCGAGGATAGAAAAAAATAGTGGCAAATCTGCAGAAGCTCTGGACAGCTCTAGCGGAATGGCAACAGAGTAATAGTTCCAGTTTGAAAGTATGGATGGAAACTTTGACAGCTGTTAGGTAGCATTTTCGTGCGCATCCCCTGAGATGGAAAGTCTGAGAATAGTTACGCTCCATTGGACCATTTCCTTATCCCTTTACTTGCGCGCCAGTCTCAAAGCTCAAGAGCTACAAGTCGCTACACACTTGTAGGTTATACGCATATGTATGGTTATGCCTTCGTCGTACAAGGGGAAGTGACTATCTTGCAATTCGCAACTATGCTACACATATAACTTTACATGTAAAAGCATATCACTGCACACACTAAAGCACATGTAACTTCCTAATTTGTTGTCGTCGTAGAATTCGCATGCTGCCATTGGAACCTTTTTATTTTCACAAGTGAAGGGACCAATTTTTCAAGAACTCTGGCTATTAGATTATAGTAGACTGATGGAAAATTTGTTTTTGAAATAGACCGAAGATTTCTGCAATACAGAGTATTTTGAAATTCAAATCACATTTTTACATACGAATCAGCTACCTTCTGATCAATAATCCGACGCAATAACCATTGCACTGTGAACGATCGTAACGCTTAATGTCAATCGAATCATGTAAATGCTTCTTCAAATGGAAATCCTGAAGTATTACTTTGTAGTTCACCGTATTTCCTATGGTATTCAGAGTTGATCCCAGACTATAAGAAATATCTTTCTTTCATCTCTCTTTCAACTTTAACTTTGTCGACATTCCGCTAGTGTGGGTTAGAGGCTCGCAGCTACTACCAGCCTTTACGACGACTGGTTTGTAGCCACTAGACTATATTTTGAAGAATCCAGACACTATATTGTGAACGCTCGACCCTTCTTCAGCGTATGTATATTGGGCGAGGCTCACTTAGAGCGGAGCAGCATTCACTAGGTGTCATTCATAAGCTATAATAATATATAATCTTTGTTGCAAATTTTTGGCAATATATCTATATTGACATTTAAGGCTCATATTCGATGCATGCCCACAAGCAAGCACACTTGCGCTTACACATGCTGCACGTGTCCATACAAAATGAAGCAAACCTCACATGAACATAAACTTTGCAACTCCTACCGCCTTTCCTTGAAACCGATTGGCATCGTTTCCAGCATAGGGTGCTTGACTCAAACCTAACTATTAATCGAAGAACCCAATATGATGTTCCTAATTTTTAGCTATTACTTCGTTTGAGGATAATAAAAAATAATTTCATCAAAACTTAAACATAAAAATGGGAAAACTAGCTTAAATACCTACCTAACCTTTTTTCTTCATTTTATGTACAAGAATATTTTAAGCGTTGTATTAAAAAAGTTAAATTTTGTCTGAAAGAAAAAAGGGCATAAATAATTTTCTCCCGAAGAAAACCCGTTAATAAATCAATTCACGCTTCAACGGGCAATGATTCAATTTTCCACTTTTCTTTTAAAATCTATAGAGGGGGCTTTCTGGAAAACATCTGTTAAATCCAACGCCTATTACTTGGTCTAAGAAAGAGGCTTCTAAAAATGTGGACCTCTAGGAGTCAATTTTGACTTGCTGAGAGCCGAAAATAAAAAAAAAAGCTTTTTGTAAGTTATTTAACAAAATATTACTTAAAATTGGAGTCATTGGATGGATTAGAGATAAAATGTTTCTAAACTGTTGGAAAGAGTAAACATGTTTCATCTCCGACAACCTTGGATACAGGAGTTCCACAGGGCTCTGTCTTGGGGACGCTGTTCTTTATAATGTACATGAAGGAACTGGAAGGCTTTGAATATAAACGGGGAGTTCAAATGTATATTATGGATGCAGATATCCCATTCTTTCACAATTTCATAAATCTGAATCAAGCCAAGCCTTTTTTTTTTTTTTTTTTTTTTTTTTCTGAAATATTTTCCTTTATTATCTTAATATTTTTTACAATACATACATGTATTTAATTGTTCCCGCAAAGCCAAGGCTTGTCTGCAGGTTACATTACATATTGGCTTCTTAAACCCTTATACATTAACATTTAAGTGGGTCTTAATGTTTTTTTTAAATTTATTTATATTTTTTTCTTCATTAATACTTTTTGGAAGCCGATTAAATAATTTAGGAATAACACATGCCAATGTTCTTTTCCCGTAGTAGTTTACCTGCCGAGGCTCCCTCAGCCGCTGTGCCGAAACTAGTCTTGTCTCAATCGGGTGTGATATTTTTATTTTGTGCCCATCGTCAAGAAAATGATCCGTCATTATTTTGTATTTGCATAGATTTTCCACCGATAAGACGTTGACATAGTTAAATAATATATTGTGATTATCTTTTGCTTCTTTTTTATTTCTTTTGGAACTCTGCATTTTAATATTCTGATTTGTATGTTCAAGATCCTGTCGATATACGATTTAAAAGTAAGGCCCCATATTCTTAGTCCATAGGTAATAATCGGCTCAACCAACCCCATGTAAACCAGTCTTAGCACTGTGTATGGCAGGTATGATTTTAAATGGTACATGTTCAGAAGGCATATCCTTAGCTTGTTACAGACTGTCTTGACTTGCTCCTCCTAGTTGAAGTAGGAATCTACGATGATACCTAAGTACTTGTTCTTATTCACAACATTTATTTTTGCACAAACACAGTCTCGTAGAGCTTTGTGAAAGCATTCGTATGTGTGGGCATATATTGTTATTTCTTCCCTATGTTTATTATATTCCCTATGTTTATTATATTACTTTCACTTCGTCTTTTTTGTTTCAAATTTGCTCTGCATATACACTTTGCAAGTCTTTAATCATTATGGATACAGAGAAGAGAAATGATGTTTTGGAGTAGCGCTATAGAAAACACACAAAAATCAATAGGAGGTTCACGAGGGAAATGACTTTGAGAGCCTCTAGTCTAAAGTTATGCGAAGATATTGAGATTGAATTAGTGAACTTCGCTAAGCCAGGCCATTGTAAAAACCTTTTGTTGTAATTTAATCAATTCGAAAAATGTAAAACGCAGAAGGGTGATTAGAAACCCTAGATTTTCCACAATTTTTACTTTGTTACATTTTTCACTGATGGTGCCTACAGCCTCTCCAGATATCTGTCCCAATTTTTTTTAGGAAATTTTGTTTGATAGATTGCCGATCTGCCGATGCGTGTCCGGTCGATAGCTCAGTTGGTATGCCATGCCAAAAGCTCGGGTTCAAATCTCAACGAGGGTGTCAGAAATAATTTTCCGTTAACGGTGTTTCTTTCAAACCCATAACATACCGGCAAGGCTTACTCATCCTTCACAATAAATGTGTACTAGTACCCTCGGGAGCTGGGAAACCTCCACTTCAACTAAAGTGGTTGGCGTAAGGCCGGCCCCCTGTAATGTAAACCGACATTGTGGAAAATAAATAAATGACAGTTTTATTAAATTAACCCAAATAAAATCATAACAATAATTGTTCTTGTTCGAGTTTGGTTGAATGGAATATTTTGGCAACATCTTGAAAGATTCTCCATATGTCAAAGATCCTGGTGGATTGAACAAAGTCGACACAGATGGCAGTGTTTTCTTTTAAAGCACCTGTCAAAATAATTGACACCATGTTTCGAGAATGATCTTTATTTTTAATATAAAATAGGAACCAAAATGCTCTGGAGATTCAGAAATCATTCTACCATTTTAGTATACAAGTGTTTAGTGACTCCGTGTCCGAACCAAATGTGAAATAAATTGTGCAAAAGAAGTCACCGCAATTTTATTAAAAGTGAACCCGAAATAAATTATACCAATATATTGTTACGATTTTTCGGTTCGAATACTTCTCAAATAAAACACTACTCTTCTTTTTTACTTGTTTACTTAACATTTATTTTTACAAACACATTCTACCATTCCATTACACTGGTTTTAGTTCACTGGTCAAATTTGTTCGATGTATTGGTAAAGCTCATAGATGACTGACTCGTGCAAGCGACTTGCACCCTTTTTATACTAAGAAGATGGAACTGTTGAGAACACATTGTTGCTAGACTGTTCTCGAAGCAATTAAAGTAATCTAGTGACTTCTCTATTTACACACAATTATTAATCCTACCCACAAATAGATTATTTTAATATTACCTATTTACATAACAATATTCAATAATTAGCACTGTATCAATTGATCATTCAAATGTTTGATTTACATGCGATAGCACTAAACAAATAAAACTTATCAATTTAAATTTTGACCCAATTCCATATCAAACACGATTTTTAAATTAAGTCGTATGAGAAATGTTTGCCGGCGTAGTTTTTAGGTCAGATTTAATTTATTTACCTTGTTTAAAGTAGGCATTTTTTGTACTTGTATCCAGCCGCCATTCCGCTAGAGGTGGCCAGTACTTCCACAGATGTGTTTTCACTTAGTTCTGTTCTTTCATCTCCTCGACATTCATCAATTTCTTTGCATGCTCATTTCTTTTCTCACTCTGCAAGTTCCAGTCATTTGCAATCTCGCTTATTGTATTAATTGTATTCCTTGACTTATAGGTTGGTATGAGGCTGACCACCCATACTGTAAAAAATGGTTAACTTTGCCAATGTCACCCCTGTTTCAGGGAAGGTCGGCAAGAGTTGCAGGGCTTATGTTCATTTGAGAATTGGGTTTTTCATATTGTAGGTCTACATGCGGCATGTGTGAGCGCGAAATTATGCTTGTCTGCTTGTGGGAATGCATTTAATATGAATCTCAAATGATACATATCTTTGCAGCTTAGATTTAGATAAGATATACATACTATATGCGAAAAGACTTTTTCCTCGAGCTTAAATGTACTCGGATATGCATCAAACTGAAATCAGTAATTATAATAATTATTAAAATCATTTTGTTTTGATTCAGCCCAATCAAAATTTTAAAATATTCCTCAAATGATAGATCTCAGGATGAGAGTCTAGCGCATCTGCCGGTCAAATTTAAAAGTAATCCGGCCGAATGATGAGGTTTATATTCGCGTACCTTTCAATGTTCCGAAATGTTTAAAAAACCATTATTTAAATTATGTTCAGAGTTCCAAATTTTATCAACGTAACAACGGAAAGTGAATTTCAGCGTGGTTAATTTCTGGGAATTCCCGCCCCGTAAAGTAATTCCAGAATATCTGTAAGCAATATACACCTTATTCATAAAAAAACTTTTTTCCTTAAATTCCAGTTTCAAGTCGATTTTTTCCTCACTAAAATCTAGACTTAATGCTTTGTTTCGGGTTCAAAACAAATAATGAATAAAGCAACAGTGCCCCAAGTACAGAAACTGACGTTTAAACTCAAGAAAAGCGTCTTACAAATAATGTATAGCAATTAAAACGCTCATTAGAGGCGCTTTATAAGTTTCTATACATTTTTTTATACGCTGTGGTTGAGTTTATACGTTTATTTGTTTAATTCGGGCACAGGGGTTTAATTTCTTATCGTTTGGCCTGATTGTACGTTTAATGAAATAATCCCCCCCATCCCTTCGTGCTCCATTGTAAACTAATAAAACTTTGAGGTGCGTCGTTTTCTGCGGACCTTTTACCGGTGAAATTTACTCACTTTGTACGTACGTTGAATGTTACCCACTACAATTGGGTTTACCATAATTTATAGTCTTAAAACCGGGACAAAAGACTAAGCTATGAGAGAAAAATGAAATATTGCTACGAATATAAAAAAATGAGGAAAGACTGACGAAGAAAGTGTATGCTGCAAGAATTGATGGATGTCGTGGAAGAAGAAGACCGAGAAAGGTATGGATGGACCAAATTTTCGAAATAGCGAGTGAATGGGATATCCAGAGTCATAATAAAAGGAGAACTTGTATGAAAAAGGTAGTGACTCTGGATGAAATGAAAGAAGTATGCAAGGACAGGAAGAAGTGGCGGCTAATCTGCAATGCTGATTTGTAATGTTGGTTTATTAGTTTGCTACATTTTTTGCATAATAATTTTTTGACTTTTTTTATATAGATTTATTTTTAAGATTTTTTTTATTTTTTTTTTATACTTAAATGTTATTTATTACTCGTATTCCTTGACTTATAGGTTGGTATGAGGCTGACCACCCATACTGTAAAAATGGTTCACTTTGCCAATGTCACCCCTGTTTCAGGGAATGTCGGCAAGAGTTGCAGGGCTTATGTTCATTTGAGGTTTGGATTTTATTTGTAAGTACACATTCAGCATTTGTAAGCGCGAACTACACGTGTTTGTTTGTGGGCATACATCTGAGAGCTTTGAATGAATATATCCTTGCAACTTAGATTATAGATTATTATAGAATATGCAGGATGCTGTGTGGTTATAAAGTTGTGTAAGTAATAATAAATCTCTCTAGAAGTGAGTAGACCATATTATAACTCTATGGAGTAGACGCTTAGAGGTTGATAATTATCAACCTTAGCGTCTATCAACCTAAGCGTTGTCTTATAATTCATGATATACTTTGTATGTGTTCGAGATTGATTGAATTGAATGTTCTGCTAAAATCTAGAAAGGTAGTGATTCTCCATGTTTCGAGATTGCTCTTTATTTTTAGTATAAATTAAGGATCGAAATTCCATGTAGTGGTCGGAAAGCATTGAACCGTCATACCATACTGTGAAAATGTAACTCTGGACCGAAACTAATAAAAAAAATTGTACAAAAAAAAAAACCTTGTTTTTTCTAGTGGACGAACACGTAAATATAGAATCACTCCTGGGTCTGGTTAAGGCAATCGGGAAGGCCTTCCGCCACAAAAAAATATAACATTGCATGAGCGTTCCGTGATACGCTTCGCCGGATGGATGTGTATAAACGGAACGGGTATGAGTCTGGGTTTTCGCAAACCGCAGTTTTTATTTAATAGAACCTGGTTCTCATTTCTTATTAAGGCTGGTATTTTTATATTGGGTTAAAAATTTACATCGAAACGGGAAATCATTTCTCACAACCGCATGGTTTGGGCATGTGGAATAAATGAATGATGATAGACTGACAAATTACAAATACAGAGAAAGTGTGAGAGCAAAAAGAGTGATCAGATTGAGGAGATTGTGAAAGAATGGGATGTACGAAGTGAGTGCAAAATAAGAAAATGTATGGAAAAGGTGATGGATATAAATGAATTGAAAGAGTACATGTAAGGATAGGAAGAAACGGAGGCTACTTTGCAGAGGCTTTGACCACCCTAAGCGGAATGGCGACAGTGTTACCGTTACAGTTACAACTCTTGCTGGGGATTGATCTCTAGCCCTGTTAGCTAGAGCAGAAGCATTCACTTGTCCAACACTGGGACAGTTCCGCTTTGATCGGGACAAATACATGGTGCGCTTACACATAGGGTGCGCACTTCAGGCTTACTGTTAATATTGTGCTCTTGGATTAAGGATTAATTTAAACATTAATCAGGGCTTCCTCTTAATCGAATGATGCCTTGTTTATTAAAGGGATGCAAATAGCCTGTTGGGCAATTATATTACATTTAAATAATTGTAGCCTACTCGTAGAACAAAATTACTTTACTTCCGTAATTTAGGATTTGAAACTCATAAAAATTACTCTTTAAGATGTTAAACGATCGTTGCCTGACCATTTACTCCTGTTTCAGCAACGGTTGAAAAATATTGCAGGATGTGTATTCATTTGAGATATCTATAATCTAAGTTGCAAAGATATATTCACATTTAAAATTCATATTAAATACATTTCTACAAACACACCCGTGTAATTTCACAATATAATAATAACAAATTTTTACATACCTACTTACATTTACAAAATAAAAACCAGATCTTAAAGGGACATAAACCCTGCAACTTTTGTTGACCTTGAATAGAAGTGACATTGGATTGTGTTCCATTTTTGACAATATGGCCTGGTCAGCCTCATTCGATCCTATAAGTCAATAAGAATTATTATATTGGAATATATACAAGATTTACTTTGAAAATTAGTTTTGCGAAAAATTATATTATTTTCGACGTTTCCTTCGCGTCGTATTTATTTTAAAAAGTTGGAATCAGTGAAAAGAAGACCACTTATTTACATTATCGAACGTCAGTCTTACACCGACCACGCAATGAAATATCTCAATCAACTTCAAAATGTTACCGTCACTGTCGATAAACAAGGTTCAAAGATTGTTGACATGTTATTCACAAAAAAAAATCTTTTGTTGAAACATCCAACGATTTCTCAATAAAGCGTGCCCAGTCAAAACAATTTGATACAAAGAAAAATGAATTTAGCTGTAAAAATACGAAAGAAATTTGTTTCTTTTCGATTATTTTTGCTGCGTTGAGTGACCGATGTTTCTTTAACAGACGATTTTTTGTGTAAACAAACACACCTTCACTTGAAATAGAACTGTACCCTTAGTACGAGTTGCAAAACTTGAGAAAAGTAAAGTTTACGGAAAATATGAAAAAGTGATTTCTTCCAAAATCTGCCGTTTTTGTTTCTTACACTGGTCTAGCAAAAGAGTTACAGTGATGAAGAAAATCAAATTCAAACAAACAAAAACGACAAATTTTGGGGGAAATCACTCTTTAATAATTGCCGTAAACTTTATATTACGCATTTTGCAACTCGTGCTAAGGGTACTGTGTAAGCTTTTGTGAACGTAATTGTATTGATTGTAGAGGCATTCACTTTGTAAACGTTCATCTTAAAAGATAAAATAAAATAAAATGTGTTCGATTACGGCGAGTAAATTAAAATTTCACGAGCGGTTTTGTCAACAATTCGTTTGCATCTTCAGGTGGCTAAATAAATACTAAATGGTTCAGATGCGGAATCAATCGTTGAGAAATCGTGTGAGCTAAGAGGCCTTACTAAGCTTCATGAGGGAGAAATGGGATGCATGACGGCCATGTGTCGAGTGGATACAAACCTAAGCTAAGAATCATTGAGAATATGCGAGACTTTTTCCTTTTTTTTAAATAGATTTGTGAAGAGAAATGCAATTCACCAACTTATTGGGCCTAGCCAGAAACAGGTATTAAATCATCAATTAATAATTCTTATTGTTTATTTTAATGAATCATTAATTAATAATTACCCAATAGCATCTGTTGAACCAGGATCAAAGTTATGGTCAAATGACCCAGACGGGGGTCGAACCAACGTTGTTCTATTCTAACACGCTAGAAAGATCAGCCCACTTGGGCCCCTCGGCCATAGCACCGACTTTGCTAGGAGCATCCAAGCACTCGAACTATACAAATATACAATATCAATTAAATTTATACAAGTACCTAACATCTATTTATTTCTAGAAAGACTTCATACCACAGACACAGAAAAACAAAATCTTACGTATATTCGAAACAATATCCAAAGATTAATGAGATTTACATTGTTGAAAAAATTGCAATAAAACAACAAAAAATGTATTCTTTGTTTGATCCATTTTGCATCAAAAATATGTATGCAAATATACGAGAACACCCTGTGTACTTTGTACATACAATACTGCGCACTCGTGTTATGAAGGACTTGTTGCTCTATGAACATAAAAGCTTTTTAAAAGGTTCACAATAAAGAGGAATAAAACCCATACAAGGTAAAGCTATTACGTTGTTCTCTTGCTTTTATTAATTTTATCTCATACAAATATGTGCATGTGTGATGTTCTAGAAAGTTAATCCTTGTTTCTATTTTATATTATAGAATTCATGAGAAATGATACTGTGAAAATGGTTCACTTTGCCAATGTCACCCCTGTTTCAGGAAAGTTCGTCAAAGGTTGAAGGGCTTATATTCTATTATATTTGTGGTTTGGATTTTAATTTGCATGTGTACATACAGCATGTATAAGCGCGAACTTACACATATCTATGTGTGAGCAAACATTTAATGTAAATTTTAAATGTGATTATGAAGAGAACTTGTGAAAAATGCATGTGTAGAAAAAATGTGGAAAACATTTAAAACATGTTTGGTTGAAAGCGCAAAGAAAGTATGCGGTGAAGTTACGATTGGGCATAAAAAAGGCAATGAATGGTGGAATGATCAGGTTAAACAAGCAGTAAAAGAGAAGAAAGAGAGCTATTTAAAATGGATTAATGACAGAAAGAATAAAGTGTTAGAGACTGAATACAAGGCGAAAAAATGGCTAGCGAAGAATGAAGTTCAAATGAGTAAGAGAAGAATGGAAGAAAAATTGAGTGAAAGAGCACAGAATGACTTCTCTGACAATAAAAAGATGTTCTGGAGCTGGGTGAGACAAAACAACGACAGTTGTAAGTCCACAGCTCCGGGAATCAAAAATGTCAGCGGAGACATTCTGTGGAATAAAGACGATGTAAAAAAGAGATGGAAAGAATATTTTAATGAGGTTTTTGGTGAAGAAGAATGTGATTCAACTGTGAAAGGAGATTATGATGAGGGTAATGTTTTGAAAATATCGAAAGAAGAAGTAAGAAAGGTCATAAAGGAATTAAAGAATGGGAAAGCTGCAAGTGTGGATGGTGTGAGACCTGAGATGATGAAAGCGGGAGGAAAATGTGTGATTGAATGGATGAAAGAGCTTTGCGAATTGTGTGTTAGCGTCAAGGAGGTTCCATCGGACTGGAGAGAGGCGGTCATTGTGCCAATTTACAAAGGTAAAGGTGACAAAAAAGACTGCCGTAACTTCAGACCGATTAGCCTTCTTAGTGTGCCAGGTAAAGTGCTATGCAAGATTCTTATCCATAGGGTAAGATTATTCACCCAGGAGAAGGTCTCAGATATACAATCTGGCTTTATGCCGGAAAGAGGTTGCGTAGACCAGATATTCGCGCTTCGACAGATAGTCGAAAAACAGCTGGCCGTAAATAAAAAGGTCTACGCGGCTTTCGTAGATCTTGAGAAAGCCTTCGACTCGGTGGATAGAAGTATGATGTGGTGTGTGCTTGAGAGGTATGGTGTGAACAAAGCACTTCTGAACGCGATACGCGCCATCTAGTCTGAACCATGCTCTGTGTGTGAACAAGTTGAAAATTAATGCAAGTAAGACGAAAGTACTGATTTTTGACAGAACGGATGAAAATGAAGAATGCACGTTTATGTTGAATGGTACGAAAGTTGAAATTGTGGATGAATTTAGATACTTGGGAAGTATGTTTGAGAAGAATGGAAAGATGACAAGAGAACTTGAGAATAGGATGTGTAAGGGCAAGCAAGTGGTCGGTGCAATAGGAAGAATAGCAAAGAACAAGCGATTGACGATGGATCTGAGAATGGCGGTACACAATGGCATATTGTTACCGACTTTGATGTATGGAAGTGAAGCATGGACAGTGAACGATAGCAAAATGAGTAAAGTATGTACGGTGGAAATGAAGCATTTGAGAAGCATGACAGGAAAAACTCTGAGGGATAGAGTTAGGAATGAGTGGGTAAAAAAAGAATGTAAATTGAAAGAGGATGTGAAAGTTAAGGTACAAAAGAATGTGATGAGATGGTTTGGGCATGTGGAAAGAATGAATGATGATAGACTGACAAAGTATGTATACAAAGAAAGTGTGAAAGGAAAAAGAGGGAAGGGACGACCGAGAAAAGTATGGAGTGATCAGATTGAGGAGATTGTGAAAGAATGGGATATACAAAGTGAGCGTAAAAGAAGAAAATGCATGAAAAAGGTGATGGATATGAATGAATTGAAAGAGATATGTAAGGATAGGAAAAAATAGAGGCAACTCTGCAGAGGCTCTGGCCACCCCTAGTGGAATGGCGACAGAGTTACAGTTACAGTTACAGATTATACATATCTTTGCAACTTAGATTTTAGATTATTGCCTAAAATGCCTAAATGCCTAAAATGCCTTAAATGCCTAAAATGAAAACAAAGCTGGTTCGATTTCCATCATTGGTCCTCTTGGAGATAACTTTAACTATGATTCCGAAAATGGCATCGGGTAAACATTTTTTATGAATAAGCTATACATAAAGTGTAACTTCTTGCCAGGTTTTCCCCGAAGTGGTCGTATGTGGCGAGTGGAACCTATGTATTTACACGAAAGCGGGCCGGCTTCACGCCAACCACTTCAGTTTCCCAAGCTTCCAAGAGAGCTGGTACAAATTTCTTGCGAAGGGCGAGTAAGCCTTGTCGGTATTTTATTTTAAATTTGAAATAAGCACCGAAACGGATAATCCTTTCTGGCACCCTCGGTGGTATTCCAACCCGGGCTTTTGACATGGAATGCAAGCAGTCTACCAAATAATCTATTGACCGGACTCTGACTCTGGAAAATGAATAAGTTAGTTAAAAATTATGAACAATTATTATATAATTTTAACACTTGTTTTAGCTAGTTAAAAAATAATAATTGTTTAAAAATAAAAGGTCTCATTTTTACGAAGTAAACCATATTTTTTCCGTATTAACTTGTTAAAGCATTTATTCTTGTGAAATAAACGAAAAGTCCGCATGTATACGTACTTTTTTTAAGATAAAAAACTGTGTATTAAAATACCATTTGAGATAAATATTTACAAAATCACACGAAAATACTTTGAATGTTTTCCAACGAAATGTTAAGCGGATCAATCAGCAACGCGGCAAAAACATGATACTCTGTGAAAACCACAAAATTCTACGCACGAAACGCGTGAAGGTGAAATTGTTGTTTTTGCCTGTAACATTGTTTCATTATAAAAATAGACGATTATCTTTTACGATATTTTTCAACATATTTTGTTTCAACATTTCAGAAATGGTGAATTTATTATATTTCAGAAAATATCGATACCTGGAAGATTAAACTGAATAAGTGACATTTTAAGCAAACATGGTTTGTTTGTATTCCTTGACTTATAGGTGTGTATGAGGCTGACCACCAATACTGTAAAAAAATGTTCACTTTGCCAATGTCACCCCTGTTTCAGGGAAGGTCGGCAAGAGTTGCAGGGCTTATGTTCATTTGAGATCGGGTTTTTATATTGAAGGCCCACATGCGGCATGTGTTAGCGCGAACTGATACATGTCTGCTTGTGGAAATGCGTTTAATATAATCTTAAATGATAGATAAATATATAAATGTATATCTTTGCAGCTTAGATTTAGATTAGATTTTAGATGGGTTTCTCAGATAAATGCACATTTTTTCTACTAAAGACAGCAATGAAGAAGTGTGAATGTCCTGTAGTTAAGAAGTTTGTCATGAGCACTTCCATATAATTAGTTCACTCACTATGAGGAGTTACACCCAATAAAATGTTTTATCCACGACTTCTCAAATCAGTGAATCAGAACTTATTTAGTTTTACCTTTAAGGTGGCGATATCCGAAACAGTTTGTAACATTGAGCCATCTGCGCTCAGCGCAGTAAATCAATGTGTATGGGATATATGAGCGTGTAAGTTGGCGCTTACATATGCTGCATGTTTACATACAAAATGATTACAAACCCAAAGGTCAAATAAACATTAACTCTTAAACTGTAGCCGCCTCTTCTCTGAAACAGCAGTGACACTAGCAGCGTTATCCAGTTTTTACGGTTTGATTGGTTAGCCTTATAGCTTAACTATAGGTTAACATTATATTTAGACCCGGATCTGATATTGTTACGAATTACGGGTTCAATTTAATAAAAGCTCATGTTTATTTATTTCACACAATTTCTCTTATTAACCGTTCACATTTGGTTAATTTTATCGTAGGTACTGTACTGTTTTGATCGCCAGCTCCGATACAAGTCTGCACCACAGATTGAAGTCCTTTATATAATCCATAACTGGAACATTCGCGACTTTTCCAGAACACTCAAGGAAACACTAGCACGATTATCCAAACATCAAAATCTAGAGACACTTACATAAGTAAAAAAACACACATAGACACATAATCACAAGTAATAACACACAGACACACAATCACTTATTCGCTACAATATTTTTGCAATACATTATTAGTTTTTTTATTTTTTATAAAAAAGTTTGTTAGACTTGTACAAAATATATTTATTCTAGACATGATTCGGGGTAAAACAAAAACTTCAGTAACTGAAAATAATACGAAACAAAAAATTCAATTTCCAACTTTATTAATGTTTTTTCTTTGATTATAATTGTAAAGGTGAACTCAGATATTTTTGCGAGTACATTAATTTTTCGCATATTAGTAAGATGCTCATGAAAAGTCTGCAAATGATATCAGAAAGTCCTCGGGGTCCGCCCTGATTAAGGTGGCGGGTCCGTGACCTGAATGATGATGAGTCGGCAGTGGTACAGGGTCATTATTTACTGAAGCGAATAAAAAAATATATTAAAATGGTCAAATATAAAATATATACCGTCTATTAGGTATGTATTTTTTGTGTGAATTAAATGACCAAATTTTTTTTTTTAATAGTAAGGTTTTTCCTTGACTCATAGGTGGTGAGAAGCTGACAAGTGGTCAGTGACATGTTGATACTGTTGAACATGGTTCACTTAGCCATTGTAACCCCTGTTTCAAGAAGGAAGTCAAAGGTTACTGGGTTTATGTTCATTTGAGATTTGGGTCTTTATTTTGTAGGCTGCTTGTGGCATTAATTTTAAGGAACAAATAAAGTTTTGCAATTTGATTAATACAGAAAGTTTCTATTTAAAAATCACTCTTAGGATACTGGTGTATTTTTATTTAAGTATTTTTTTTATTCATTTGATGTTGGTTTGCCTGACTATGTTGGTGCCATTGCAGATATGGACCTTTTATGTCAAAAATACTGTAATCTTAAAAATATTAAGCCAGAAATTTTCATGGAAATCCGCTAGGAAAGAACTACGTCAAGACTTGTTTGTTAATAACTATTTGAAAAATATAAACTGATTGATTTGAAAGCTAAGGTATTTTAAAAGACAACTGTAACTGTAACCCTGTTGCCATTCCGCAAGGTTAGCCAGAGCCTTTGCAGGACCTTTGCCTCAATTTTTTTCTATCCTTGCATACCTCATTCAGTTCATTCATATCCATCATCTTTTCCATACATTTTCTACTTTTATATTCGCTTTGTACATCGCATTGTTTCACAATTTCACCGATTTGATCAAACCATACTTTTCTCGGTCTTACCTTACCACTTGTTCCTTTCACATTCCCTTTGTATACTCACTCTGCAAGTATTTCATCATCCATTCTTTCTTCTGCGGCACTGCAACAATTGTCATAGACTCCTAGAGTCTTAGAAATCTAGAAAGTCTTTCGCACAGGATTCTTTAAAAAAACCTGTCCAAATCATCTCATCAAAAGCCGATGAGAGTCGGGTTTTTTCGACTCTACGCCACTGTGAGATGATTCGTATAGAAAAGAACAAAGAACAAAATGTTACATAGTCTGTTACACGGATGCTATACCTTGATGGTCTCTTGAGATCACCCTATCGTCCTTCACATCTTCCATACAAAGTCTGAAAGCCTTTTTACAAAAAACCTCGCTGAGGTATTAATGTTGTACAAATTATTACTTGCCATGATATGCCTCGTATCTTTTGTGTGATAAAAAAATGGAAGTTAGCTGCACGAATAGTGAAACACTTACTTCGTTGTTCTCGAAGCGATCGCGTAATTATGGCACATGGAATCTTTTTATTTTTACAGGTAAGAGCAATTATTTACAATTTTATATACATCATTATAAATTGATTATTAGTGATACGAAATCACTACTAAGCTTCACATATAGTGTAACTTTTTGCCGTTTTATCACCGTGGGGGTAACATGTGGCGTGTGGAACCTATTTATTTTTCCTGTGAAGGGAAAAGTCTTTACGCCAACCATTTACTTGAAGGATGAGGTAAACTTGCCGGTTTTGCTTTATTTTGAGTTTGAAATATTCTCTGAAACGGGAAATCATTTCTGACACCCTCGGTGTGGATTGAAAACTAGCCTTTTCCATTTAATGCAAATATTTTACCAACTGAGCCATCAACTAGTTACTAGACAATATAATTGAAATAAAAAAGTTAAATCATCTGTAAAATGAAAACATTCGCAATGAATGGAGACTGTGAAATATTGCGGTCGTTAATTTCATCCCCAGCAACTGTTTAAACTTTCCCTTTATCACAAAACTGAAACTAAAATTGTTTATCTTTTAAAACTTGCGACAACAAACCAGAAACTTTTTATTTGTTCTCCTTAAATCTTATTGTGAATTGAAATATAAAATGTGTATGGAACTCAGATTCAGGCGTTTATTCATTTGTTTTTTCTTTTATTGGACTGAACACAGAAACTCATTGAGGTAGAAATACGATTCTTTAAAGCTTTAAAATATGATGCATGTTGTTTATAAGTTAAAAGCACTGAGAAATCGAAGAACAGAGCATAAAAAATGTGAAATGATTCTAAATATCACTGAAACAAAGAATATATGGTTTGGTCTACAATTGATTCTGAAAAACTGGAAGCAAGGAACAAGACACGGAAAAAAGAGAGTCTATAATACAAATGAATGTTTAGTCTTCATTCTTAATAACATTAAAAGAAGGAATATGACTAAATTTATATGATTAAATATTGTAAATAATTATAAAAAATTATAAAAAAACACAGAGTTTTATTTTCACAAATTGAGTTTTTATTTCCACCTCAAGTACTTTCGACTTATTCACGTCATTATCAAGAGGATACTCTTGATAATGACGTGAATAAGTCGAAAGTACTTGAGGTGGAA
This sequence comes from Agapetus fuscipes, assembly GCA_951799405.1. Taxonomy (NCBI): domain Eukaryota; kingdom Metazoa; phylum Arthropoda; class Insecta; order Trichoptera; family Glossosomatidae; genus Agapetus; species Agapetus fuscipes. Next base: position 9,215,803 of record OX637357.1, on the reverse strand, counting down.
ATAAAAACTCAATTTGTGAAAATAAAACTCTGTGTTTTTTTATAATTTTTTATAATTATTTATAAAAATGAATTTTCACTGTGTGAATACACAAACTTTAAAAAGTCTGATTAAATATTGAATGAAAAAGTGATGATTCGGCTTGCGAATGCAGAAAAAAAAGATAGCTGTGTGTACAAGTGATTCTGAATAATTTTGAAAGTAAAAGGAAATGGTTTGGTCTACGAGTGATTCTGAATAACACTGAAACTAAAATGACGTGGGCTGTTTTATAAGTCATTCTAAATAATCTTGGATCAAAAAATAGATGATTTGATCTAAGAGTGATTCTAAATAACATTGGAAAGAAATAGATGATTTGGTCTACAAGCGATTCTGATACACCTGAAACAAAAAAATATGTTTTGAAATAGTTATTTATGCCACTGCCAAGTAATGATAGTCTTTTTAACACGAGTGCTAGTTTGTGCCATGAGGCGCAGCCGAATGGCACAATAGAAAGCACGAGTGTTACAAAGACTAATTACGTGCAGTGGCATACAATACTTTTTCTACGACCATGAAAGAAGAAATATTATGAAAGAAGAAATGAAAGTGTATATTTCATGTCTGAAGAATGGGAAGTCTGCTGGGTTTGATGGTATAAATGGTGAAATGTTGAAAGCAGGAGGTGAATGTGTGATAGATTGGATGTACGAATTATGTAAGCTCTGTGTGAATGCAGGAGTAGTACCGATGGATTGGAGGAAGGCAGTCATTGTTCCCATTTACAAAGGTAAAGGGGACAAAAAAGACTGTCAGAACTTCAGGCCAATCAGTCTACTCAGTATACCAGGAAAAGTCTTCTGTAAGGTGATTATAAAAAATGTGATTCTGACTACTAGTGAAAGGATTTCCGATGTACAGTCCGGCTTTATGGCCGGTAGAGGCTGTGTTGATCAGATTTTTACTCTACGACAACTTGTTGAAAAACAATTGTCGGTGAGGCGGAAGCTGTTCACGGCCTTTGTAGATCTGGAAAAGGCTTTTGACTCAGTAGACAGAGGTATGTTATGGGATGTTTTGAAAGCATACGGAGTGAATGGGGCTCTCCTAGGTGCGGTGCATGCAAACTATGAAAATAGTAAGGCATGTGTCCGTATTGATGGTGAGTATAGTGAGTGGTTTGAAGTTTATAAGGGTGTGAGGCAAGGATGTGTGATGAGTCCATGGCTATTTAACATAGTCATGGACAAGTGTGTCAGAGATGCTCGACTTAATGATTGTGGATTGATGATAGGAGAGAGCAAAGTGAGTGTTCTACTGTATGCAGATGATGCAGTTCTTGTATCTGATTCAGCAGTAGAATTGCAAACAATGCTCTCTAGATTGAATGAAGCTTTGAAAGGTAACCATTTGAAGTTGAATGCAAGTAAGACGAAAGTATTGATTTTTGAAAGAGATGATGAAAGTATGAATTATGAATTTAAAATTAATGGAATGAATGTTGATGTCGTAAATAAGTTTGTATACCTGGGAAGTAAGTTTGAAAAAGATGGAAGAATGACCGGTGAATTTGAAAGAAGAATAATGAAAGGCAGGTGCGTACTGGGTGCTACCGCTAGCATCGCCAGGAACCAGAATCTCTCAAAAAATGTTAGATTGGCGGTGCACGGTGGTATACTAGTGCCAACCTTGATGTATGGAAGTGAAGCCTGGACGGTGAGTGAAAGGGAAATTAGTAAAGTCCATACAGTAGAAATGGACTATCTAAGAAGTATGATTGGGAAAAAACGAAGTGACAGAGTGAGGAATAATTTTGTAAGAGAAGAATGTGGTGTAAGGGAAAGTGTGAAAGTGAAGATTAAAAGAAGTATGTTAAGATGGTTCGGGCATATGGAGAGAATGAGTGATGAAAGATTGACGAAGAAAGTATATGTTGCTAAAATAGATGGATGTCGTGGTAGAGGAAGACCGAGAAAAGTATGGATGGATCAAATTTCTGAAATAGCGAATGAATGGGATATCCAGAGTCATAATAAAAGGAGGACTTGCATGAAAAAGGTTATGACTCTGGATGAAATGAAAGAAGTGTGCAAGGACAGGAAGAAGTGGCGGCTAATCTGCAATGGTGATTTCTAATGTTGGTGTATTAATTTGCTACATTTTTTGCATAGGAAATTTCTGCCTTTTTTTGTATAGATTTCTTTGTAAGGTTTTGTTCTTTTATATATTTAAATGTAATTTTTTATTCATATTCCTTGACTTATAGGTTGGTATGAGGCTGACCACCCATACTGTAAAAAATTGTTCACTTTGCCAATGTTACCCCTGTTTCAGGGAAGGTCGGCAAAAGTTGTGGGGCTTATGTTCATTTGAGGTTTGGATTTTATTTGTAAGTACACATTCAGCATTTGTAAGCGCGAACTACACTTGTTGGTTTGTGGGCTTACATCTGAGAGCTTTAAATGAATATATCCTTGCAACTTAGATTATAGATTATAGATTATATTATGAGAGAATTAACAAAATAGTGAATAATAGTCATTATAATGTACTCGTCCATTTGAAGTAATTAAGACCTTACCTTTGTCAAAACGTGTGATTTATCATTCCCTTCTATTATCTAATCTAACCTAAGTTGTAAAAATAAATTATAGTTAGGTTTCATATTGAATTCATGCCCACAAGCCGACACATATGTATAAGGTCGCGCTTTTACATCCTGCATATAAGCTTAAACATTCAAACCCAAAACTCAAATAAACATATGCCCTGCAGTTGTATTGGCAGGTGAACCAAATTTGTACAGCATAGGTGATCAACCTCATACTCACCTATTAACCAAGTAACTTTTTGAGTTTGTTTATTTTTTGCGGTGAAATTTTTTGTATTGTTTTCCTTTCAAGCCTTTTATTTTCCATTGAAAAAAGGAAAGCTTTATTTGGAGCAATCCGATAAATAAATTCGATAAATTTTAGCACTATTAACAATTTTTATTTGACTCTACACATAAAATATACTTATTTATTTTCATCTGAACAGGGCTGAAAGTCTCATCACCACGGTAATTCCTACCTACCGAATATCACTAATATTGTATGAAGCCTAATCAGCTGATCGCTTGCGGCCATCTTGGATTGACAGGTCTTCATACCCCCATACAAGGTTGACATTTGAAATTAAAAAATGGTTCCAATTCTGACAATGCGCATGCGCACATGTTCATTTTAACACGGTTACCGGTTGCATAATGTAACATTATGCAACGGGTGTAGAAATGTATGGCATTGTGATTGCGTTAGCCGTTTTTTAATTAGTAAATTACCAAATGGGAGTAGAAAAAGATTTTTGTGAAACACTGTAGAAATTCATTTTAAAAAATTGATTATTTTTCAATAAAAAATAAAAAAATAAAAGAAATTAAAAACTTTGTTTTATTCCACTTTTATTGTTTAGTAATTGTTAGTTACCCGAAGATGGAAGTAATTCCGAAAATATTTGTAACATACTCAAAAACAATAAAAGTGGAATAAAACAAAGTTTTTCATTTCTTTTATTTTTTTATTTTTTATTGAAAAATAAAAAAATATGGTTTTGTCTAAAAGTGTTAATACTCAAACAAACAGTAGATGGTAAGATCTACGATCGATTCTAAATAATAATGAAAAAATAAGAGATGATTTGGTCTACTAATGATTCTGAATAATATTAAAAATAAATTGCACAGAATCTGTACTCGACTTTCTTGCAAAAATTAACCCACTGTATGACGTATGTAAAGCTAGAATCATCTACCAGCTTATGCCGTTTCAATAAAAATATAATACATCAATAATAAATCAATTTTATTCCACCGCGGTGTGTACCTGCATACTCGTACAATATGATATAGGCATATAAATACTTAAATAAATATAAATATTTTGTTGATTTATTTGAAAAAGTACCAATTACACAAGAAATCTCCTCTACTCATAGGTTGGTATGAAGCTGACCTCTGTACTGTACTGTACTGTATCCTGCCACCGTTTCATTAGGGGTTGCCGGTACCTCCGCAGATACGCCTCCACTTTTTGCTGTCATCACCTTTTTCATACATACTCTTCTCTTATTCTCACTCTGCAGAATCCATTCTTTCGCAATCTCACCTATTTGGTCTAACCATTCTTTCCTCAGCCTTCCCCTTCCGCGCTTTCCTCTGACATTTCCTTTGTACACTTTCTTCGTTAGTTGTTCATCATCCTTTCTTTCAAGATGTCTGAACCATCTCATCGTACTTTTTTGTACTTTCATTCTCATATTCTCTTTTACACCACACTCGTTCATCACTCAAGCATTACGTACTCTATCACTCAGTGTCTTTCCAGCCATTGCTCTCAGGTAAGCCATTTCAACCGTACTTACATACTTTACTCAGCTCACATTCATTAAGCCTCACTTCCACCAACCAATATGCCATTGTGGACCGCCGATCTCATATTCTGCGTAAGTTTCCAATTTCTTGCAATTCTTCCAATCGTTTCCATTACACTTCTTCCTCTACTAGCGCGCTTTTCCAATTATTTCGTCAATTTCGCATTCGACTCAAACTTGCTTTCCAGATAATCAAATTCTTTCACGACCTCAACTCTTTTTTCATTCAGTCTTATCTCAATTTTCTCGCATTTCTCAGTCCTCCCAAAGTGTAAAAAATAATTCACTTTGTCAATGTCACCCCTGTTTCAAGGAAGGTCGGCAAGAGTTGCAGGTTTTATGTTCATTTGAGATTTGGTTTTAATTTGTAAGTACAAATTCAGCATTCGTAAGCGCGAACTTACACGTACCTGTTTGTGGGCATGCATTTCATATTAGTTTTGAATGTTTATATTTCATTGCAACTTATATTCTAGATTATTATAGATGGTCATTGAACCCTTCTGTATGCAAACTAGGACTTTGTATGGTGGGTAAACTTTTTAGTTATATTTTGAAAAAGTAACGACTGATTATTATTGGTATTTATAAAATTTTAAGAATCGCAGCCTTTTATCTATTTTTAACCCTTTGACTACCAAGAAAATTGCTAATACATTTTGTATGGAAAATTTTCACTTTGTATGGCGGCTATACTTTTGATTCACTTTTTGGAAAAAATAATGATGGCAATATATAGGTTATTATTATTGTTTTACATTTGCGCTACATTATTTTTTTATTAACCCTCTAACTGCCGAGAATTTTTCCATTATTTTTTTCTTTTATATGGCAACTCCCTAAACCGAGATTATGATGAAGAAATGATTATAATTATTTGATAGCACTATTATATAAATGGATTCACAAAAAATTTAAGAAAAATCGTCGGAGCCGTTTTTGAGAAAATCGCATTTTAAATTTTCAGCTCTTCGGAAGCCATCTTGAATTTTCAAAAAAGTAAAAAAAAAATGATTACGGATTAAAGTGATAAGCTTGTTCTTTCTATCAAATCTAAAACAAATTTAAATATCTTGCATTTTAATAGGTTTTTGTAATATTTTCGATTTAAAATTTCAGGTCATGTAAACGGTGCTTTATATTTATTTTTTCAAAAAATATTTTTAATAAGTTTGTAGAAATTTATGTTGTCCATAATATTGTAGAACATTATACTATTGTTGACCCCTTTACTTTCGAGAAAATCACAATCGTTTGTTTTTTTCATATGGCAGCCCATAGACACAGATTAGTAAGAGTGTTGTCATAACTAATTTATTAAGTTAAAAATTAATTAATGGCAATTCTGAAAATTTAAGCAAAATTCTTGGAGCCGTTTTTGAGAAAAGTGCAATTTTATGTTTTTTTTGTATGGCAGCCATCTTGAATTTTCAAGTTGGTGTAATGTCATGTTATTCATACTTAATACATGTCCAAAAAAGTTGATGTAGCCAAAATTTGGTATCTCTAGGTCTTATACTTTGGAAAGTGACACACACACATACATACATACATACATACAGACGGACGTTTTTGAAAGATAGTGTTTTTTGGCATGTCCTGCACCAGGACAACTCATTTCCGTGAAAACCTCGAAATTTTTTTTTCACACCAAATCATAACTTTCTTTATAGCCTTCGGCTATAGCAAGAAAGTAAAAAGAGTGGCTGGTTCGGTCAACGAGTGATTCTGAATAATAATGGAAAAGAACAACATTTTCTCCTCCTTTAGTTTCATGGGCGACAATGCCGCACAACTTTTCTCGACTCAAGTTTGATTAAAATTATTTAAGAATTGTTATTGTTTACTCTGGAGCGCCCAAGACAAAGGTGTCGGCAGACAATGGGTTTCACAAATAAAAACTTAGTTACGCCTGAACCGTAGACTTAGCTTTCAGTGCCTTAAAAGTAACAAACTCTACATTAAAACTTAACCATAGCGTTTAGCCAAAATAGTCCGTTCGATAGCTCAGCTGAAAGGTTGCTTGCATTCCATGCCGAGAGCTCGGGTTCAAATCCCAGCGAGGGTGTCCTAAATGATTTGTTTTTTTCATACATAAAATAAAATACCGTCAAGGTTTACTCAGCCTTCTCAACAAATGAGTACTATTTCCTTCGAGAGCTGGGAAGCCCCCACTTCAACTGAAGTGGTTGGCCCCCTAACATGTGAAATAAGTAGTTTCCACTTGCCAACTATTGAAACTTGAAACCCTTCCAGAAAAACGCGTAAGAAGTTACATTATATGTGTAGCTTAGTAGCGTTATCGTTCAGTTTATTATTATCAAGTCAATGAACTAATCAAATTATTTTGTATCACCATTTACAAATAGTGTGAAAGTGAAGGTACAGTGAATGAACCTAAAACAAATATTTAATGAATGATTACAAATTTACTGCGTTTCAAAACAGTAAACAATTTCATAACCTCAAAAGTGACGTACAAAAACAAGACTGCATAAAAACCCATGTTTTGTTTTTTCAATTTTTATGAGCTTGATTTAAATCTTTATGTATCAAATTATGGATTTAGCTTCATTCAAATTAGGTTTCCTAACACATTTTTCAACTAGCGCTGTAGATAATTTGTGTCGGTTCATTGCTCTTCCTTTCTACAAACTGTGTACGCACGCAACAAAATAGATCAATCGTTGAAAAATAGTAAAAACTGATGGCAAAGGTTCTTACAGTCTTAGAGCAAATAGGATTTGATTGAGAAAAGGTGTTTTTCTACTCCCATTTGGTAATTTACTAATTACAAAACGGCTAACGCAATCACAATGCCATACATTTCTACACCCGTTGCATAATGTTACATTATGCAACCGGTAACCGTGTTAAAATGAACATGTGCGCATGCGCATTGTCAGAATTGGAACCATTTTTTAATTTCAAATGTCAACCTTGTATGGGGGTATGAAGACCTGTCAATCCAAGATGGCCGCAAGCGATCAGCTGATTAGGCTTCATACAATATTAGTGATATTCGGTAGGTAGGAATTACCGTGGTGATGAGACTTTCAGCCCTGTTCAGATGAAAATAAATAAGTATATTTTATGTGTAGAGTCAAATAAAAATTGTTAATAGTGCTAAAATTTATCGAATTTATTTATCGGATTGCTCCAAATAAAGCTTTCCTTTTTTCAATGGAAAATAAAAGGCTTGAAAGGAAAACAATACAAAAAATTTCACCGCAAAAAATAAACAAACTCAAAAAGTTACTTGGTTAATAGGTGAGTATGAGGTTGATCACCTATGCTGTACAAATTTGGTTCACCTGCCAATACAACTGCAGGGCATATGTTTATTTGAGTTTTGGATTTGAATGTTTAAGCTTATATGCAGGATGTAAAAGCGCGACCTTATACATATGTGTCGGCTTGTGGGCATGAATTCAATATGAAACCTAAATATAATTTATTTTTACAACTTAGGTTAGATTAGATAATCGAAGGGAATGATAAATCACACGTTTTGACAAAGGTAAGGTTTTAATTACTTCAAATGGACGAGTACATAATAATGACTATTATTCACTATTTTGTTAATTCTTTCATGGTCGTAGAAAAAGTATTGTATGCCACTGCACGTAATTAGCCTTTGTAACACTCGTGCTTTCTATTGTGCCATTCGGCTGCGCCTCTTGGCACAAACTAGCACTCGTGTTACAAAGACTATCATTACTAGGCAGTGGCATAAATAACTATTTCTGATCAGCTCGTAGAGGGCATTTCATTCACACAAAAACAGCACTCAACAAATAAATCAGCCTGAAATTATTCCATGTATTTTATTTCATCATAGTATAATTCTTTGACTAATAGGTTGGCATGAGGCTGACTACTCAAGACCCCTTGAATTGCATTTAATTTTTTTTTAGTAATTTAAAATGGAAAGCCGATGAGAATCGTTTTATAGGGGGATTCGGCGGCACTGAAAAGAGATGATTCGTGTAAAAAAAATCATGTGAGATGATTCTGGAGGTAATTTAAAACCTTTGTCGTCTCGTCAATCCTTTTGGCCGCTGACATTGACAGAGTAATCGAAATAATAATTTGAAATGAGTCGTGAATGTGTCAGACAGATCACATTGCGACCCAATATGGGATTTTCTTTTACCTCGTTCATATAATCTCTGACTTCATTTCGGTGTCTATTTACATTTCCTTTCATGGAAAAACGATAGGAGCATCAACGTCTGTGACAAATGTCGTTCGCACAATAAAAGTTATATGTAAAAGGTACTCACATAGTTCTTTTGTTTACTATGATGTGTTTCACATGTTTTATGGAGAAGTTATTTCGAAATACACTCGCAGATTCTATAGACGCTTGTGACCTCACGTGGCCGGGTTGCTAGGGAAAATAAAAGTAAACATTTTGTTCTTGGTTCTTAGAACCGTAGTTAACGACCTTCACCTTTGCCTTGCTTTCGATGTTATTACACCATTATTAAAAGAAAAATTGCCCTCGAGGAAATAAATCAACTCGTGAAAAAGAACTTTGCGTTTCGTTTTTACTTTATTTATTTAAAACATAATATTTGTTACATAAAACCGTTTTTATGTACATAAACACCTTGATAATGGAATGAGCTTGGACAGCTTCATTGGTCTTCATCATTTTTAGTGCACTTCTACAATTGACTAGAGCTTTCTAGCACAGCCAAAGATTTTTTTAAAGTGTACTTAGAGGATCTAGATAAGCCAAATTGGATTCTAGTCTCTTCTCTAGCATAATAAATATAAGGCGAGTTTTCCTCGGAAGAGGCAGAGAGAAATTGAGCAACAATCGTTGACAACTGATGTACAAGTTTAAGGTGTACCTAAACTCTACATAAATAAATAAAAATCACACCGTCTTCAATGTTAGATTATAATAAAATATTCTTTGTTATAATTCACAAGAGTTTTTATTTTTAAACACTACCGGTTTCGGGAGAAGCAATACCTCCCATCTTCTTCTCCCGAAACATTTGTGAATTATAACAATTTTTTTTTTATTTTAATCTATTAAAATGAACTTTCACGAAGTAACTGCTAAAAACCTAGATAATATAGTCTTCTATGTTTTTGAACTCTGAAGAATCCAAAAATGAAACAATATTGACAATCTTTCTTTCAACACAGATATCTTTTTTTTTTTCATTTTTCAAAATATGTTAAAAGAAAGGAAATAAAGACAATCATTTTCTTATAAAAATAATTAAATAAAGTGAACAATTCAGTAGGTAAATTGTTTCGAAGTATCTTATTGCTAAAAACGTTAATACATTTTTCTCAAAAGCGTAATTTGTTTGAGAGTTTCTCAAACAGGAACGATTGCGGAAAAAGCTGAAAAAGACAATAGAAATAAAACAATCGCTTTGAACAATTGTTGAAGACTTTTTACCTGGCAATTAATTAAATTAAAGTGAACAATAAATAAAATTGAAAAGTTTCCGGAATTAATTAGAAGTCGCGCTTCACAAGGATTTTTCAAAAGACAGTTAGACAAAACTTTAACGAATTTATTCGCATTTATGTATCTTAATTGTTTGTTATACTATTATTGGGTTTTATATATTGATTGTTTGTTTAATTAATGTAGTCAGTTATTTTTTTCCTTGAATAATTGGTTGGTATAAAGCTGACCACCCATACTGTAAAATTGGTTCAATTTGGCCAACGCAACTCTTGCATACATGCACATGCACCTAATAGGTAGGCAATGATGATGAAGTACAAAATTTATGTAGCGCATTTTATACCAGTGTGTCATTGCAAAGCGCTTGTCCATATGATTGGACGAAGAGTCCAAATCCAGTTCCCTCAGTGAGGCGGGAAAAGCATCCCAAGTCATTGGAGCGGCCGCCTTGAATACCCTGTCTCCAAAAACAGTGCGGGGCTAAATATCATACATGGTAAATACCATTTAAGCTTGATATTCAAATTTGAAAATTCAAAATTTAAGTTCGATTATACCCATCGTTAGCACTTCTGCACAACTGGGTCTTGCTTGAGTACCTATTGGCATTTTGTAGCGATGACCAAGCTCGTAAAAAGTCCAGTCGATAGCTCTGTTAGTAGAATGCTTACATTTCATGCCAAGAGCAAGGGTTCGATCCCACCGTTCATCTAATGTTACAATGCAGACTGAAACTGATGGATCGTTATTGTCTTGTCCAGGTGAAGAGGAGCATCATGCTGAAGATGGCGGACGCCTGCCAGGAGGTCTCCTCCAAGCAGACGCGCTTCCACGAGATGTACGTGCAGAGGCACAACAACTGATGGCTCGTTATTGTCTTGTCCAGGTGAAGAGGAGCATCATGTTGAAGATGGCGGACGCAGGAGGTCTCCTCCAAGCAGACGCGCTTCCACGAGATGTACGTGCAGAGGCACAACAACTGATGGCTCGTTATTGTCTTGTCCAGGTGAAGAGGAGCATCATGTTGAAGATGGCGGACGCAGGAGGTCTCCTCCAAGCAGACGCGCTTCCACGAGATGTACGTGCAGAGGCACAACAACTGATGGCTCGTTATTGTCTTGTCCAGGTGAAGAGGAGCATCATGCTGAAGATGGCGGACGCCTGCCAGGAGGTCTCCTCCAAGCAGACGCGCTTCCACGAGATGTACGTGCAGAGGCACAACAACTGATGGCTCGTTAATGTCTTGTCCAGGTGAAGAGGAGCATCATGCTGAAGATGGCGGACGCCTGCCAGGAGGTCTCCTCCAAGCAGACGCGCTTCCACGAGATGTACGTGCAGAGGCACAACAACGTCAGCATCCTGTACGCAGACATAGTGAACTTCACCCCGCTCTCGGAGCAGCTTTCTGCGTCGGATCTGGTCAAGACGCTCAACGAACTGTTTGGGAGGTTCGACCAAATCGCGCAGGTAAACCATCTCTTTTTAAAGCTTTCGATTAATTATTTCGAAAAAAGCATTTTTGCGCTATTTTACAACTCGTCCTCTCAATGCTTATTAGTTTTATCTGCCATTTGATTCAAACATGACCTTTCAATGAAATTATCATAAAAATCACATTCTACACAATCTGAGCTAGGGCAGTCCAAGAGGGTTGAACATGGTCGCAATTGATTGAAGTTATGATAGGAAGTAGCTCTACGCCTACTAATAAAGCCACGCCTTTTTTTTTTATCAAGACACCAATAATAGACGTCAAAATTTCAGCTCGAATCAGAATAGAGCAGAACTCTGAAGAAGTTACACAGTGATAACGTAAAGTGAAACTATGGACCACGATCAGAGCTCGGAAGAACAAGTATTTAATGATTATTTTTATGCTTTGCTGGGAATCGAACCCACGATCTTCCTATTAAAAGCCCGTAAATTAACCACTAGACTACGTACCACTCTACAGATGTAAAATGGGCTGATAAGCATAGTTCAAATACATATCAGTGACGAAACTTCTTTACAGGCAAACAGTTGCTGCCTTAATGAATCGCAAAAAATATGGTAGAATAAATTTGATATTTTAGAAGATTTTTCAGCGTAAAGCATTCTCATATTTAGGCACAAGCAGACATTTGACATTTTTCAGAAACCGGAAAAATCCACATGTTTACGGATCCCTATTTTAATTAACTGCTATTTTCATTTGTTTTGTATTTGCACACTGCAACGTTCATATCCTGGATTGTTTTTACTCTCTGTAGTTAGTTCATTTCATAAGAACAAATGGTTGATTTAAATTTTTTAGATATTTTATTACAAACAAGTTATGATTTTAATGATGTTGTAATTTTACCATTGACCGGTAACGTTCACAAATTGAGTTTTGTTGACTTTCATGCATTTTAATGGCAAGTTTATTTACATTTATTTTAAACAGCAGTAAAAACATTAAACTTTCATAAATATTACACAAACAAAATTTGTAGTTTAACACACATTCAAAAGCTGGTTTAGTTGTAATGAAAACATCGGGAAATCCCATTCATCTGTGAACGCAGCTTAGCGGTGTTTCGAGCAAGGATGTTATGGATATCCCTATCCGTAACCAAAAGTATCGAATATCAGAAATAAAAACAATATCCTTATCCGAAACCGAAACCGAAATGAAAGTTTCGGATAGTTTTGGATTCTAAATCAAACATATTGCCACCTTAAAGGTAAAACCGAATAAGTACTGATTCACTTATTTGAAAAATAGTGGATTACACCTTTTATTGGGTGTAACCTCTCATAGTAAGTAAACTTATTATAAGCAAGCGCTCATGAAAAACTTCGAACTACAAGATTTCCACACTTTTTTGTTTTTTTTTTTGACGTAGAAAATTTGAAAAAGGTGCATTTATCGAAGAAATTCATGTTAGCTTAATATGTCATTCATTCAGTTTATCTTTCATTACACTGGCTGCCCGCGTTCCATGCAATGCGTATTATTTCTATCGCTTAGCCATAAATAGTAAGTCATTGTGAGACTTCATTACAGTTTGAATTATTAAAACGACTGAAGTACCTATATATATATTTTTCTTGTATTGGTTTACTTTATGTTCTTATTTGTAGTTAAATTCCTTCAAATTATAATAATCGAGACCGAAACCTGAAACTAGTGGATATTCGAAATAATAACATATCCGTATCAGAAATAATTTTATTCCAATATTCGCAGCCGTAAACATATCCGAAATTTCATATCCGTAACATCCCTAGTTTCGAGTAATGCAATATTCATATGTTGTATCTCATGTATTCGCTAGATATGATTTTATACGATCGCTCGACATTCAACAATCTTGAGTGACTTTTTTTTTATACTGGCCAATATCATAAGCATTACAGAACTTTATCATAACTGAAGTTCAAAAATTGTGTAAAATACTTGTTTAATTTTGTAAATCTCTGTTCAATGCATTGACCCAAAAACGTGATAGATGAATAGGACACTTAATATGCCAGAAAGGTCTCTTATCATAATTAAGGGGATAAATAATTATTATGGTAAGACGATCTGTAATGTAGGCGGCTAAGGCCAAGAATTAATTTTCATTTTTATAGATGTTTTGTAGATTTTTTAGTGTTTGTTTGTATAACTGGATGTAAATTATTGCTTGTATTCCTTGACTTATAGGTTGATATGAGGCTGACCACCCATACTGTAAAAAATGGTTCATTTTCCTAATGTCACCCCTGTTTCAGGGAAGGTCGGCAAGAGTTACAGGGCTTATGTTCATTTGAGATTGGTTTTTTTATATTGTAGGTCCACATGCGGCATGTTTAAGCGCGAACTTAAACATGTCTATTTTGTGAAAATGCATATAATGTGAATCTCTAATGTTACTTATATTTTGCAACTTAGATTAGATTAGATTAGATTAAGTGCTGTTCCTCCTACGGGGAGCTCAAAATGATTGCCATAGACCAGGATGAACGACGAAAAAGATGTATGGACATTGCTGTAAGACAATCTTAGGATTGTGTCGGAAGAAAAGGACTCTACTCCTAAAGTCTTTAAATGCGGACCCTTGTATAATATATCACTGATATTAAATAATCTTTCAATAAACTTTTTGGATAATAAAAAAAACGAATATAACACAGAGATCACCTTAATGATCTCTATTGATCGCTTTTTATTTACATAATTGGATGTTGATTCTTCTTACCCACCACAATGTAGGTAATTTTTTCGCTCTGTCTACGAAAGGATTGCATTAGAGTGCCCCTAGCATCAAACAGCGGGGAAATTCGTCTCTATCGCTTAAATGAAAAATCGATTCGATTAAACGAAAAAAATGTTTTAAAAACATAAAAGCATCTCTAGTGAGATATTTGAATTTCATCAATTTTTCTGTTAATGGGATAGAAGAGAATTTACCCAATGTTTGGTACTAGGTGTGTTTAATACTTCTTCGATCGTTGGCTGACACCATCGGAGGGATTAAACCCTAGGTCTCCCTAGGTCTTTAAACGTTTGGTTTTTATTCAACCATACTGCATACATCTCATATTTCGGCGCCAGAAGGTTGAAGGTTATCACGCGAGAATGTTGAATGCGAACATTCCTAAGTGTTTGTTTGTGTTCATCATACACACGGTTTTACAGTCAACTCGTAAAGCAAATATTTAGAGCTCAAAGCTTTTAAAATAACAGACTGCATCCCTGCAGTTCTGAATGTGAAATTCACATTCGGGATTAAAAATAATGTGGATTTGATGCAACTAGTCCAATATACATTGAATGTGTGCACTTTATAACAACTAAGAATATTTTTTAGCATGCGTAAATAATAAAATTATAACCATATCTTCATCCTTCTTCTTCCTCTGCCTTTTTCAGTCCACTCCTGGACGTAGGTCACCTCCACATATAAAAGATCGGAGAAGGTATATAAACATACGATGATGTTATGTTATTTTACTAAGGGCGCTGCCTCAGGCTCTTAGTTCGGAACTCCAGTCAACAGAAGAGTGATGTGAAGTAACGTGTAGGCTTTCTGAAGCAAGTCTGGCCATTTATTGATTCCCATTTCCAGTCCCTCATTAAGTGTTAAATAAACCTATTGTTGTTTCCTTTAAATAATGTTTCCATATACAACCCTTCCCAAAGTATAAAGTAAGCAACACAAAGAAAGAACCCCACACTCTGAGAGTGATGCCGATGGAGCTAGCCAGAGTGAGTATCCTAGGTACCTCAAAAGGTACCTTTCCATTTAAAAACCTAACAATAATTTTAACAATCGCACAATAATCTGTGGTGGGTCTTGGCTTTCTCGATCAACCGCAGTCAACGTCCGACCTTTCAAGTCCCAAACTCCTATCGTACGGCAGTCTGTTACCACTCCGTTCAGCCATCTGATGGAACGAGCTACTGGTATCTGTGCTTCCACCCCAATTTAATCCTGTTCTATTCAAAACCAATATCAATCGCCACTTCCTTTCAGTGTCTCAAAACAAAGCCAAAACAACACTACACAGCTAACAACCCTACTACAAAAGATCCGGAAATTACCCACCACACCACAAACACCCACACTTCTGCTGCACTACAACAAATGTCAGAGACCTCTAGATTCTCAAAAATGTAAGGAGTCTCCCACACACGGCTCCGTACAAGAAAAGGTTACAGCCTGATTTTTAGTTTCATATATTTATTAACAGAATTTCCACCGACACAATGTCCATTGACAAAATGTTCACGTCATAAAATGTCCTCCGACATAATGTCCACCGACAAAATGTCCAACAGCAAAATATCCACCGACAAATACCCACCGACAAAATGTCCACCGACATAATATCCACCGACAAAATGTCAGCCGACAATTATTCAATCAATTATTCGACAATTAGTCCATCGACAAATGCCCATCGACAAAAGTCCACGCGACAAAATGTCCACGTGACAAAATGTTCACGCGACAAAATATCCACGCGAAAAAATGTCTACGCGACAAAATGCCCACCGACATAGTATCCACCTACAGAATGTCCACCGACATAACGTCCATTTTGTGTCATGAACATTTTGTCGCGTGGACGTTTTGTCAATGAACATTGTGCCGGTGGACATTTTGTCGTGGTACCAAATTTTCTTACTTTTGTCTTTTTACTGAATCGTACGCCTAAAACAAATACCTCTCTCGCTCTACAATTAGTCAAAAGTAAAACGATTTAACGACCGCCCTTTCCCTCTAATTAAAGAGTACTCGCCGAGCAATATAAGAGGAAAGTTTGTCATAATGTTTCGCGGTGGGGTGCTCAGAAATGCGTATTAATAAAATTTTGTTACGATAGCCAATTTAACTTTGCGAATTAAATAAAGAAAAAGTTGTGCACTTTGCCGAGAGGAGCGAATGGCCTTTGTTGGAATCGCCTCTGCTAAGAGTTGTCTACTTCAGGTTTTATTGTTGTAAAATAACGCTGAGAAGGTCTTGTTTGAAAGCACTTTAAAACATAAAATTCCGATCGCTTTTAATTTCTCAGTACAATCATTTTCAAGTTTTACAAAATATTTCATTGTAGTTGTCAGGTACGTGCAAAGCATTTGAAGCATTGGTAGGCAAATCTTTAATTAAACTTGCAAAGATATATTGACATTAATGGTTTTTATTTAATGCACGTTAACAGGCAGACACGTATAAATTTACGCTTATATATGGTGAATGTGCACTTGTCAAAAAAACCTGTATGAAAATAAACGATGCAACTCATACAGCCTTTCCCTGACTCCGAGAAGGCATCGGAAAAATCGAAACAAGGTTTTACAACATTGGCGTCAAGGAATTGTATCGCGTAAATTGAAAAATGTATGGAATATACAACAGCAGACCTAGAGAGGAATTTGTTTTTTCATATATTTTTTTCTATTTTCGCGAGAGAAGATAATTTACTAGATTTTTACTTATATATATTTTATGCTAGAGGTGCAGTACCTCAAATACATAATCCTACGAGTTAATAAAAAAATGTATGGAATCTAAAACAGCGCCTCTAGTGAGCGTTTAAATTTCCATCTAATTTGGTAAAACGCTGTGGGTAAGTTTACAAGTTGTACAGTTTTATACATGAGGAACTGAAAAAATGTTTTTTTACAAATTAAGAAATACTCTACAGAATATGTTATTTATTCATTTTATATAAAGACGCCAACAGAACAAAAGAGTTGCACATACACAAAACACATAATACAAATACATAAGTATCTCCAATGCTCTAATAATAGGCATCTGTCGCATATACATTTTAACAACATGAATGTTTTGAACATCTAAAGTACAATGAGTAGGTATAGCGGCATTAGCGGGAGTAGGTATATATGAGTATTGCACGGCCGTGCAATGCCGGCGCGGCGCTATGCTTGAACACACACACACACTTACAAGTACGGCCACACGCACACATACAAGAATACAATGCTGTACAGCGATAAACAACGCACAACGCACTTATTCATAAAACGTCACGGGCAATGTCTATAATATGCTATGCGTTGAAATTTCAGGCATTTAATGAAAATACTAAACGCGACGTCAGCCATGTAAACAGAACAAAAACAGACATGAAAATTGTTTACAAATATAAACAAAAATATAACGCGCAAACTGGGTGTGATGCATTTATTGATTCTTTGCCTTTACATTTAATTCGTGAGTTCTATTGAATATAAAATGTACAGCATCAAAGCATATAAAACAGTAAGCGGAACAATAATATATCAGTTAACAATACAGTATGTTATCATCCCATGATCAGGGAAATTGCGGGGAAACCAACCCCTTACAATATTATAATTACATTGAAAGAGAATGACCTCAAGCAGGTCATACTATGCATATGTTGGCCAGTCACAGGCGTGAGCATTATTAATTACCCTTTGACAATAGGATAATGATTACAATTGTGATAAAGAGGGAAAGGGTTCCACCCGTAAGCCAAGGAGGTCAAGAAAGCACGCTGCCTTGCTTGTGAGGTGTGGAAGGATGAAACTTAGGTCCAAGTTGTCCCAGAAAGGAAGCTCGCTTGTCCCCGTTGTTCAGGAGGTAAAAAGGGGTGAGCTATAGGGGTGAGAAGTCCTAGAAAAGAAGCTTGCTCGGCCTATTTGCTCAGGAGGTACAGGGAGGTGAGACATAGGTGTGAGAAGTCCTAGAAAAGAAGCTTGCTCGGCCTATTTGCTCAAGGAGTGTGTGATTTATAATATACATAAAATAACCCCTTCAGTCATGTATGTCCTGGCACAGAAGCATTATGACGTCGGGGGGAGAGAGAAGGTGGGTTGGAGCCCATAGGATCCTTCTCAACTGACCAGTTCGTCCACTGGTTGGCCTTTTATACGATTTGGGCAGTTGATCTCCCCCTGGAGGGGAAAACCTTCACTACCCTTGGCCCTCAAGCTTCCCTACTCCATCCCTTACAACAGGCGGGGATGCAGTCGGCCACATAATATTATGTTCCAGATCCTTCTCTCTCCGAGCAGTAATAATATGAGTACAACAAAATCAAGTAAAATCTTAATAATATAGATATGCTACGCTACAGACTCCCCCTCCTAGAGCCAAGGCCGTCCCGGACGCGTGTTCCCATTCCCCGACCTAAAAGGAATCTTTACTCAGACAGCACGCGGAAGTATCATACCCTAAATCTGCCGTTATTGTTTCTTACACTTTATGGTCTTAGCAAAAAAGTGACAGTAATGAAAAAAATCAAGCATGTTTATTAATTTTTTATCTTAATTATAAAGTTTAAACAAAATATATAACTTAAAATATGCGACCACAAAAAAATATTTAAAAAAATACGTTTTTTTCACTTCTGTAGCTACTTTCTCGTGTGTGCTATGTTTTGGAAATATTTTTTTTCATTCTATTTATAGAACTATACATTGTCTAGTGTAGTATCGAAACCGTTTTTTTATAATGTCAATAGTTTTTGAGTAAATATGGAAAAACTGAAACTACTTGATGAATTATTTTTTTTCCGTGTGCTTGTCTGAGTAAAGATTCCTTTTAGGTCGGGGAATGGGAACACGCGTCCCGGACAGGCTCTAGGAAGTGTGGTCATCCTCTCAACAGGATGATGGTGAAGTTGGTGGCTGAGGTCCATATCTCTGGTGATCATGGCAGCTGAGGAAGCTGGTCGGCAGGAACAGCCGTCCGTAGCTGTTATCACGGCAGCACACAAGGCTGCTTGGCAGGATCCGTTGTCCATGTCTGCGTCCATAGCAGCTCACAAGGCCACTTGGCAGGTTCAGTTGTTCATGTTTGCGTTTACAGCAGCGCACAAGGCTGCATGGCAGGTTCAGTGGTCCATGTCTGTGTCCACAACAGCACACAAGGCCGCTTGGCAGGTTCAGTGGTCCATGTCTGCGTCCACAACAGCACACAAGGCCGCTTGGCTGGTTCAGTGGTCCATGTCTGTGTCCACAACAGCACACAAGGCCGCTTGGCTGGTTCAGTGGTCCATGTCTGCGTTCACAGCAGCACACTAGGCTGCATGGCAGGATGGGATGTCTGCGCTCACAGCAGCGCACAAGGCTGCATGGCAGGGATGTCTGCGCTCACAGCAGCGCACAAGGCTGCATGGCAGGGATGTCTGCGCTCACAGCAGCGCTCAAGGCTGCATGGCAGGGATGTCTGCGCTCACAGCAGCGCACAAGGCTGCATGGCAGGGATGTCTGCGCTCACAGCAGCGCACAAGGCTGCATGGCAGGGATGTCTGCGCTCACAGCAGCGCCCAAGGCTGCATGGCAGGGATGTCTGCGCTCACAGCAGCGCACAAGGCTGCATGGCAGGGATGTCTGCGCTCACAGCAGCGCCCAAGGCTGCATGGCAGGGATGTTTGCGCTCACAGCAGCGCACAAGGCTGCATGGCAGGGATGACTGCGCTCACAGCAGCGCACGAAGCCGGTTGGCAGTTCTCCATAACTGTGCTTACGGTGGCTCACGAGGCTGCATGGCAGTATTCCAGCGTGAATGGTTTCACGGCTGCTTGGCAAGATGAGTCACCAACTGGGGCAGCATGTCTTCTAGAAGCGGGTCCTTTTCGTCAGCGGAGGAAGTCCATCTTCCGCTGCAGGGCAGTCTCCCGGTGCGAAGACATGTGTTGTTTTCCGGTGATGAGCTTGTCTTCCGGTGCAGGTTTTCTTCTCCTTAGGCAAGTCCATGTATTTTCCTAAGCGAGAATCAGTTTTTCAAATCATTAGTTTTTGTGTTCAACAATTTTAAATTGTAAGATGCAATCTTCTTTGGTGGTCCTTGAAGCTCGTCCCTTTTTTTAGGTCAGTCCTTTGTTTTGTGTCACATGTGGCCACTTCAGGACGGGCGCCACCAGTCTCACAGGAATGTCGCCCCTCTGTGGAATCTCGTGCCAGATGTGAACTTTTGACCATCTTCAAGCAAAGGAATGTGCATCACAAAACAAATTTTTACAAAGCAAGATAATTATTTGTAGAAAGTGACATAATTCAACCACTTTTCAATTGTTAGATTAGACGATTGGTATTTTAAAACCATTAATATAGGATTTCTGTTAACTTCCCGTTATTCAAAAGATTTTTGTTTACAAAACATCTCAATGGAGAGCCATCCCATATGGGATCTCCCCCTATTGTTAAGTACAAAGACATTGCGTCACGTAACATGGCCCACATAATATCAATGCGGAAGTTACAATTTTGCATTCCATCTGATTTTGCATAATTTTGAAATAATTGATTTTACTGATATTACACAATAGGGAAGTTGCAGTGGTAGGGAAAACGGTTGAAAATAATATGGTTGTGTAGAGTACATTTCAAGGATCACAACCATATATTTTTTAAGTAGTAAAAATAAAGATATCATTGATAATTTTGAAAAATAAAATGCGCAGAATTTACAACCCGCCAAAAAAGCAATGTAAACGGCTAGGGACGTGTGTCGTCATTTTGACGACAAACGTCGCTGTCAAACTGACTACCTGGACCATTTGACACCTAAATTCCGAAGATCTGACGTCATATCCGCCCGAATAAAGCAATGACCTGTTTTAGCGGAAATGGAAAATACGCGAATTTTAAAGAGCTATAATTTAAAAACTAAGGCACAAAAATATAGCCTACCATTTTATGAAATAAAAAAAAAAAGTGCAAATACCCTATTAGCTTTCACTGTACATTTAATTCAAGCCCCACGTTGGGCGCCATTTTATAACGCGCAAACTGGGTGTGATGCATTTATTGATTCTTTGCCTTTACATTTAATTCGTGAGTTCTATTGAATATAAAATGTACAGCATCAAAGCATATAAAACAGTAAGCGGAACAATAATATATCAGTTAACAATACAGTATGTTATCATCCCATGATCAGGGAAATTGCGGGGAAACCAACCCCTTACAATATTATAATTACATTGAAAGAGAATGACCTCAAGCAGGTCATACTATGCATATGTTGGCCAGTCACAGGCGTGAGCATTATTAATTACCCTTTGACAATAGGATAATGATTACAATTGTGATAAAGAGGGAAAGGGTTCCACCCGTAAGCCAAGGAGGTCAAGAAAGCACGCTGCCTTGCTTGTGAGGTGTGGAAGGATGAAACTTAGGTCCAAGTTGTCCCAGAAAGGAAGCTCGCTTGTCCCCGTTGTTCAGGAGGTAAAAAGGGGTGAGCTATAGGGGTGAGAAGTCCTAGAAAAGAAGCTTGCTCGGCCTAGTCGCTCGGGAGGTACAGGGAGGTGAGACATAGGTGTGAGAAGTCCTAGAAAAGAAGCTTGCTCGGCCTATTTGCTCAGGAGGTACAGGGAGGTGAGACATAGGTGTGAGAAGTCCTAGAAAAGAAGCTTGCTCGGCCTATTTGCTCAAGGAGTGTGTGATTTATAATATACATAAAATAACCCCTTCAGTCATGTATGTCCTGGCACAGAAGCATTATGACGTCGGGGGGAGAGAGAAGGTGGGTTGGAGCCCATAGGATCCTTCTCAACTGACGAGTTCGTCCACTGGTTGGCCTTTTATACGATTTGGGCAGTTGATCTCCCCCTGGAGGGGAAAACCTTCACTACCCTTGGCCCTCAAGCTTCCCTATTCCATCCCTTACAACAGGCGGGGATGCAGTCGGCCACATAATATTATGTTCCAGATCCTTCTCTCTCCGAGCAGTAATAATATGAGTACAACAAAATCAAGTAAAATCTTAATAATATAGATATGCTACGCTACAAAAATAGATTATGTTATGTAAATAAAAGTCGTGCATGTTGGAAATTTCTACAATTTTTTTGTGAAATTCTTGCGACAAATCCCTTGAGGAGACGAGTATGAAAATCTGAAAGAAAAGCGAACAGCGGAAAATATGTACATTGCTTAACGTTTGGAAATGGAAATTTCACATTCGTCGCTCGTACGACTTTGGTGGAAAAAAAAATTTGTACAGTGCTTATACTTTTGGCATATTTTATTCCATTCGCTCTACGATTTATTAAAACTCAAAATGCGTTTTTGAAATTGAAAATTGACAGACACGGTGACCTGTCAGTTTTAAGTATGAGGCTGACCACTCTTAATGTAAAAAATGGTTCACTCGGCCAATGTCATCCCTGTTTCAGGGAGATTTTTTATGCTGTAAGATCATATTATGCGGCATGTGTAAACCCGTAATTTTATTCATGTCTGCATGTGGGTATGTATTTGTGATGATGATGATATGAATTTTAAATGTTTGTATATCTTTGAAACTTAGATCATAGATTTTTGAAGTAGCTTCATCCCTGTTTCAGGAATAAGTCGCAAAGATGTAAGGTTTTCGTTAATTTAACTTTTCTATTAATTTCTTAATATACGTGCAGCATTGAGTATTCGCAAACTTACGCTGCATCTGCAGCGGATTCACAGTAATCTTTTATCAAATGAATGGTGAATAAAGAGCATCTACAGAGAAAATATGAGAGGCAAGAGGGAAACAGAAGACAATAAAAAGAATGACTGATTAAATTTAAGAAATGGTAAAGTTTGGAATTTAAAAAGTGAATGTAAATCAATACCTTAAGCTTAAAGGTAAAACTGAATAAATAAAGACATATTAGGCTAACATGGGTTTCTCAGATAAATACACATTTTTTTCATATTTTAGACGAGAGAAAACACTAAACAAAGTGTGACATTCCTGTAGTTTAGAAGTTTTTCATGAGCACTTCCTTATAATAAGTTCACTTACTATGAGTAGCTACACCCAATACAATGTTTTTTTCACGATTTCTCAAATCAGTGAATCAGTACTTATTCAGTTTGGTGAAATGATGGATGCGTACTAAAAAGTGGTTGTTTTGAATGAACCGGGAGAAGTTTTTCAGGATATGAATAAGTGAAAAAGACTCGGCAGAAGTTTTTGCCACACCTATTGGAACTGTGACAGTTTCTAATCTAATCTAATCTAATATAAGCTGCAAAGATATATATCATTTAAGATTTATATTAAATGCATTCCCACAAGCAGATATGTATAATTTCGCGCTAACACATGCCGCATGTGGACCTACAATATAAAAACCCAATCTCAAATGAACATAAGCCTTGCAACTCTTGCCGTCCTTCCCTGAAACAGGGGTGACATTGGCAAAGTGAACCAATTTTATAGTATGGGTGGTCAGCCGCATAACAACCTATAAGTCAAGGAACAACAGTTTTGTTATAGTTTTACAAATAAATAATCCTAATTATTATTCAAAGATGAATGCGGCTTTGCAAAGATACGATGACATGAAAATGTACTTAACTGAAAGAGGCTCATCCTGAAAGCCAGTGTAATAAAATATATTATTGCTTCTTAAAAGTGACGCCCGGGTCTCATCTGAAAACACAAATTGTTTCCCCTTAGAGTCGCTTCCTTGTTTTATTTACTGAGTGCTTTTAGATTGTCCTGCTTTCAAGTACCAAGATCAGATGAAATTTTTAAATTAATTTTAACAGGTCAAAAACAGTAGAAGACTAAATGTGATACAGGTCATCCGTAAGTGAGAAAGGAAATGATTTCATAACAGAACGACACATGACAAAACATCACATGATAAAACATCACTAAAAAAAAACAATTTCATGTGCTGTTTATGTTATGTGATGTTTTGTTAAAGTGATGTATTTTCTATGTTGTTTTGTCATAGTGATGCTTTGTCATGTGATGAACTTTCATTGTGATGTTATGTCAAGTGTTGTTCTGTCATGATTCGTTTTGTCACATCCTGTCAAAGGAAATATTGACGGGGAAAAAAAATCATCGAAAAAGATAGAATTGATAGGAGCTTATCTAGATGTATTTTACAATAAATTTACATTAAATTTTCAAACCTGGGTAGCCAGTTCATAGATTATTTAGACCGGACCGTGGTCTAGTGGTTAACACCTCTGACTCGTAAAATGGAAAGTTTTGGGTTCGAGTCCCGGCGGAGAACAAAAAAAAAATACCATTTATATTTTCATGTATACTCTTTGCTGGGTGAAAAATTCATATACCTTTACCAAATACCGGTCACTAGAGGTCCATCCAGCCTTAAAGCAACTGGGTCTTGCTTGAGAATTGGCGCTTTTTACAGCGACGACCAAGCTCGCAGAGGGATCTTGAGGTGTGATACACGCAAAAAACAGCGCTGAACAAATAAATCATCCTAATATTATATTATTGTAGATAACAATAGTTTCCCTTATAATCCCTTACCATAATAATTTTCGCAGAAAGGACATTAATTCAAATTTGCAACGCTGCAAATGGAGGTAAGCGCAGAATATTACAGCTACTGCTTATATTGCAAATGTATGTAAGTACTAGTAATAGCTTCCGCAACCCACATCTTACAATGGGATTATATTAATTTATACAGAGTAGCCACTTTCAAATAAACTGCTTAAACTACTGAAAATCCTGAATTTTCACAATAATTTTGTAACACCGGTCCGGTCCGTAGTTTAGTGGTAACACTTTGACACCCCGCATGTGGCGCTTTGGGACCTATTTATTTTTACAGGTAAGGGGGCTGGCCTCACACCGACCACTTTCAGTTGAAGTGGGGGTTTCCGCACTCCCAGGGGGGGCTGGTTCTCATTTCTTGTGAAGGCTGAGTATACCTTTGAGATCGAACCTTTGCTCTCGCCATGGAATGCAAGTATTCTACCAATTAAGCTATCGACCTTTTTACGAGCTTGATCGTCGTCGCTGCAAAGCGCCAATTCTCAAGCAAGACCCAGTTGCTGTAAGGCTGGATGGACCTTTGGTGACCGGTCATTGTTAAAGGTTTTATTAATTTTTCAACCCAGCAAAGAGCAAATTTAAAAATATAAATGGTATCTTTTTTTTGTGCTCCGCCGGGAATCAAACCCACAACCTTCCCATTCAGAGTCTGAAGTGTTACCACTGAACTACGGACCGGTCTTAGTCTTAAATAATCTAGAATCTTTCAGACTCAGATTACAGATTGCCTACCTTATAGCTACAAGTGCCTGTATGGAATGTTGGCCCCTGGTTTTACCATTAGACTCACAATTCCCTGCGGTCACGACACCAAATTCAATTCCGATACAAAGGCCGCGCGTGACTCTTTTTTTATTTGATTAAGTTACAATATTCTTCGGTACACATTTTCCGAGCCGAAAGTTGAGCACATTTTCCCGCCGCTTTCATCTCTGCAGGGATTTACGATCTCTCTGTGCGGCTGTAAAAGTCTTTGAAAAAAATGTAACTCCATATCGCCCCCCTCTCAGTGCTTGTTTCGCTTGTCTGCCATTTAATTCAAAGATAATTTTTCATTGAAATTGTGTTGACAATCAAATTCTACGCAATCTGAGCTAAGAAAAAATGCAAAATACGATAATGTAGATTTGTTTTGAATATTTTTATAATCAATTTCCAGTTTACATAAGACGCATTAGTCAAAACATTGCTCATGTTAAATTACCTCCATGGACATAAGACAAACAAGCACTACGGGAACGATATGTTAGGTTGTACTCAAATATTTTATAGCATTTCCGGTGAAAATAAGTTGACGAAATTGAATTGCGTCGTGAAAGTTGGTCCCGTTTTTTTTGTAATATATATTTTTGTTTATTTTTACACCCCTGTAATCCCTTTTTCATTCTAAAAAAATACAATACTATATTCCCTTTGTTTACTCTTTTTGTTCATCGTCGCTCATCGTCCATTCTTTCTAGATGCCCAAACTTTCTAATTGTGCTTTTTATACTTTCACTCCTCTATTCGAGCTTATACCGCACTCGTTTATAACACAGACATTTTGGACCTTATCATATAGTTTTAATTCTTAAAATTAAGTTCACTTTGCCAATGTCACCCCTGTGTCAGGGAAGATCGGCAAAACTAGTAGGGTTCATTTAAGGTTTGGATTTTATTTGTATGTACACATTCAGCATTTGTAATCGCGAACTACACGTGTTTGTTTGAGGGCATGCATTTGATATGAGCTTTAATGTAAATATATTTTTGCAACTTAGATTACAAAAGTTGAAATTTTTTCATTATTATTGGTTTTTAACAGGGTGGGACTGTCAATAATGCCTTTGATGATCTTATGAGAGAGCATCATAAGGTACACCCGTTGCGCCTGGTTTCCAGGCTTTTCAAGACAGTGACCCGAAGTAGCTCCTCATGATACATGAATTGTGGATGATTTCCATGCAGTCTCATACTAAAAATCCATGAAGATTCATTATTTGTTATTTTTTCGTTTCCATATTTATACACATACGTAAAAACAACTCAGCTACATAATATAAGGTCTTACCTATATTTGAAAAAAAAAAAATGAAAAATTAACGTTATTTTTATTTTATTGTTATTTTTCGGGTCGTTACTAACGTTTTCGGAGAACCTGTATCCTTGAGTAACAAATTATGAATGGAGGTTCTCCGAAAATGTTAGTAACGACTAAAGAAATAACAATAACAAAGTTGAAATTTTGTTATTTATAAAAAATACATACACCTTTTAATAATGGCTTTCTACAATGCTTCATAAAAATATTTCAAAAAATTATCGTAGGTATACATAAATAGTTTGTAATTTCAATTTCTTTGTAACATTAATCTTTGTAAAATTATATAAGTAGGTCAAAGGAACTGCATCTTAGTACGCAATATAGTGATAATTAATCATATTTCTCGTGTATAATACATTTTTTTACCCGTAGTATCGCGTAAATTCCCTACCACCGCGTAAATATAGAAAACAAATGTATGAAAACTCAATCTCCCATCAGGGGTGCTATTGTATATTCCATATATTTTTGTATTTACGCGATGGTGGGGAATTCATACAATATTTTATACACAGAGTTGTAATAATATGGCGTTTACCAGAAATCTAAGGAAACCCAAATTCTCACTGGAGTCGCTGTTTTATTTTCGATACATTTATGGGAAAACGCTGTGTTTGAGTTGATACGTAAAGTTATGGACACATACAAATAATACGGTACTGAGTACACAAACATTCTCTTGTGGGACTTTATTAAAATTAAGCGAGCAAACATATTACTCGTCATTTTCTCTTACACAGTCCAAGGCGCTGATTTCATTATTCAAGTACGTAAAGCTAGACGTTAATAAAGACCTAATTCCATCCTCATCATTCTATATTAAATGTAATGCTTACAAAATAAGACATAAATCTGAAATAAACATAAACCATGCAACTCTTGCTGACCTTATCTGAAACAGAAATGAAACAGGAAGAATATTGGCAAAGTGAGCCAATTTTGACAGATCAACCTCATTCAAACCTATAAGTTAAGGAATCGTAAATAACAGATGACGCATATTTGATTTTATTTTTCCCTTTCTGATAATCTATAATAATAATCTGAGTTGCAAAGATATATATCACATATAATATCCTAATTTTATGTTGTAGGTTCACATGTGGCATGTGCAAGCGCGGACTTGTACGTGTCTGCTTTTGAGAATGCATGTAATGTGTATCCAAAATATTTCATATCTTTGCAACTTAGATTAGATTAGATAAGATTAGAAACGTATAAGTTCGCACTTATACATGCTGCATGCGTGAACAAGGAAATGAACATAAGTCCTGCAACTCTTGCCAACCTTCCCTGAAAAAAAGGTTCACTTTGCTATTGGCAATTTTTTACAGTATGGATAGTCAGCCTTAACCTATAAACTGTCAAGTAACACAAACATTTTCAATAGTAAGTACAAATATTTGATTAATAGTATATTATACCTTTACAAATAGTATGATCTGTCTCTTTCTCTCGCGTTAACGAGGTGCGTGATAGAAAGAGTGAGTTAAGTATTAAAAGTAAAATCCACTGCTCGCGCCCGTGATGATGCAATATTGCTTGCACAGTTGAAATAATGCTTGCTGTGTTTTCATTTTCCCAACAAATCTTTGTGTAATTAGTTTCCTGCTAGACGCCAGGGAAAACACGCTAAAATAATGTATTGTCTTACTAGAGAGTAGAGACACTCGTTCGTAACTAAGCTGCACTTATAGCATAACTTATTGTTGTAAGTAGAATGTATTTAAATTCTCTGAAGTTTGTGCATTCACGGAATAAAAAATCATTTGTAAATATTAATTAAAAATAACACGTAGGTACTTGTATTTTTTTTATTGTTTTTTAAAATTAATTTTCCTAAGCGCTATCGGACTTTACCCGTCCATCTTCAGAGGCTAACTGATATAAACAAAAGGGTCAAAATTTAAAGCAGGGAAGAGTAAGTGGGTGGGTTTTTTCAGGCAGGTACTGTTACTACTAGGGAAGAAGAACTATGTTTATTTGTTTATCAATAATATTTTATATTGTTGTGATTTGCTAGAGTTTCGAGAGCAATAAGCTATCTGCCTTTGCGCCCTGAGTTGAGGACCTTCTCTCCTCTTGTGTCAAAATAATGGTTGTTTATCTATTTACTTGATATCACACTGCGAGCTCTGGCGGTTGATCTGTAATGTTTGCGACTAGGGCTAGGACTAGGTTTTTTAAATTGGAATTTTGTATTATATTTTAGTTTTGATGTCCATACATTTCATATTTTTTTATTTAAAAAATGTAATTTGTTATGTATGTTCCTTGACTTATAGGTTGGTATGCAGCTGACCACCCATGCTGTAAAAATGGTTCACTTTGCCAATGTCCTCCCTGTTTCAGGAAAGGTCGGCAAGATTTGCAGGGTGAATGTTCATTTGAGATTCGGATTTTAAAATTGTAAGTCCGCATGCGGCATGTTCAAGCGTGTTCAAACGTGTCTGCTTGTGAAAATGCATATAATGTGAATCCTTAATGTTACATTTCTTTGCAACTTAGATTCGTTTAGATAAGATTAGAGCTCCAGTGACTGGAAACTATAGGACGGCAACAACGGTCTGGAGTTTCATAGAAGAGAAAATAAGACCGGTTTTGGAGAGCGAGCCTTCAAGGTGGCTGCTCCAACTGCATGGAACGGCCTTCCAGATGACCTGCGCGAGATGGATTTAGAAAATGTATTTTGGATAGCGCTTAAAACTCACCTTTTCACACGTTCGTATAAACAAGCGACTTTCGGACGATATACTCGTATATTCACTGTTTTCTATAAATCACATAAATTTTATGGGCCCGAATTTGTAGCATCCTAAATTACCCGTCAAATTTTATTACAGCTTAATATTTCAAATCAACACGTATATACGTACTTACCATACCTACATACAGTCCTAGAGATATGTTGCTTGGTGAATTCCCATGAGGCTTTGGTTAACCAAAATTAAGGCAGTGGTAACTGTACTATGTACCTACATACCTACAATTTGTATGAATATCTACGTTCAAACTACACCATAGCGTTTTCCAAAAAAACATACTGAAATATAAATAATGACTTTCCTTGACTGTATGAGGCTGAGGCTATGAGGCTGACCCCCCATACTGTAAAAAATGGTTCACTTTGCCAATGTCACCCACTGGGCTGTTTCAGGGAAGGTCGGCAAGAGTTGCAGGGCTTATGTTCATTTGAGATTGGGTTTTTATATTGTAGGCCCACATGCGGCATGTGTGATCGCGAAATTACGCATCTTTGCTTATGGGAATGCATTTAACATGAATCTCAAATGATACATATCTTTGCAACTTAGATTTAGATTTAGACTTCAGTGAAAGTTTCTGTTTTATTTTCTTTCGGCGTCAATAGGCCATTCTGTTAAAAATGGCTCAAAAAATCTCGACAAGCACTTCCATTGTTCGGTCAGTTGTGTTGTAGGTACGGATGTGAAGCCTGGAGCCTGACTCAGAAGTGACAGATCGTTCCCTTAGTGCTTGCTTGTCTTATGTCCATCAGAGGTAGTTTCACATGAGCAATGCTTGCATGTGTAATGAGTGTATGTGTAAGACGTGGCAATAAGTTGCACTGTATGTGTTGCTTTGTAGCAGTAAAACGCTATGGTTGAGTTTAAATGCAAAGTTGTATACTAGGAGTTCAGTAAGTAGAAAGAGATTTCAGGTTACCCGTGAAGTATGTACACTGACATCTATAAATTAAATGAGCAAGCTACCAGGCGACAAACTCCGCGTGGGGTGCAACAAGCTTATGAGAAATACAATCATATCTGTATTAGGAAGCGTAGCCTGAAAAGGACGCGGGAATATGAAGTAAGCAATACATTTGAAGAAATTATATATACATTTGTAAAGTATACACTCGTACATTACTATTATGATTTACGGGTTCAATTTGATAACAACTTCGCTTAATTTATTTTGCACAATTTATTTTAAGAAACGACTCGTATTTAGAGTTAACTTTACCTCACGGTCTCTTGACTGTTCTTTAGTTCGACGGCTCAGATACAAGTCTGACGCTACGAACAGCTTTGGCTCTTTTTATAGCTGGCATAACGATGGTTCTTGCAACATTGAAAATTGGAAAATGCGAGATTTCGACAGAATATTTTGTTTAGAATATTCGAGTAAATATTCACAAAATATCGAACAAGTATAATTATTTATACACCTTGACAGACTTACACAGACACACTCACACCAACTTACACATATACACATTCGTAGCATTATACTAACGATTGATGATCTTATTTTATCAAAGATCTAGAATAATGTGAATGGCAATTGGCACTATTATCTATGTAGCAGTGGCGAAGGGTGCCATACAAGCCGGTTCCCATCGGCTTCCCTTTTAAAATGATTTAACTAAGTAGTTATAAAATATAGGCACAAAGTAAAAAAATACATTTAAACCAAAGAAACAATACGTATTTTTTCCCAGCCAAGAAACCAAGCAGTCTACTTTTTGCCTCATTTTAAACGGGAAACCGATGGGAATCGGCTTGTATGGCACCCTTCGCCACTGTTATGTAGAGATATTTCGTATCAAATCTACAATCTCAGTTGAAAAGAAAATATGTGTACAAAAGTTTAAGGTTCATATAAAATTCACTTTTACAAGCAGAAACACGTGAGTTCACAGTTACTGCATATGTACCTACTTGAAAAGTTAACCATGCAACTCTTGCTGACTTTTCCTGAAACAGGGGTGGTATTGGCAATGATTTAAGAAATTTATGAAAATGAAAAAAAAACGAAAAATGTACATGATTTAATTATGGTTTAAAAAAACCTAAAATAGAGAGTTCATTGTTTTACTATTTAATTTAAAATATTGTGATCCTACGTTTGGTTCACGTGAAATATTAAACTTTATAAAGCCGTATGATGTACGTTGCCTCTGGGACGTGCACGCCTCTGCCCTGCGCCCCTGCCGACCTCGCAGTTACCGCACTGACTAATATTTCACTTCCCAGCGCGGGGGGTGCATACAGGTGCTGGGTACGCCACTGTATAGATGATTTGTTTATAAACACGACGTCTTAGGATTTACTTATTAATTTCAGTTGAAAAATTTCTTGTATTTGTTATTTTTATGAAATTATTTTTCCCGGTCTAACAAAAAACCATGTAAGTCAGACAATATATTTCTACATAAAAAATAATAATATTAGGATGATTTACTTGGTGAGCGCTGTTTTTGTTTGTATCACATCTCAAGAGCCCTCTGCAAGCTTGGTCGTCGCTGTAAAAAGCGTCAATTCTCACGCAAGACCCAGTTGTTGTAAGGTTGGTTGGACCTTTCAGTGACCGGTCCTTGGTAAAGGTTTATGAATTTTTTCAACCCAGCGAAGAGCACATTTGGAAATATAAATGGTGCATTTTTGTGCTCCGCCGGGATTCAAATCCACAACCTTCTATTTACGAGTGCGAGTGAAGCCACTGAACTACGGACCGGTCCAAGAAATGCCAACAACCCCATCACCCATCCAGGTAGCATCCGCGCCCAATGTTGCTTAACTTCGGTGATCTGATGAGAACCGGTGCTTTCAACATGGTATCGTCGTTGACATAGGTTGTAAGGAGATCCCTTGATTTATAGGTTGGTATGAGGCTGACCACACATGCTGTAAAAATGGTTCACTTTGCCAATGCATATTCTCTTTCAGGGATGGAAATTCATGCAAAACCTTTTTTTTATTATTTGTCAGGGAAACTCCATGCAAAGTTCAATAAAAGTAACCTGCAGAGCAATGCAACACAAAGTAGCGCTTTGTAGTCAAACGCAAACTCCTCCACTGCTCCAGCCGCGCTGTGATATTTTTCACAACTTCTGTCCTGTCGCAAACTTTAATGAACTTTTTAACTGAGTGCTGCGATGAGATTACCTGATGAAATAAAATTAAACACAAAGTTGTCACCTTTGTTCGCTGCAGCTGCAGCACGGTTAATAAAAAGTTTCATTTGCCCAGGGAAACAGTTTTCAGGGAAACACGGCTTTCGCAAATGAAATACAGCATAGTTATCTACAACACAGTTTATTCGGAAACCCGGTTATAATGTATAAAACACAGTTTTTTTTTTAGAAACACAGTTATCTTAGATAAAACAAAGATTTAACAGAAACAGCTCCTTATGCTGTAAAAATGGTTCTCTTTGCCATTGTCACCCCTGTTTCAAGGAAGGACGGCAAGAGTCGCAGGGTGTATGTCCATTTGAGATTTTGTTTTTATGTTGTAGGTTCACATGCGGCATGTACTTGTACGGGTCTGCTTGTGAGAATGCATATAATGTGAATCTCCAATGTAACATATCTTTGCAACTTTGATTAGATTAGAAAACACAGTTTTCTTGGATGAAACATATTTTTTTTCAGAAACACAGCTATCTTAGTTGCAACAAAGATTCATCG